>JANRMT010049829.1:32350775-32407550 GCA_026402145.1 Polypterus bichir lapradei | reverse complement strand
TATATATATATATATATATATATATATATATATATATAGTGGAAAACATACCCACAAACACAGACAGACTGACACCAGGATGTCCAAAGCACACTCCTTTATTTTATTTTTCCACTGCACCACAATGCCTTCTCTCACCAACTCTCTTTCCTTTCTTCTTCTTCTTCTTCTTCCTCTTCCTCTTCTTCTTCTTCTTTTTTTCTCTCTCTCTCTCTCTCTCGATCTCCTTCCTTCTCCTCACAAGCTTCATCTCCTTCCTCCCAACTCTGGCTCGTCTACTAGAAGGAGGCGGCCCCTTTTATCATGTCCTGGATGAGCCCCAGGTGCTCCCCTTGACGTCACTTCCTGGTGTGGCGAAAGTGTCAGGAAAGCACCTGGAAGCACTCCGGGTCGTCTTGGAATTATTTCCGGCAGCACTTCCTGGTGTGGCGGAAGTGCTGCCATCCAGGATTCCCTCACTGTCCGGGCGCCCCCTGGCGGTGGCCACGTTCTCTCAGGAATGTCCCAGGTCCCTCCTTGTGGCCCCCACATAGGCCCGGGCGGCTGCCCTCTCGTGGCCGAGGAGTAATATTATCCATGTCGGGGACTATCCAGGCATCCCGGCCGGGCAGTGTCCCCGGACATCTGTGACAATAAATCTATCTATCCATCCATCCATCCATCGCAAAAAAAGAAACGTCCCCTGACTTTCAACTGTTTTTACTTTCAGTAGACGTAATGTGTAAATATTTGTATGAACACTAAAAGAGTCAACACCATAAGACATAAACTAAAAATGTTTCACAATGTGTCCCTGAATGAAGGGAGGCTCAAAATCAAAAGTACCAGTCAGTATCTGGTGTGGCCACCAGCTGCTTGAAGTACTGCAGTGCATCTCCTCCTCATGGACTGGACCAGATTTGTCAGTTCTTGCTGTGAGATGTTACCCCACTCTTCCACCAAGGCACCTGCAAGTTCCTGGACATTTCTGGGGGGAATGGCCCTAGCCCTCACCCTGCGATCCAACAGGTCCCAGACGTGCTCAATGGGATTGAGATCTGGGCTCTTCGCTGGCCATGGCAGAACACTGACATTGCTGTCATGCAGAAACTCACGCACTTTTTGCCACTCTTGTCTGGTCCAGCGAAGGTGGGTTTGTGCCCATAGGTGGCGTTGTTGCTGGTGATGTCTGGTAAGGACCTGCCTTACAACAGGCCTGCAAGCCCTCAGTCCAGCCTCTCTCAGCCTATTGTGGACAGTCTGAGCACTGATGGAGGGATTGTGTGTTCCTGGTGTGACTCGGGCAGTTGTTGTGGCTATCCTGTACCTGTCACACAGGTGTGATATTCGGATGTACCGATCCTGTGCAGGTGTTGTTACACGTGGTCTTCCACTGCGAGGATGATCAGCTGTCCTTCCTGTCTCCCTGTAGCGCTGTCTTAGGCGTCTCACAGTGTGGACATGGCAATTTATTGCCCTAGCCACATCAGCAGTCCTCATGCCTCCCTGCAGCATGCCTAATGCACGTTCACGCAGATGAGCAGGGACTCTGGGCATCTTTCTTTGGGTGTTTTTCACAGTCGGTAGACAAGTCTCTTTAGTGTCCTGCGTTTTTAGAACTGTGACCTTAAATGCCTACTTTCTGTAAGCTGTTAAGGTCTTAACGACCATTCCACAGGTGCATGTTAATTAATTGATTATGGTTAATTGAACATGCATGGAAACCATTGTTTAAACAATTTACAATGAAGATCTGTAAAGTTATTTGGATTTTTAAAACATTATTGTTGAAATACACAGTCCTGAAAATGGGACGTTTCTTTTTTTGCTGAGTATATCTATCTATCTATCTATCTATCTATAGAAATGAGATTCATCTGTGATTAACAGTTTAACTTCAAAAGCATGTCTTAATAACCAGTTTACATATACTTGTACTGAGTCTGTTGGGCAGCAGTAGTATTTAAATAAGAATAAAATTAAGTACCAAGAAGTCAATAGTCAAAGAAGGCCAGAACATATAACCAAAAGCGTAAGTCAAAGAAGTAGAAGATTAATTAATAACCAGAACAGTTTCATGTAACCAGAGCTAAAACATAAGATAAAAATTATAGTCAAAAAAATAATCTCTTGCTAAAATTCAGATTGAAACACAAACGAGAACAAGAAGTCTTTTCCTTCTTGTATCCACAAATTTAGACAACCGGGAAATGCACACCACTGACCTTTATATACTTTTAACCCGATTCAATAAAATTATTCTTTTTTATAGTGCTTTTTAATGATTACAGGCACAGACCCCTATGATAGGTAAACTGCAAGTATAAATTTTACAAATTACAAGATATAGAATTAGTATGGATAAAAAACACAGATTTCTTAAAATACACAGAAAATATACAAACTGATTAACATAAATGGAATCTATCAATATCTGTTCAATAACTGTTGAACTAGGCCAGTTGACAATGGAAGAGAGGAAAACACTCCATTCTGCCTCATCCCTCGAGAAAGTAAACCCCTGGCGGGGGTTCATGGTCAATAGTATGTGATAAAGTCAAAGACAAATTAAAGCTTATTCACAATCCTGGAGACCTCGACCAACTAACTGCTAACCACATCTCCTCAGCATTCCATAGATGAGTATGTGGTGGGCTGTTTCAATTTAATGAACCTTTCATGGGCAGGAGAACAGTTTGTCAGTACAATAGTGGCATCATGTGTCTCATAAAGAGAAACAGGATAGAGAAGTGTTAGTAATGCCTAATAGTAGTGGTTTATAATTTATGTGTTATTTATATGTGTATACAAATGACTAGCATACAGAAATGCATATGGACAGCTAATCAACAGCACTAATCAGGGTTTGCTAGACTAAACTAATGATTTAAAGCCAAGATTGAAAGAGCATCGGTTATATAAGCAGGCAGATCAATCCACAGCTTGGGGGCACTGTAACCAAACAACTGGACCTCCCACTGTTATTTTATTAATGCTTGTAATCTTAATGTCTGCTGTTGGTAGTAATTAGTTATAGGGTCAGATAAGCAGACAAAACCTCGGCCATTTAAGGATTTATATGTTAAAACAAGGGTTTTGAAATCGGCCCTAAGCTTAACTGAGAGGTTTTGTTTTGTTTTTTTCTGTATTCAGAGACAAGTAGTTCTCATTTATCCTCTCCTTTAACTCACTGGCACAACTAATTAAGTACAGTATTGGAGAATTGTCCTTTGTTTTAAAAGAAAGGTGTAATGAGTGATCTTCATATGAGAGAAATATAATGTTATGTTTTCTAATAACAGTTCACAATGGAAGCATGTAAAGTGAAAACAGTAAAAGTCTGAGTACTGAACCTGCAGGACACCATATTTAACTACTGAGTATAACAATAGACAAATGTCAGCACATTTGTGTACATACTGAAAATGATTTGGTAAATAAGAACTAAACCAGTCAAGGACAGTGCCTAAGAACCCAAAGTAATTTTCCAGCCCATGTAATAAAATAGAATGGTCAATAGTGTCAAATACAATACTTAAATCTAAAACATGATTAATGTGGAATCTCCTTTATCAGTTAATATTAGAATGTAATTTACAACATGAATTAGTACAGTTTTTTGTACTATGACTAGAATTTTTTAAATTAATTGTGATGTGTAAGGTGAGACTGAAGCTGAATGGCAGCTACATTTTCCAGTGTTTCAGATAGGAGTACATTTGAAATGGATCTAGAATTATTAATTTTATATGCAGACTAACTCTTTTTAAAGAATGGTGTGATAACTGACACTTTTAATGTATCAGAAACTGTCTCATTCAGTAGAAAACTGTTGATAATTCTAAGAATAGGTGCTGAAACAAACAAACCCTATCATTAAACAAGTTAAACTTTGGACCCCAGAGACTGAGAGCACCCTGTAGGACTGTTTTGCTCAGACAGACTAGGATGTATTTAGGGCTTTAGCCACTCTGGAGGACTCTTCTATCAGCATATAGAACTATGCTGAGTATGTGACTGGGTACATTAGCACCTGTATTGACAACATCGTGCCCACAATACCAGTCAGGAAGTTCCCCAACCAGAAGCGCTGGATAAACAGTCAGGTACGCCACATGCCGTGTGCCTGCTCTCTTGCATTTAGATCAGGCACTGAGACGGAGTACACAGCTACGAAGTACTGACTAATAAAAGCCATCACAGCAGCCAAGTGGCAGTACAGAGGTGAGGGAGAGCGTGAACGTGACTGAGAGAATAAAACTGAAAATAAGCTAACTTTTACAAATGCCTTACATTTACAGCTGCCTTGCTTCTTTAGAAAATTGATTGTTTCAGTAGAATCTAACAAAATGATGATTACACTGCTCATCTGTAAAGCTGTATCAATGTGCTTACATCCTGCCACTTTTTCCACTGCTGAAACACAATTCTGTAGTAAACAAGAAATTTCAGGTATGCTCCATACCCCATACTGCCAAGTCAAAGACTCAAATTCTCCTTCATTTCCTGTGAAGTCCACCTTTGGCTATCTTCAGACCAGTATGCCGTTAAGATCCACCCAGTCCATTTATACTTTTATAACTTTTTTTTGTATTTTTCATTTCTGGACTAGCATGGTTTCTGTTTTCTCTTTTCATGGCAATTTCATGTTGGATGTTTTCCTTCAAATCTTCCACGGAGCAAGGCTTCTTCCGATAGACTTTTCCTTTGAGCATACCCCAAAGGAAGAAGTCTGGCAGTGTCAGATCCGTCGACTGTGGTGGCCAAAGCCCCTTTGAAAGTACCCTGTTGCTGAAGAAGGACTAAATTTATGCCATGCTCCTTGTCGATGTGTGACACATTGCTCCATCTTGCTGGAAGTAACCTTCCGTTAACTCATGATCATTCAGTTCATTCTGACATCGCTTAAACGATGGTGACCCAATAGGTTCACACTATGAAGATGCACTGCTCAATACTGTACACCACCATCCTGATGAGAAGTCAAGTAACTAAGTTGAAGGGGTATGGGCAGTATGCACCCAAAATTTGCAAACAGAGGTTAAACGTTGTGATGGCTGTCCGGAGCCTACCTCATCGCTCCGATGCAGGGGCATCCTGGCTTATTCAAAGCTCCATATACTGAGGAGCACGTTGCTTTGTTCAGATTGCTTTGTCCTAGCGAGTTAGTTTAGATTATTTGGGGCCTCTCTCGAGTGAAGCTCCCTCTATAATCATTGTTCTTTGTTTTTGTTACTTCAGCACAATTTACATCATCATCATGCAGAATAAACAGATACAGGTGCCCTCTTTTTGACTTGGGATTGTATATTCTTTAGGAAGTTTTTTTTAATACTTGTGGGGGTGTGGGGAGCAAAAAAACTAAAAAAGGCTTAATTGCATAGCTCATAATTTTGAGGAAAGTAAAATATAAAATAGATATACTGTACATTGTATGTATTGTTAATAATTTTTGATTTTCTTTAAAAGAATTGTCTTTGTCCTTCGTTTGTCTTAGAGTTCCTGTTTGAGCGTCTATGCAGCACCAATGATGTTTTATTGTGGTCCATATACAGCTGCCTGCTGCTTTTGGTCGAAGAAAATCTATTCTTCTCAAAGTGCAATGCTGTCTATGGTAATGTAATATCTGTAGAAGACTACTTTATAGATTTTGTTGGCTGTTACCTTTTCTTTTCTCACCTCTAGTTAAAGAATAATATTTTGGTTATGGGGGATTTAAGTTCCTATGCATGCAAAGTAATAGGATTTGTCTTCAAAACATGAAACTGGCTTAGTAGTGAATTTTTCTTCATGTGAGTGAAGTAATGTGAAATAATTTAGCTACTTAGTACGTAAATATAATGATTACAATACATCAGAAAGGAAGGTAGGATTAACTTAACATTTTGAGGGCAGAATATTTTTTCCAGATTTCTGAAAAGCACACAAAGCAATGGTTTCACACATAAATCAATATGAAATGTCTTTTGCCGCATGCTGTGGCTGCTGTCAGTGCCCGTTCGGTGTCTCTGGCAGCAGGTGCTGCACGGGGGCAGCTCAGTGACCAGCAGGAATATGCGGTGGGCCGGGTCCCTGGCTGTGTGACACAATCTGGTTTGTACATCTAGTCATCGTAAGAGGCCGTCCTCCCAGGTGAATGTTGGCGTAGGTGCATTAGCTATACGGACATGTTCAGCACCACGATCAGCTGACGCTGGCCCCTCACATTCGTTTTTGATCTCCATATCACTTAAATCAACTCAGAGTCTGACCCAGCGATATGATATGCAAAACATTATCCACAGAGTGTTTTGCTTTGCACATTCGCTTTGGTCTTTCGCCAGATGTCAATGCCATTTGAGGGGCTGTTTGCTGTTCGCTACTCACACACGAGCAGGAAACCTCAGTCTAATCAACGAAGCAAACATTAAAGAGAGTTGAACTAAAACAGAATGACAGGTTTTGTCACCTTTTACAGCTGATTATTGTACTTTACCCCTGAATTTCTATTTACTTCCGCCTTGAAAGAGTTAATACCCTATTTTTATGCAGTTTGAACACTAAAATGCACACAGTGAGGAAGAAGGACGCAAAAATAGTTTAATGAAAAGAAAAATCATTAGAAGTCAAAGTAGAATTAATTTTTACAGTATTTACCTATATCATGCACAGTAAGCCTGAGTTTATACTTCATGAGATGCGTGCGCCGGACTCTACTGCTATGCAAGAAGTGTACTCTTTATACTTGGTGCGTACTTCATGTAAATCTGGAGGATTCCACCAGGTGGCAGTGCGAGATATCATCACGGTCAGAAAACAATGTTCAGCTTCACTGTGTTGTGAATTGCACAAAACATCCATTAAATTCAAAGGACATCTTGCCACAATATCTCAGAAAAGGATGGATGTTTAATGATTACATCAATCAATCCAGGGACGTGTCAATTCTAGCTAGCATCGGACACAAGGCAGAAACGATCCCTGGACAGGGCATCAGCTCATTGCAAGGTGAATACAAGGACGCACATACACTAGATCCCCAGACCTGCACGTCCTTGGAAGGAAACCGGAGTACACTGTGGAAACCCACCAAGAAAACATGCTGACTTCAGGCAAGGAACACCAGGGGCATGACTCCCTGCAAGGCAGCAGCACTACTGTTCCACCACCATGCTGCCCCCACATGTGTAATTATTAAGAGTATTAATTATTTAAATGAAATTAACGATTTATCTGTAAAATGTAACATAGATGCTTTAAAACATTTCATCATGAAAGTGATACCAAGTATAAATCTTAAGTATTTTAAATGGGCAGAGAGTTGGAATATCATAAATTTAATGTGTTCTCTGTGGCAATCACTGCCTGTCATGGCTATCAGCACAGGAGGAAGCCCCAGAAGCAAATAGAGATTAACAATGGGGTCCTTTTACTTTAATGACAAAATAAACTATGAGATTAAAGTTGAAATTTCCACTTTCATCACAAAATAAACCTTTTTTTACTTCTCTGTGTCCTTTATTTTTTTTTCCTCAGTGGCTCAAATACAAAGGTGCAATAAAAAAAAAAAAAAAAAGACAGCACAGAAGATGGTATGTGAGACCTTTAAATGAACCGCATCATCATGATGGGGAATATGCGATTCCTGTTGTATTGTCAATGTGAGAAATAGATGAAGAAAAGCAAAATGAGTACGTTTGTATGTCAGTATTTAACTTTGATTTGCTTTACCGCATCGAACCATTCATCAAATATCAAAGCACACACATTTATCCTGTAGGATATGCAAAGCGGATTGCTGTCACAAGTTGATAGTAAACAAAGACTGATGTCATGTTCCAACTTGAACATTCTGCGCCCCCTAATTTTTTTTTTTGCTGGTACTGCAACTCCTGCATGCGTCACAATAATTTCTGAAGACTTGCTCAGGGGATACGTCAAATGAACGCTGGGAACGCATGGCAGCCCTAACTGTCACTCACATGGAGGAAGATACCTAAGCACTAATCTTTAAGGGCAATACTGCTTGTAAGAAGTTTCTTTTAGTAAAGAAAGTTTCTTCTTTTAACCCCTTCATCCCTTTCTAGACTGGACTAGACTCACTGAAAGTCAAAATTGATAGCAATAGTTTAAAGGGACCTTGATGGGAAGCTGATTTTTCATGCTTGAACCTTTTTAAAAGTTAAGGTGCCATCTCTATTGGCATGCAAACATCAGTCATTCCACACTTAAACCCTCAGGTTTTCCATATAATTATAGATAAAGTCAGATAAATTTGCTAAATATGTTGTTTTGCAGAAGTGTTTTACTTTCAGAATCATAACACTTTATTTTCTTAATATTTCATATTTCATCACAACTTTTGTTTGCTTGGCATTATTTACATTGCTTTCTAAAGCATAAAATTTTAATAGTTTGTTTCTGTACTTCATTTGTTTTAGTTTATCACACTTGATTTCGTTTTCAGGGATTGAGTCCTTGGTGCGTAGCTTAAAGGAGGTTTTAAGGCATAACAATCAAGAGGCACAGAAACAGGGGATCCTTCTTTTTACTGAAATATTGAAAAGGTATAAGATATATAATTGTGATATGTGAAAGACAATTATTTGGAATTAGGTATTGAATTCATGTAATATACTATTCTATACAAAAAAGCTCATCAATATTCATCTATCATTGGTTATTCAGTTTACCTTATTTCAGGAACTCAACCTAGAAATCATAATTCACATAATACACATACAGTATATCCTGTGCATTTACACACTTAACTCTTTCTGACTGGGTTAATTTGACATGGACAGTCCACAAGAGAATAATACTTCAAGGAACCAGACTAGGCCCAAGAAAGACGTAGTGAGATTATTCCAACTACACACAGGAGCATGGCAGAGCATAGCAGCATTTAGAAATTACATACTGTGAGATAGTGTTTTTTGGCCCTACTTTTTCTACAATTCATTCACAATGTTTACTTTTATTTTATTTGTTGTATTCATGTTTCTCCAGACAGCCAGTCAATATCAAGCTTTTCTCTACAACTTCAGTTTTCAAGGATGCAATTCAGGCTCTTCAAGATGGCATCAATGACCCAAGTCTGGAGGTTGCAACAGAAGCAGCCTGTGCCATTGTAGCCTTGTACAGGTTATTTCCTAGGGTTTAATTTTAATTGCCATTGTAATATTATAGGGTCAAGAATGATTAATGCTTATCTTGATGCTGTACATCAGTTGCTTCTGTTTTTGTGAAGCTGTCTTAACGTGCTGGGCTGCTGTTGCTTTTCTTTATTTTTAGAAAACATCATCTTCCTATCCCAGTGGAATACAAAGATCTACAAGCACCAGTGGAAATGCTGTTGAAGAGATGTATAGAACTGCCTATTATAAAACAAGAACATCAGATAGTACTGTGATTTTTATGAAAACTCTTGATACTCCTGCCAACTTGTCAGAGGAACAAAATCATTTTTAGATTAGATCCTAATTTGTGACAGATGATTTAAGATTTTTCTGTTTTAAAAATCATATGATTGGGTATCTTTATTATATAATATGTAAAATTAGAATTTTCTTTTATGGTATTTACTAAAAAATTTTATCATGAAGGACAATGTTTTTCTGTTCATCATTTGGAGCTATCTTTACCTGGTTTTGCTCTTTCAGACTCTTCCTCCAAGTTCATTTTGTAGCAGCAGAAAACGCTTGAGAGGTCAAGAGATTTTACTGATGTCCATAAAGGCCTTTCACAGAGCTTGCAGGTAATATTAAGTATACTCCACTTGCCCATAATTTACCTGGCCCTGTCCTGTCAACAAGTGTTGTCAGGAGCACATTAATTATTAATTTCTAACATTTGGTTATTTTGGACATGTAACTAATTTTATTGATTATTTTTACAGTATTGTTATTTTGCCATTACAGCACCATTTTTAGCCACCGTTGTTTTTCGATGGGTTTTGCAAGTTTATCCTCTATCTTGTAAGTCTAGTCTCTAAAAAAAATATTATTAGGGTATTAAGACCCACAAAATGTTGGCCATGATGTATAAGATGGCTTCTTACATTAAAACTGTGTCTTCAGTTTATTAAAGAAACGACTTTGCAAAAGACCAGTGCCTGAGCAAATTATTATTTTGGGAAAGATTTGTTGTTTTATGTTAATTTTGTTTTGACTGTAATGTGCCGCAAAACAAATATGCTGATTTTCTGCATGTTTACAAAAGATCTTAATCTGTGAACATGGACTTGTGCTACGTCTAATGATTCAAGCTACTATTGCAGACGTTTCCTTCAGATCTTCTTTTACTTTACCTATTCCCCTCCACTTTGGCTTCCCTCAATTTCTCTTCCCCTGTACAATTCACATCATTCTTTTGTACCTCCAGACCCCTTGATGTGGCACCCTATCATATGCCTTCTCTAAATCAATAAACACCATATGCAGTCCTGCTTTTATTAGTGCGCTTCACTTAAAACTTTCTTCCTAAACCTATTCCTTTCTCTTTTAATCTCCACCTTTCTTATTCTTTTTGCTGCTTGCTCTGGTTTTAGTCTCCTGCTGATTCTGACCTCTTAGTCCATCACCACCACCTTTTGCTACACTGTCATACTTTCCCCATTTAAGACCTTACTATTCTCATTCAAATTAGATCTTCTACACATTAGATGATCTATTTGACATTCACTTTCTCCACTACTGTAAGTCACAAGACTATTTACTTTAAAAAGTGTGTTTAGTATTACCAAATCAGTTGCCATGGCAAAATCTACTATCCTCTCTGCTTCTCCGTTGCTCTCCCCTACTCCCCACCCTCTGTGTTACCTTGTCTATCATCTCTCTACTCTTTTACACTTTCCCATTTACATCACCACCAATAATTACCTATTCTCCCCTTGTACTGCTCTAAGCCCTTCATTCATTTGTACCCAGAAAATGTCCTCCTCTTCTTCCTCACAGCCCACTTGAGGAACATATGCACAAATGACATTAAGTTTCACCAAGGCTCAGCTTATCACCCATCACCTTATCACTCCTCCTAGTCATGCTGACAAGATTATCTTTTATTTCTTTAGATACTACTATATCTACACCATTTCTCCCTTGCTCATTTGCTTCATTGTACAACTTAAAGCCTCCTCTCAATTATTTTGCCTTATTCTCTTTCCATCTAGCTTCCTGCCCACACTACACTCCCACTTTCCTCCTTTCTACCAAATCTGCCAACTCTCTTCCTTTCCTAGTCATTGTCCCAACATTCAATATCCCCACTCTTAACTTACCTCTTTTTTCCCCTTCCACTATCTTTTTCTGCTTCTTCTGGACTAACTTCTTTAACCAGGCCCACCTTTGCCCTGGTAGCCCTTACTTCCCACAGGAGACAGGTGAGGTCCCAGTGCATCACCTATGGGGTACACACTAGCATTTTCCAAATCCGATTAGATTGATTCCACCATTAAGGTTTTGGCTAAAGTTTTAATGCTGAATGCACGTAATTACAGTTACCATCTCTGTTTAGTTGGGCTTGGGCTTGGGCTAGATTAAAAAAATACTTGATTCAGTAGCTGAAAAGTAAGATATCCGTGAAACAGACAAAGCCCAACATATTTAAAGAAACTATAATTCTCTTAGTAAGAGAGGAACTACACTATCAAAATCAATAAATGTAAAACAAGGAGGAAAAGGTTTCAACTAGTAAAGATGATGGAAAACACTAGACACAGACAAATACACAAGGAAAAAGAAAAAAAGCAATTTACACAGAAAAAGAAAATAAAAATAATAAAAGAAAGGGCCCCAGCTATACCCTTGAGGCTTACATTAAATTTTTCTTGGCTTAGCAAGAATGATAATACATTTTATTTATATACCACTTTTTTCATGAAATATTCTAAGCAAGAAATAGTTAAACAAATGAGTTTATAGGAAAGTAAAGCATATTCAATTTGAACATCAAGAGATTTATATTAACCTCGTGATGTCGGAGGTCTCATGTGACTGGCAACTGTACATGAGAATGGTAAACAATACGGTTTTGTCCATGTTGATGTAATCCAGAATGGCCATACTAAAACAATGCAAAGTGGCATCACATTCAACACAAAATATGCATAGAATGCATAAAGTGATATTTTAGCATATCTAGATAGAATTGAGTGAAGTTCAAATTAAATACTAATAATTAAAACCTAAAATAGTGTAGGATGTTGATTAGTGGTGCTTCCAGCTCTAAAGCCTTGAATTTGAATCCTAAACTGGGCTAAAATTGTGTACAATGTTTTATGCATGAGTGTAGTCCCTGTAATCAAACTCTGTTTTAGGCACTTGACAATAAATCCGTACTTTAAGAAGTGACACTGTTAACTTTTTTATAGGCAGAGATTCATGTAGATCAATATATTTGCTCTGAGGGATGACTGAAGCAGAGAGATGTTTTCCTGTGTGGCTGAACTGAAATTGAAAGTGTGGTAACATTGTACCCAGGCTTGCATGAATGTTTATTTCTGAACAGGGAGCAGAACTTCTTTAAATATTCAAACTGTAAAAAATGTTTTGTAGGTAATTATGAAGTACAGTAAAATACATTCATTAGATTGCTGCTTTTTTGCTACTGTTCCATTTTTTTAAATTAATTATCCCCTTTACCAATTGTTTGTTATTTTAGTGTTTTCACTTTTTTGTTTCTTAATTTTTGTATTTTTTTTTTTTTCATTTTTTTTTTCCTTATTTACACTTTCACTTTTTGTTTGGGGGCGGCACGGTGGCGCAGTGGTAGCGCTGCTGCCTCGCAGTTAGGAGACCTGGGTTTGCTTCCTGGGTCCTCCCTGCATGGAGTTTGCATGTTCTCCCCATGTCTGTGTGGGTTTCCTCCCAGCGCTCCGGTTTCCTCCCACGGTCCAAAGACATGCAGGTTAGGTGGATTGGCGATTCTAAATTGGTCCTAGTGTGTGCTTGGTGTATGGGTGTGTTTGTGTGTGTCCTGTGGTGGGTTGGCACCCTGCCCGGGATTGGTTCCTGCCTTGTGCCCTGTGTTGGCTGGGATTGGCTCCAGCAGACCCCCGTGACCCTGTGTTCGGATTCAGCGGGTTGGAAAATGGATGGATGGACTTTTTGTTTGGAAGTTATAAAATGGAGTACCTTTTCAGTTATTTTACAATAAATATAAAAGTATTTTTTGTAAGAAATTATTTATATAATACAGTCTGTTGTATACTTTGTACTATTACTGTATATGCCTATATTTAGGGTTCAAATATTAATTTTATTATGTTAGTTTTTTATATTAACATAATACATATTTTATATTAACATAATACATATTTATGTATTTTAGATTGGCTATAGAGTGTTTAGGTGATCCCTCTGTTCAAGAGAATGCCTTTACAGCTCCTAACTGCCGCACCGATGACACTCTGGAAAAATACACTTATTTTTTGCTGGAGACTTGTGATATCATGTGCATTCCTATCATAACTGTGAGTATAAAAGTAGTAGAAATTAAAATTACATATACTGCTATATTCTGAATTTAAAACAACATTATATTTTAAATTGTTTTTGTTCACACACAGTTGGCTACTCGACATGTGGAAAATTCTCCAAAGGTCGATATCCACTGAATAATTGTCCTTGGTGATTTTAGGACAATTGGATTGACACCATAATCATGATGCATTTTGGTGTATTGCTTTCTCTCTCTCTCTCCTTTTAAAATAGAAATGTTAGAACATTTAGATGTTTTTTCCCAGATAAATAAATCTTAAGGGGTTGGAAAGGGTTGCGAATATAGCTGGAACCTGTCCCAACAAGATTTTATAAACATTTAATGCAGTTCATTATCTTATTAAATGTACTTTCATTAATGAGTCTGTCATGCTTTGCAATATTACCAAGTGTGTTATGAGAAAGTTAGATGAAATATAAACACAAAACAAAACATATATATATATATTATAAGGAGTTTGAAATTATATATATATATATATATATATATATATATATACATATATATATATATATAAAATATACATGTGACACAATATGTACAGTATGCATACATGTGTGATATTTGTGATTGAGAGACAAACTCGGATAAAGTGTTGGGGCTCCCAGTTTAATGTCCAAGTTGATTGGATTTAAAGAAAAGAAAAATTTCTTGTTGCCAGTTCTGCAGCTCCCATGATCTTCAAAATCTTGCTTCTCTGTGGTGAAGCTCCGCCTAAGAAGCAGGTTCTTAAAGGAACACTGACTTCTGCAAAGATGGTTGTTTTTTATAGTTGGTGGACTGAAATTTGTGGGGTTTGTAGCAGTGGTGTCTTCCTGGTGCTTCTTCTTCATTCTGAAGGTACAAATGGAAACTGGATTATTGGCAGTGCATCACTCTTTATCTTCCCCCTTTGCATCCCCTTTCCAAGACCTGCAAAACACCTGACATTATACACAGTGTGTATGGCAGTTTTAAGTCCACATACTAAAAAAATACTATATTATGGAAAGAAGTCTAAAGTCAAAGAAAGACAATTTCAATTAGAATGAAGGAGGAAATTAAGGTCTGTTATATGTGACTGTGTATTTACTCCAAAGCAGGCCAAGTGCCACCACATGCACCAAAAACAGAAATACTACTAGAATTAAATAGGGAGAAGTATTTCTGGTATTGCTGGAATTCTAGAATTTTATGAGTGAGTAAGCAACCAGGGCAATTGATAAAAATTTTACATACTGTATCATGTTCATCTTCATTTTCAAAAATCCTCTATCAAGCTTAGCACAGAAAGTGCCAAGTTAATGTGGGACCTGTCCTTTTTTTGGACTGGATGATGATAGCAGATGCATTTGTGGACACTTTCTAGAGCAATGCTTTCCTAACCTTTTTCAAGGTGACTGCCTTTCCTGCTTGATTTTCCTGCATGACAGACCTATGTATTTACCCTTGTAGCTAAATTTTAGAAGGCTGTAGAGAAAAAAAAACATATTTACATTTAAAAATATAAAATGGATACAAAATATAAAGTGAGTTTACTTTAGTCCATTATGTATTTCAGTGAAGCCCAGCTGTTACCTGAAGCACTCAACTGGTGACTTAGGCTGTCTAGTATCAATCTGTTGTCCACTAGCTGCATTTTGTTTATAGCTTTTAGGGTGTCTGATGAATCATTAGAAAACTTAATTGTGTGTGAACTGACGTTTTTCTTTGATCATGTCTTTTTGTATGTGCAGAGAACCCATTTTTATAAAAGGCCTCCGCTTTCAAATGTCTGTTTAGTTTGAAATCTGTAGTTTTCACCTGTTTGTCTCTTTATGAGGAAGAAAATTCAGCCGTAATATTTTAATTCAACATAAGATGATCTTAATTTTATGGAAATGCTTTGTAGGTATGAATTATCAAGTACCTAAAGATATAGATTTGATTTAAAACTGACAAAAATGAAGTAGTATGAAACTATTTGATGTAATTGAAACTTAGTTTATTACTTAATGTTAAACAATAAAGTATATTTTGCCAGTAATAGAATTTAAAGCTAATGCAGAAAAATACATCCCTGAACAGATTCGTACTATATATCAACATAGCTACAATACAAATTGTGCATATATTCTTGCACGATTAGCTTTAATCCAAGTAAAAGTAAATTTGAAAGTATCACTGTTCTGCATCAAATGAATGGGCAGGAATGAATGTAAATCCCAGGAAAGGGAAATTAAACAAAAAATCTCAAAAGGTCCAAAAAGCCAAAATATCAATTCTTAAATAATTATTGTAAAAAAGCCAGGCAAAAGTTCTACAGTTCTAAAATCTTTCAATTCTTATTTTCTCTCTCCAAAAGAGGTTAATTTTTATCCAGAACATTTGGAAAAAATAACAGCTAATAAACAGACATTTTAAATACTTGCACAGGCACATTCAACAATATTCTTTTTATTTAATCTACTCTTCTCCAGGCAAGCATTTTACACATCCTGTCCCAACTCCAAATTGATGAGTTGCTCCTTTTAAGCCAGACACAGGAGTGCTTCTGGCTCCACAACACGGGACTGAGGAAGCACTTCTGGGTCAAGTGGAGCCCTCACAAAATAAGGACATCCATTCTTGGCAGCCCCTTCTGGTGGCACCCACAGCACCCTGCAGAGCTGCCCAGTGGGATTTTAGTTCCCAGGTTGCCCTGCTAGTGTGTACATGGATCATTCTAGCGCACTGCGGGAGTATATAGCCTTGAAGGCAATCACCATCTGTCCTTCCATTTTGTTGTGTTGCCTGGCAAACTGAACATTAGCCATCCCAGTCAGGGCATCCATTATATGGGACTTTCAGCCAGACAAGGAGCCACCCATTCCAGTTTAATACAATTCACTCCAGTCTGCTATTCACAGTTCCTTTTTATTTTATTTTGTTTTGTACAATTTGAAATGAGACCTAAGGGCTAGAAAACAAACAAACAAACAAACAAACAGGCAGAATTATCTGCTTGTTACAAGCTGCTTTGTAGACTAATTTATGTCTTCTTTGTTGCTGGTTCCGGAAACAGAACAAAAGACTAAGAAAAAGCAAAGAGAGGCCAAGTACAGGAAAAATTAAAAGCATCCTAATAGCAAATATGAGAATATATGTTGCCCATTTGAAGCACCGCCTTCAAAGTTTAAAAAATAACTAGAAACAATAGCATAAAACATGGAGTCATTAATAGGCACATTAGGGTTCCACATGACCTTCCAGTGCAAAGCAGAATATTCAAAAATACACTGAGAATTCAATCTGTCCATTTTATGCTGCTGTAATTGGACATTAAATTCAGAATTCTGTGTAAATGTCTGGATAGCAGGCTGCTTGCTGCTTGTTCTGATCGACACATTTACGAAACAAAAGATGCTGACGGAGAGGTGTGAAGGGATTTAAAGTGGGCCGGGATTATGAGTTTTTTCGTAGGCTTCGGCGATTTGAGAGTGAAAAGATGCTTATTTCAATTAAATCAGTTTTTAGCAGTTCATTTAAAGATTACAGTCATTTTCATTATTTAATTTTACTTTGTCACGTCTCATACGTGTCATATGCCATACCAGTTTCTGAATTAATACACTGGCTTCATCTTATTGCCTTTTTTTCAACTTGCCTTTTAGGAGGGCATTCAAATGCAGGTTTACTTGCTCTTGGTAATATTTTATTAAAAGGTCAGGTTTCAGGTCACTGTTTAATTTTAATCTATGCCAATAAATTTTAGAAAATTCCTTTGTGTTGATTGTACAATAATTTTATGATTCCATGCATATTTACGTCGTGCTTTTATCTATTTATTTTATGATTGCATGTTATAATGTTAGATGTGAGTAATCATGATTAATTCCATACAATTATGCAATTAACTAATTTTTTAAATCAGTTCCCAGCCCTTGTTTGAATAAAATATTTGAATATAAAGGTACGAAAAATATGAATGTGTTCTGATCTGTGAAACATTTGGATGGTGTGTTCAGAAAAACAGAGTTGCTGTGTGTAATTAACAGGATAAGTGAAGTTTATTGGAGAGACAATTGTGATCCCCAACCCCCGGAGTGAATTTGAGTCCACTAAGTTAATTGGTTATTTGCTGGCTTGCTTTGCTTCTAATTATTTTTTACCTCCTGTTTAAAAAAGAGAGAAAAGGTTCTGAATCTTAAAAAAAGAAGTCATTAAAATTAAATCACTATAAATATGTTTAATCAACAGTAATAATAACCTTACAACCTGTGGACAGAAACTGTCCCTGAATTTAGTGGTGTGAGTGTCAATGGCCATGTGCCTTTCGCCAGATGGAAGGAGTGAGAAAATCAGCAGTTCAGGATTAGGGAATCCATTCCCGGGAATTCGGGAATCTCGCATGTCATTCCCGGGAATGACACAGTGCACGGGCATCTCACATGTGAACGGTTTTAGAACGACCGACACTTATTTTTAATAAAAGTACTGCAATATGTTGACACCAATAAAAGACTAACCTTATCTACAAG
This sequence comes from Polypterus bichir lapradei, assembly GCA_026402145.1. NCBI lineage: Eukaryota > Metazoa > Chordata > Cladistia > Polypteriformes > Polypteridae > Polypterus > Polypterus bichir. Next base: position 32,389,614 of record JANRMT010049829.1, on the reverse strand, counting down.
CAGTTCATGCTGTCATGTAAGTACATGTATCTAGTTCAGGGGTGCCCACGCTTTTTTGGCTTGCGAGCTACTTTTAAAATGCCCGGTCGAAATGATCTACCTACATTAAAAATGCTATATATATACACACGTGGACAAAATTGTTGGTACCCTTCAGTCAATGAAAGAAAAACTCAAAATGGTCACAGAAATAACTTTAATCTGACAAAAGTAATAATAAATAAAAATTCTATGAAATTTAACTAATAAAAGTCAGACATTGCTTTTCAACCATGCTTCAACAGAATTAATAAAAAAAAAAACTCATGAAACAGGCCTGGACAAAAATGATGGTACCCCTAGAAAAGACTGAAAATAATGTGACCAAAGGGACATGTTAATCCAAGGTGTGTCCACTAATTAGTATCACAGGTGTCTACAATCTTGTAATCAGTCAGTGGACCTATATATAGGGCTCCAGGTAGTCACTGTGTTGTTTGGTGACATGGTGTGTACCACACTCAACATGGACCAGAGGAAGCGAAGGAAAGAGTTGTCTCAGGAGATTAGAAAGAAAATTATAGACAAGCATGTCAAAGGTAAAGGCTATAAGACCATCTCGAAGCAGCTTGATGTTCCTGTGACTACAGTTGCACATATTATTCAGAAATTTAAGAGCCATGGGACTGTAGCCAACCTCCCTGGACGTGGCCGCAGGAGGAAAATTGATGACAAATCAAAGAGACGGATAATACGAATGGTAACAAAAGAGCCCAGAAAAACTTCTAAAGAGATCCAAGGTGAACTTCAAGCTCAAGGAACATCAGTGTCAGATCGCACCATCCGTCGTTGTTTGAGCCAAAGTGGACTTCATGGGAGACGACCAAGGAGGACACCATTGTTGAAAACAAATCATAAAAAAGCCAGACTGGAATTTGCCAAACTACATGTGGACAAGCCACAAAGATTCTGGGAGAATGTCCTATGGACAGATGAGACAAAAATTGAACTTTTTGCCAAGGCACATCAGCTCTATGTTCACAGACGGAAAAATGAAGCATATCAAGAAAAGAACACTGTCCCTTCTGTGAAACATGGAGGAGGCTCTGTTATGTTCTGGGGCTGCTTTGCTGCATCTGGCACAGGGTGTCTTGAATCTGTGCAGGGTACAATGAAATCTCAAGACTATCAAGGGATTCTAGAGAGAAATGTGCTGGCCAGTGTCAGAAAGCTTGGTCTCAGTCGCAGGTCATGGGTCTTGCAACAGGACAATGACCCAAAACACACAGCTAAAAACACCCAAGAATGGCTAAGAGGAAAACATTGGACTATTCTAAAGTGGCCTTCTATGAGCCCTGACCTCAATCCTATTGAGCATCTTTGGAAAGAGCTGAAACATGCCGTCTGGAAAAGGCACCCTTCAAACCTGAGACAACTGGAGCAGTTTGCTCATGAGGAGTGGGCCAAAATACCTGCTGAGAAGTGCAGAAGTCTCATTGACAGTTACAGGAATCGTTTGATTGCAGAGATTGCCTCAAAAGGTTGTGCAACAAAATATTAAGTTAGGGGTACCATCATTTTTGTCCAGGCCTGTTTCATGAGTTTATTTTTTTAAATAATTCTGTTGAAGCATGGTTGAAAATCAATGTTTGACTTTCATTGGTTAAATTTCATAGAATTTTTATTTATTATTACTTTTGTCAGATTAAAGTTATTTCTGTGACCATTGTGAGTTTTTCTTTCATTGACTGAAGGGTACCAACAATTTTGTCCACGTGGTTGGTTTTACTGTCAAATAATGCAAAGAGTACGCAACATGTGTTTCGCCCTTTACTTTGTGCCACGGTGGTTCGTTTATTTGACAGCATGTAGATCGGGTTAATTACATTCATGGCATTCGTAATCTGAATCGCAATCTGATTGTATGGGTGCATATGGGATGACCAGTGTGTTAGAAGGAAAGAGATCTCAGACTGGCCGCCCTGTATGTCAATCAAGTCAATGATAGACTAAAGTTTAAAAAAAGATTTTTTGAGTGCAACGCGATCTACCTGATCAGATACTGATACACTTGTTCTAAACGCCTGCGCTTGCCGTTGCTCTGAAACACCGCCATTTCAGCTTTTACTGATGCATCCAGTTTCTTGTCATCATTCTGTGATGGCAAGTTTCTTGGCAAAGATAATGCGGATGCAACAGACTGACGCATTGCAATTTCAAGTTACTGTTCAAAGCTGTTGTCTGACAGACGTCAATGAAGTCTGCCCTGTCCCGGCATTTGTGAGCTGCAGAGTGCAGACTCCTCCCAGTCCACTGTGCTCAGTCTTAATGGGAGCTGGGAGACTGACGATTGCTGGTGGTTGACTAAATTAATCTGCAAAACACTACACCGTGGGCCAAAAAACTGTGCCATTTAATTATTTTCAACTATAACTCTGTTATTTCTTGATCGATTTTTACACTTTTACACACTATATATGCGAACTTGGCTGTTCCCAGTTTCCCGGGAATGAAAAATGTCCGGGAATCCCAGGCTCCCGGTAATCTGACTTTCTAAGGCAGTGAGTTTTATAAATGTCCTGAACAGAAGGCAGCTGGGTGTGAATGATATTCTGTGCCCCCTTCAACACCCTCTGTGGAATTTTACAATCTCGAGCCTAACAGTGCTGTAGAAGGTTGTGTACCATTTATAGTATACATTCTATGCCATAAATTAGCTTTAAACTTTTTATTTAGTCTTGTTGCCAATACTCTTGTCTTCTTAAGCTCTTCCAATTATTATACTATTCCTTTTCTTCCTACCTTTATTTTCTGACCAAACATTGTTTGCTATGAAGCAACAACCTTTATATGCCAACTCTTGAGCTCAACTGTCTGTGGCATGTCTGTGGTCAAAGATGAGTCTACAAAGTATCCTATCCATAAGGCCACAGTGCCCTCTAGCAGACACCGAGGTCAGTGCACCTATAAGCCCTGACATAGAATAGTTTAATAGTAGTAGTTAGTGGTATTATGTAATGTAAGCAGGGCCAACCTGTCCCTTATGGCAGTATTTCTCAAACTTTCTGGCGTCATGACCCAGTTTTCCTATGAAACTGTCTTTGTGACCCTTTAAAGAGGGACATCATCAGAGTATTTGTTGGGTTGTGTTGAGGATAGGGGCCTTTGTCAGCTGAAGTTGATCATCAGAACATGTCCCCTTCGGTTAATTGAGCACAATCCTCTGTGTGGGAGCGGTCAGTCGCAGTTGTCAGAATGGGAGGGGCAAGCGGTAACCCACTATCATTATAAACAATAGCAACTAGCAACCCACAGGCGGCAGACTGTGACCCAAAAGTGTGTCATTCCCAGTGGCTCAGAAAAACTACCTTATGGGATTTACCTATTGCTATCTGGTATCCAGAATCAAATATAGCGGGTTGGATAATGAATGGATAGATTAAATGATGCAAATCAAATGTGTGTTTTTATTCTATAATAGAAACAATAAGAGCAGCTCACTACTCAAAATGGTAAATGTAGGAAATGCCCAGAATTGAACCTGTGCCCTATTGATAATGAGTCAGCAGTTCTTACCACTGCACCATCCAAGCAGTTATGTCAGTGTCGTACCCTAACCTGATTTCTTTTTCTTCGGTTATAGTCTTGAATAAAAGCGCACCTTGTTTTGTTATACGTGTACCTTTTGTGAAAGTGTTGATTTGATATTTGAACTTAAGTCTTCACACATTATACACTTTATGTCAAAATTTTGTCATTAGTAGTATAACATGAAAAAGGTTTGTTTTAGCTATGTGTTCAATATTTCCTGTCATCCTACATTTACCCAAATTGTTGCAGCTTGCAAAACAAAAGACACTAATGGAGAGGTGTGAAGGAATTTAAGGTGTCCTGGGATTACAAGTTTTTTTCAATCCAGATTGAAGTACATTTTCTGTCACCTACTTAGTCAATGCGAAGCTGTTACAGCTGTCAGTAAGTTTCTAGCAATGTGCTGAGTGTTTGCATCATGTTTATAATATTACCTTTATTAACTTTTAAATGTGATTTGCAATTTCTATGTTTATTCCATAACTTTTTCTGCTGTTTCTATTCTAAAAGCTATTTGTGATAAAGTTAGCATATATTGTATTTAGTTTCTGATTTCTTATTGTATTTTCAGAAACATTGTGAAGGCATTGTAAGTCCAGCTGTAATGCAGATATTTTTCTCTGTTCTCAACTCCCAGTATGTTCTTGTTCCTAGGATGATGGATCAGTTGTCCACTAAGCTTGGTAAGTCAGTTATACAGGTGGTTTGATTGATGCTGTGTTAATCTTCATTGTGAAGATTGATCAATTATACTGGTGTTATGTTCAGGTTATATCATATAAACTGTGTGAATATGAAATTATCCTAGGAATATTAGTTTGGATTTCTATACTATTTTAAACTGTCATTTTCAGCTTAGTTTGATTTTAGTTTTATTACCCTTTGAGCATTTCTGTTTTTGTTATTTATGGTGGCTTGGTGACTGATGGTGGCTTTCATTTAGAGAATATCATTTCAGTTTAGTGTTCATTTTAGCTTGTGCTATAACACGAGTGACTTGGTGGCAATCAACACACAAGTACTGTACAAGACATGCACGGGAGGGCACTGAGAAAAGAAAAGTGTTCTTGGCTCACCTTGCAGAGGAGCTTCGTCGTCGCTTCTTACAAGAAAAGGTGATGGATAGAGCAAAAGAGGATGCAACATCGACAAGCTTCTGTTCCAAGACCGCCGCTTCCCCTAGCCCCTTCAGTGTAATAGTAACACAGCACAAAGAGAAGTGTGTACATTGCAACAGGTACACATGTCATAAATGTAGAAAAGACTGTCCTTGGGTGTGTGGGAACTGTTAACATTTGAATCTGATGATTGCATATAGCGTGGAACTGACCTCTCTGTACTGTTCTTTCCTCTGCATGTCCTGGAGTACAAAAGAAACAATACCATGCACCAAAATGAGGATACTGCATGGGCAAGATTGAAAAAAAAAGCGTGGTCACTGATTACAAGGCGTGCAAATGACTATGAATAATGTTGCATCAGTGCCACATTGTTTTCCGAAATGTACTATACAGGTCATAAAATTAGTTATTCCAAATATCATATATACCTACAGTATGTCACCGGCTGTTACAGATGCAAATCAAATGTATGTTTTTATTCTATAATAGAAACAATAAGAGCAGCTCACTACTCAAAACGGTAAATTTGCCGGGGAGCTGGTTTCAAACTCACGACCTCTGGATTATAGGTCGGCAGTTCTAACCACAGCACCACAGAAGCTGTTGTATTGTTCTTGCAACTTTTGTGAAAGTGTTTAGTTGATATTTGGCCATCAGCCTTCACACATTCTACAGTTCATGTCTACATGTTGTCATTTATTATTAAAACATGAAAAATGTTTCTGTTTTAATGATGTGTTTACATAGATTGTTGTAGACACAAAACACACATCAAATTATTTCCCCTTACAATTCTGGGTAGCTCACTCCCAGATAATCAATCAAGGCAGGAACGTTCTGAGGCAGTGGGGGGATGATATACCAGGCTGCTTGAGCTTATCGACACGTTTAGAGGACCAAAAACGCTGATGGAGAGGTACGAAGGGACTTAAGGTGGGTCGGATTTACGAGTTTTTTCGTTGGCTCTGGTAATTCTAGTGTTAAATGAGTTCCACAAACCTGAATGCCATTTTTTGAATTACGCACTTATTCTTGTTACTGTTAGTGACTATACTTGAGGCAATTCCAGATACAGTAGTACTTTCACATTTATGAACAGTTATTTACTATGTGTAAATATTCCATTTAGGGAGCTGACAACCATCATGCTTATCAAACCACCTAACCATATAGTGTATTGCCATTTGGTAAAAAAGGGACAGTCGATACAGTAAGCTACTGGCAGTTGATTTATTTAATAAACAGAAACAACAGATTTTCATTTCCAGCCAAAGTGAAAACATACAGTATTTTCAGAAAGGTTTAAAAATTTATTAAGAATCAAAAATGTTAGTCTGTCATTTATAAGTACTCAAACCCTTTTACTGTGGAACTCAAGATTGTTGTCAGGTGCATCCTATTTGCTTGAATGAACCTTGATGTACCTAGAAGGTAATTGAAATCCATTTGTGGCATATTAACTTGATTGGACATCATTTCAAAAGGTGCTAACCTAAGAATATGAGGTTACACAATTTATACAAGTAACTCTCTGTAGACCTCCATGATCAAACTGTGGTGAGGCACATATCAGGGCAAGGTTTTAAAACTATAGTCAACCCTCGTTTATCGCGGTTAATCCATTCCAGACTCTGCCACGATAAATTAATTTCCGCAAAGTAGGATTCTTTATTTATAAATTCAATATTTTTGCAGTTAGAGCATAGAAAACCTGTTTATGACCTTCTAAATACATTATCTAACATTATTAGAGCCCTCTAGACATGGAATAACTCCCTTTAGTCAAATTTATAAACTGTGCTCCATGACAAGACAGAGATGACAGTTCCGTCTCACAATTAAAAGAATGCAAACATATCTTCCTCTTCAAAGTGTGCATCAGGAGCAGAGAATGTCAGAGAGAGAGAGAGAGAGCGAGCAAGAAAAGCAAACAATCAAAAATCAATAGGGCTTTTTGGGCTTTTAAAGCGCGAGGCACCGCCGGACAAAGCAGCTACAAGGAAGGCAGCAATGTGAAGGTATTTTTTAAGCATTTTTTAGAGGAGTGTCCGTATCCTTTAGGCAAACAGCCTCTGTGTAAACAGCCCCTCTGCTCACACCCCCTCCGTCAGGAGCAGAGAATGTCAGAGAGAGAGAGAGAGAGAGGCAGAGACAAGCAAACAATCAAAAATCAATATGCGCTGTTTGGGCTTTCGAATATGTGAAGCGCCACACGGGAAGCACATCGTATATCATTGAGAAGTTTTATTTAATATGTAATAGGTGCTCTGATTGGGTAGCTTCTCAGCCATCCGCCAATAGCGTCCCTTGTATGAAATCAACTGGGCAAAGCAACTGAGGAAGCATGCACCATAAATTAAAAGACCCATTGTCCGCAGAAATCCGCGAACCAGCAAAAAATCCGTGATATATATTTAGATATGCTTACATTTAAAATCCGCGATAGAGTGAAGCCGCGAAAGTCGAAGCGCGATATAGTGAGGGATCACTGTATTTGTAAAGTTTTGAGTAGTCCTAGGATCACAGTGGCCTTGATAACTGTGGAATACATTTGGAAGCACCAGGACTCTTCCTAGACTTGGCTGTCCAGTCAGACTGAACATTTGGGCAAGAAGGGCCCTGATCAAGGGCCTTGACCAACAACCCAATTATCACTCTAACAGAGCTTCAGAAGTCCTCTGCTGAGATGGGAGAAACTGTCATAAGGATGGTCATCTCGGCAGCACTTTGTCAATAAGGTGCACATGGCAGCCTGCTTGGAGCTTGCAAAATAGTATTTAAAGGACTCTGGGGGCAGGGCAAAAGGGGGAAAAAGATTCTCTGGTCTGATGAGATGAAAATTAAACTGTTAGGGTCGAACTCCAAGCACTGTGTGGTGAAGATCAGGCCAAAATTTTATCATTAGTACTATAACATGAAAAAAGTTTCTGTTCTAGTTATGTGTTCAACATTTCTTGCCTCGCATTTACTGTCATCCTACATTTACATAGATTGCTGTAGGCACAGAGCACACATGAAATGCATGTATTCCAAATAACAATATATTATGTACCCTATACAACTGCAGGCACTTCACACCCAGATAAACAGACTTCAGCTGGGAGAACATTTTGCACGAGTTGAACTGTGGTGGTGGGGAAATGGGATAGCAGGCTGCTTGCTGTGTGCTGATCGACATATTTGCAAACCAAAAGATGTTAAAGGAGAGGTGCAAATGAATTTAAGGTGGCCCGGGATTTTCGAGTTTTTTCGTAGGCTTCAGGGATTCCTCTGTTAATAATATGCTTAGAGAATTAATTGTATACCTTATGATGGTAAAGTTTGTCAGCCGGAAAGAAATAGCTACTTCAGTTTTAATTTTTACATTATTTTAATTATCTTCAAAGCAGTGCAAATGACAAGAGCATTGGACTATAAATCACAAGGTTAGCTGTTTAGTCTCAACCACTGACTTACTCAGTTGAGTAGCCTGAACTCCACCCACAGTTAAGGCGTTGGAGCACATGGAATTGTGCATCCTGTATTCAAGCTAATAAAAAAAAAAGTAACATGATCTGTCATTGTGTGCCACTCGCCGTTTTTCTTTGTCAGCAGTCATGTGCAATAAGTATAATGGAGCATACCTACATTTTTTTAGAGTTGAGTTTGGTTATTTAATTTTTACAGGTCAGACTTTGTAACAGAAGTAGGATTTGGACTACTTTTTCTACTTAACTATTAGACTGCTTTGCCTATTAAATATTTTGTATTGAAGTATATTCCTTCATTGATTAAAATCATTGTGCTACATACTTTATTGTCATTATAAACAAGTGTTAAATTAGAATAATAACATCAGTATTATTTTTCTTATTTTATAGCTTCCTCATCTTTCTTCAGGTTGACTCTACAGCTGAAAGCTACGTTTTGTACAGGAGACAGGTATGAAGGTGCTAAATTTATGAGAAGAAGAATAAGATGTGGAAAATGAGAGTCTAAAATGCAACTTTGAAAATGAACTTTGAATATTAATGCACAGCTGCATTTTTAGCTGTTTCATTTTGTGAAAATAGCAGTTTCAAAAATATTAGGTATTAGGTGATAAATGTGATTATGTGAGCCTGTGTATTGCATAAAATAGTTTAGAGAACCTGCAGTTGATATAATTGAGATGTGAAATATGTAAAATTCACTCAGTCAAAACAAGTATTTAGTTTTCTTGTTTTAGTTTTGAGGAGATTGGTCACATACATAGTTGTGCTTGTACTGAATGTATTGAAGTTTTAAGACAACATGGCTCATCCAATTGTATGATCTTTTATATTAAGCTGACAATGCAACAACATTACAGTGATGATTGCAGAAGGGTATTTCATCTGTACTTGAAATGAGTGGATGAAGATATACTGTTATACTAATATATCTGACAAGCAAAGCACTAAAAAAAACATAAGAACATTGAATTAATTTTTGAGAGCAAAAAGAGAGTGGTGGGCCTGGTTGCATCTTTTCCAGTAAGAGTCTTGTGCTTACTAGTTTTTATGGAAACTAAGTTTCCCAAATATTTTTTATTATACTATCTTCTAATTTTCTAGATATCATGGTTGTGCCAAAAATGTAAACCTGTATATTTAAATGAATGTGGAATGTATGTGATTCACCTGTAAGCATATAATCAATATTAACACCAAAATGATTTTATTTTGCAGACTGCACGTGGTCTTTGGAAAAATTGATTCTTGTATTTTGTCAATTGCCTGTTCATTTCGTAGAATACATATTCACCCCAAAATTAAATGTAGAATGACAAAACCCAAACCATACCATTTTCTGTGTCCACGTAATTCGTAGCTGAGGTTGCAGTAGCCTAACCCTGCAAGCATAAGACACAAGGCAGTAATAAACCCCTGGACAGGGTGCCAGTCCATTGTAGGGCGAACACATACAACACTCGCACACTAGGGTCAATGTAGTGTCACCAGTCCAACTAAACTGCATGTTTTTGGACTACGGGTGGAACAAAGATAAAAGAAACATGCAAATGCCATGGGAAGTGTACCCTGGTCTCCCTACTGCGATGCAGCAGTGCTATCACAGCGCCACTGTGCAAATCTAGAAAATAGCACTTAACTAATCTTTTAATACTAATTGAGCTTAATGATGTCTTATTAGCTGTTTATTTTAGTTATTTTCAAAAAAAGTGTTTTTTCTAAAGTAGGAAAAAACAGTATTATGTACAACTTTCTTATCTGATGTGGTGTTTTAGTTTGGAGCCAAGGTGCCAAAGTCTAGATTGCTCAATGAGTGACTGTGATGCAGATTGTAGTGGCTAATCTTTTTTTCATCTTATTAAAACATTTTTACAAAAATTAGTACAATAAATTTTGCAACACCAAAAATACTCCATCTCTTCACCATTTCTCTCTGTAAAAATGAACGTTCTTGCATATTAAAGGGCCTTACACCTGTTCTTCAGTTAATTAGTCTTGATCGGCAAAATTTGCTTTTTCTATAATTTTTTGCAGCAAGTATAGCTGCATGCTATATTTGCTGTAAACCTTGTTTGCTGCATAAATTCTTGGAAATTACCTACATAGCCAGCTTGGGCAAATATGATGCTTTGTGAGGCCATTGTGACATCATAGAGCTGTATGAGCCATTTGCAGAACTTTTCATTTGACTTGTACATCGACTTAACATTACGTTATGTTTCGACACTGGTGATGCAAGTCAATATTGGCGTATCTTGATAATTATAGGAGAGAAGTCAAATATATTGTAGAGTATAAGATGCAACAATATAACACATGTTTAAGTAAACCTCCTTTTTTGTTAGAAATTGTCGTCATCATAGAGTAAGACTAGACAAAGTCATGCATGATAACATTCTCTGCTTTGCCACTTTCATATTGTTTGATAACTTTTGACATTGTGTAGTGACTCGTTCTGAAACAGGTGAATATCTTCAAGGGGTAGCCATGCAGTGTAAAAACACATGAGGACAGCAATCTCTCTTGAAGATGAATAGGATGAGTGACAGACTGACACACTGACAAAAGCAGCTATTTAGTGGTCCTTAAAAGGTCAATTTATTGTCTCTTTAAGAGAGGACACTAATCAGCTGCTAATCTCAAAAGCGCCACTCAACATCTTCATAGATGATGAGATTGGTATCCTCACATGTCTTCACACCTTCTTCTTTCCTTTGTGAATACAGGGGATGTGTATGAACCATATTGGATGAAAGGAGCTGGTTCCTGATACACTAAGACTGGTAGCAAAATATTATACAGTACCGTGTTCTTTTTTTCTTAGTAAATAGAGATATTACACATTAACATATAATAATAAAGAGTACATACATTTACTTCTGTAACATATCTGTTTATCATGGCTGTTAAATACATATATCTATTATAAGTTAGAAGTGTACTGTACCCTTATATGGCTGGCAACGCAAATTGGTTTTGTTTGGAATGCTAGAGGTGTATTAGGGTTGATACAAGAAATGCACCAGCAATGGACCATGAATAAAAGTACAATTGGATGTTACTAGATAAGATGTACTGTATGTTGATAACCTGTACTTCCACCAGATATACAACACTGATTTCTGTGCAAATTAGCCATTTTCCTTTAGCCATCTAAAACAACCCTTAAAGGAGTCCTCCCCTTCCCCAAGAAAGAAAACACGTGTACCTGTGAAATTATAATTTTAAGGAAAGATTTGTTACTGTTTATAAGGTGTTCCTATCTTCATGACAGAAGAAAAGTGCAAACAATCTGCACAGCTTCGCCTGGAACCACAACTTTAAACAATGGAATGAGCCAATCACATGCGGTTGTTTTGTCATGCGGCTAATTTGTGTCCCAAGACTGAAACTGGCTGCAGTGAGCTATATATTGGCAATTTGCTGCATTTTAATTGTAGTTATCCTTCTGCCTGTGTCTTTTGTTGTTTAAGACATGGCTCATATCACATTTTTGGCCAGAATAATTGGTCCAGCATAGTTGGCTTAGGGCGGCACGGTGGCGCAGTGGTAGTCCTGCTGCCTCGCAGTTAGGAGACCAGGGTTCGCTTCCCGGGTCCTCCCTGTGTGGAGTTTGCATGTTCTCCCCGTGTATGCGTGGGTTTCCTCTGGGCACTCCGGTTTCCTCCCACAGTCCAAAGACATACAGATTAGGTGGATTGGCGATTCTAAATTGGTCCTAGTGTGTGCTTGGTGTGTAGGTGTGTTTCCTGCGGTGGGTTGGCACCCTGCCCAGGATTGGTTCCTGCCTTGTGCCCTGTGTTGGCTGGGATTGGCTCCAGCAGACCCCCGTGACCCTGTGTTCGGATTCAGCGGGTTGGAAAATGGAAGGATGGATGGATGAACAGTTGGCTTATACTTCCCTAGTCCCAAGGGACAATTAAAACACCTTTGCACCATTATAATCCACTTAAAACTATAGGCAAAATTCTGTTACAGTGAATATCTTTACAATGAAATTTTCATTACAACGAAGTATTTTTATGGTCCTGACAGTTGCCCATATGATACGAGTCTATAGAAATCTTATTACTACGAAGTATATTCAGCAGATACTTTCATTCCAACGAAGTGCCCAAAAGACCTTGAAATGCTTGGATCAATCACAGATTCCTCTAACAAATGCCTCTTTATCTGCCCTCAGAGCCCTCACAGCCATCCTTCTCAGTTCCAGGTACAGACCAGAGTTGCCTTTGAGCCATGTGCTGCGACTCCTCTCGATGATATCCAGGGTGCCCTGCGAGATGAAACATCTCTTTCTGGAAACACCGGTAACACCTAAACAACCCTCAGCAACCTTCAGTGTTTTGTCACGGAAGGTCTCCCACATCACATTAGGATCGGCAGTCATATCCAAATCTGAAAGTTCGTCACACAAACTACGTGCAAACTCATTAGAAACAGGATGGTCTTGGAGTCTGGCCAAGTCCAGGCTCATTTTCCTAGTAGGTGGTAACCTACTGGACCTAAGCTGGATCCTAAGAGTAGCAACAACAAGTCTGTGGTCAGAATTTGCAAACTGGGCACTTCTGTAGACCCTCCAGTTTTGCAAGAGCCTCCAGCGTCTGCCTACGAGGATGTGTTCGATCTCCTTCGCTGCACCACCAGTAATGGAGTACCAAGTCCAACGATGCAGTTCTGGACACTTGAACCAGGATCCAGCGATTCGCAGCCCCTTTCCTTTTGCAGAGTCAAGGAACATGGAGCCACTTTCACCATGGTCACCAGACCCATGGGGACCAAGACATCCTCATAGGCAGCCCTATCAGTGCCAGTGGCTGCATTGAAGTCACCTATGACCAGAGGAGTGTCACCCCGTGGGCACCCATAAACCACCGAGCGAAGCTGCAAATATAATGTCTCCCTCGCTGAGACATCACTCACCACGGTCAGAGTATACACTGAGACAACAGACAAGGCACCCAGGGAGTATGACAGCCATCAGACCGACCAGACCAATAAAAGGTGTATCCACCTACAGAGATCTGGCCAGTCCCCGGTCTGTGCACCTCAGAGAGTGCCGCCACTGAAATGCAGAGTTTACGCAGCTCCTCCGACAGCAGAGGAAGATGATCATCTTGCCGGAGAGACAAGACATTCCATGCGCCTACCCGTATAGGCCGCCTCAAATTGGGACCCGAGTGCTGCCGTGCAGTGGGCGATACCTCAGCACCACACCAGTTTCGATCCCCAACAGACCTGACCCTTTTGGCTCTCCAACAGTTTCAACTCTTCCAGGGATGGGGCTCCCGAGGGCTGTCCCCCATCCCCTTCGTGATGCGATCAGCCTTCCTATGGGCGGCTGCAGCAGAGCTACTCCCACGGAAAGCAAAAAGGAGTCTTTTATGTCGTCTCGGAGCTGTGTGAAGTTTTTTTTACGGTGGCTAGAGTGCCAATCCTGCCACCAACCCCCATGATTTCCCTGCAAGTTGGAGGACCGCTTGCAGGGCCGGATGCAGTTTAACGTCATACCCAGGACAAAGTTTAAAGTACTGATAATTACTAAATTCTCTTTTTTTTTTTAACTAATTGATTTGACAATTATTGTGACATATTATGTATAGTGATGCACAGGTTGTGGTTATTATAGTAATTATAGCATGGAGCTCCTACAGAGTTTAGTTTTGTGTCACAATCAGACAGAACTGTACACTTAACAGATTTAGATACAAGTTTAATGTTAGTGGAAGCTTACTACTCTACATGGTTTACTATCTGGTTCTGTTTTTGTCTGATAAAAACAAGCATAATCAAAAACAGATACTGAATATGAACAATTTTACACAATTTTATAATTTTTAAAATATTCTCTCCTGAAAATCACAGGGGCTTAGGAAGAAAAGGGCTCTTAGATTTGAATCAGTATGCAGACCCCACCTGGCTGTATTGATGGAAACAAAGAAAAACAAGCATGTAGTGTCAAGGTTAGGGGCAGTGAGACTTGAATAGCCCAACATAAAGGACAGTAAACCCATAATGAGCAGATCAAGAGCAGTTAACAGGAGTACGGACAAGCATTAAATGACAGAGACAGCATCTGAGATTAAGAACAATATATACATTATCTAAACCTGTTTATCCAGAGCAGGATCGCAGGAAACCTGGAGCCTACCCCAGCAGATTTGAATGTAAGGCAGGAAAAATCCCTGGTATGCAATATGTATGATAAGGCTGATGTTAAGAACAAAAAGAATATGATATTTCAGCTATCCGTTTTGAGAGAGAGCGAAAAACATTGAAAAAAGGGAGACAAATATTTTAAAATATAATTCTGCTAATGGATTGCTTTCACAATATTAGTTATTTTGAGTTGTGAATATGAACTAAAAAACATAAATTAATAAATATAAAAACCCATTAGTATTTTTAGTTTTTCATCACTTGGCAGACTCTCTTCGCCTACCTACCTTTGTTTGTATCGCTTCATTGTTAAACAGTGTTTTTAAAGCAAAATGATTGGTCAGCAACAATATGATGATCTTGTATGATGACCTAGTCAGTCTCTCGATCAGTGCTGTTTTATTTTCAAAAACCGGGAGTGGTCTCCCCTAGACTTTCTTGTATACTGAGATATGGGGATGGACATTTGAGGATTAAACCGCAAGGCAGTGATTATATTTTTATATTATGTACATTAAGGAACCATCAACAACAAATCAAATCAAATTAATAATATATTGAACAATTACTATAAAAGTAAAGTTGAATAAATCGGACTCTGTAGCTGCATGAAAAAAAAAAAAAATCGAGTATGTGTTCAGGTAAAGTACCACTTCCGGGTGATGGATTTGGCCCAAAAGTTAATACAGATCTACAATTGTGGTGGAACAGCTACATGCCAAATTTCATCCATCTGTCTAGTTGTGTTTTTGAGTTACTGTGTTTACACACTCAGACACACATACACAATTCCAAAAAACAGTATTTTTATACTCTGGGAGGTCTATAACCAAGCAAGGTGGAGGGGTGGCTCTGAAGCTAGGGATCTGCACTGGCAATTGGAAGGCTGCCGGTTCAAATCCCCTAAATGCCAATAGGGACTCTGCTCTGTTGGGCCCTTGAGCAAGGCCCTTGAGCAAGGCCCTTAACCAGCAATTATTGAGCGTTTTGAGTAGTGAGAAAAGTGCTATATAAATGCAAATAATAATTATTATTATTATTATTATTATTATTATTATTATTATTATTATTATTATAACATCAAGATTCATCAAAATATCGAGGTCAAATTTTTTCATTAATTACTATACTTTCTCTGTACTTAATATATGAGAAAGTTAAAAAAATTTCTCCTGTGCAAAGTGACAGGTGAATTGCTGTCAACAAAAAGCAGTCCCCTAAGAAATAAACTGAAACGTTACTCACTCATGATTTTTCTGTCTATATAGTAAACGTTTTGTTGACCAGCACATTCTGATTTCAGCCATTTGAATTACATCTTGATATACAACAAGCGCAAAGAAAGGCGACACGTAAATCGCTTTCTATGTCACACACTGTACACACCCGCATTCAGCTTGCTGTGTCACCACAAATGCTGTGTGAACAGCTGCCCTCCATCACCAGCCGAAGTTCACTAGATGAATATGTGCGGGCAGCTCGCGGTGGATGACTTTCTGTTTTAGAGTTAAAACTTACAAGGGTTAAAGACTAACGGCAAGAACATTTATTCAAAAACGAATGCTAAAAATTATTTTATTTCAGTTAGTCTTTCCTTGTACTTTAATAGTTTCATTTAGTTTAGTTTTTCATTTTGGTTTTGTTAATTATTTTATTTCAGTTTACAAAAATGCTTTTTTAATAATAGTTTCAGTTTTGATTTTAGTTTTTAACTATAATAACCTTGGAGCTTACCCAGTGTTTCACGGCCTGGACAGAGTCCACATTGCTCCTCCTGAATCTGTGGTTCCATGACTGTGACTGAGTCTCCTTTCCATTACCCATTGCATCAGCTTTTCCAGAGAGGTTAGAGAGCATCCTCTGGTCTTTTTAAAAATGGGGGCACCACTACAGTCTTCCATTCCAAGGGTACTGTACCTAGTGACCATGCAACATTGAAAATATATGTCAACCATGATAGCTCAACAATATCCATAGCCATTATCATTTCTGGGTGTATGTCACCCATCCCTAGGGCCTTGCCACTGCAACTACACCAGTGACTTCCTCAGGAAAATGGGTGTTGATTCCTCCATCACCTTCTGGCTCTGCCTCCTCCGCAGAAGGTGTGTTTTTTTAGGTTCAGGAGCTCCTTAAAGTGTCCCTTTCACCTCCAGACTACAACCTCAGTCAACATTTCTCCGCCCTGAAAAAAGCTTTGGTGATGCCCTGCCTTTCCCTTCTGAGTCTCCTGAAAGTTTCCTTAGTTTCTCCAAAATCCTTTCACATCTGTTTTTTTTTGTTTTCTTTGCTTCTGTGACTACCAAGGCCACATTCTTTTTAGCCTGTTGGTATTCCTGTCCTGCTTTGGGAGTTTCCCATGTTAACCATATCTGCAAGGTCTCCTTCTTCAGCCTGATAGCATCCCTCACCTCTGTGGTCCACCTCTGGAGTCTGATGCCACTTCCAAAATGGTGGTTTTAAAAATCATATGGACTCCATATTCTAGCCTTCCCTTGGGTGCGGGAAAAGCTCTTTCAGAGGTTAGTGTTGAAAGTATACTGGACAGGGACCTCCTTGAGACATTCCCAGTCCACCCTCACTACTTGTTTGGACTTTCCAGGTCTGTCCAGGCACCTTCTCCACCATTTGACCCAACTCACTACCAGGTGATGATCAATTGTCAATTCTGCCTCTCTCTTCACCCAAATGTCCAGAACATACGGCCACAAATCTGACGTTACAATTCTGAAATCGGTGATGCATCTTTGGCCTAAGGTGCTCTGGGACCATGTATGCTTATGAGCCAATTTATTTGCGGAAATGGTGTTCATTATGGACAAAGCATGCCTACTACAGAAGTGCAGTAACGAAACACCGCTCAAGTTTAGATCAGGCACCCAATCATACCTCTTCAGAGGGCTCGTTTATAAAACTTTGAAATTTAAATTGGATTTGATTGTAAAAATATGAGCACGCTAAAAAGACGGGAAAATGCATACACAAAAAAGTCAGATTTATACAACTTCATATAGCCTCATTTCTATGCATATTACAGTTTGTATATCGTAATCACCTTGTAAATATGCATATGTGAATGCGTATCAAACACTGCCCTGAAACATCCATATATGGAGCATGCTAATCAACCTCATACATATGTAATAATTATATTGCAGAACTTCCTTGGCTGGTAGAGCAGCTCCTTCCTCACATATCGAGAACCCGCCAACCTTCATTCAAGAGTATTTGGCTGTGTTCCGCAAATGAGAGCACAAGGACATGCACAGCATTATATCCACTCTGCTTTTTCTGAAGGTCCTGGAAAGCTGCAAGTACCCTGTCGTTTAACTGGGCAGCCATTATTACCTGGCACATGTAATGACATGATTGCTGTTAGCAATTGCAGTGTAATATGTTTGTCACATTAATGCACTATGGCTAAGTGATATAAATTATCATGAATGTGAGTCATCATATAGCTAATTTGGCAGCATTTATCTGCTTAATCAGAGTGTCATCATTTCCCGTTTTCTCAAAAAAAAAGTTGCCATATATATATGCATAATCCCCTGTCAAGTTTCCTTTTGTAAATTACAGTGTTCTGAGTTGGAAGTTGTGTATGCACATTTCGAGTTCCCCATTCTTACCATGTGGGCATTGAAGTCACACAGAACCGTGGGATACCCACATGGACCCCTTTCCAGCATCCCCTCTAGGCATTCCAAGAAGGCCTGATACTTTGAGCCAAAAATTGGTGCATGTGTACATATGGCAGTAAGAGTTCTCTCCACAGCCTTCAGTTGCTCAGAAAAAGCCCTCTCATTCCTTGGGACAAGGTCCAGAATTGCATCAACCAGGCAGGGGCTCAATAAGAAGTTCACTCCGGCCTGAAGTCTCTCCCCACGGGAAACTCTAGCGTAAAGGAGATTCCAGCCTCTTTTGAGAGTGAGGGTAAAGTTTATTTTTTTAAAAAAATAGGGTACAGAGATGAAGCTTCAGTGTCCTGGAAGCATTCTGCAACAAACTTTCTCAAAATATATTGAGAACAGTGCCTGGAAAACTCCAAGAGGCACCCCAGATCCCAATTTGATATAATATATTAATAATAGTGTGGTCTAAGGTCCAACAGGGAAAATTTAAATTAGAAATTGTGTTATACTTGAGGACAACCAAGAACCAGACAAAAACAGAGATATTAAACAAAAGAGAATTGGTTTTATGCGTGGGCAATAGCTTTGCAAGTCCTATTTCATTAAAATTACTGCTACCATACATCCTCAAGCAAATAATAAATTAATTACAAAAGGGTATTTATTTAGGTTGTTAACTGCCAATTGGAAATTGTCACTATGTGTGAATACATTGCATTTGGAAAGTATTCACAGCGCATCACTTTTTCCACATTTTGTTATGTTACAGCCTTATTCCAAAATGATTAAATTCATTTTTTTCCTCAGACTTCTAAACACAATACCCCATAATGACAACGTGAAAAAAGTTTACTTGAGGTTTTTGCAAATTTATTAAAAATAAAAAAATTGAGAAAGCACATGTACATAAGTAGTCACAGCCTTTGCCATGAAGCTCAAAATTGAGCTCAGGTGCATCCTGTTTCCCCTGATCATCCTTGAGATGTTTCTGCAGCTTAGTTGGAGTGCACCTGTGGTAAATTCAGTTGATTGGACATGATTTGGGAAGGCACACACCTGTCTAAATAAGGTCCCACAGTTGACAGTTCATGTGAGAGCACAAACCAAGCATGAAGTCAAAGGAATTGTCTGTAGACCTCCGAGACAGGATTGTCTCGAGGCACAAATCTGGGGAAGGTTAGAGAAAAATTTGTGCTGCTTTGAAGGTCACAATGAGCACAGTGGCCTTCATCATCCGTACGTGGAAAAAGTTCGAAACCACCAGGACTCTTCCTAGAGCTGGCCGGCCATCTAAACTGAGCGATCGGGGGAGAAGGGCCTTACTCAGGGAGGTGACCAAGAACCCGATGGTCACTCTGTCAGAGCTCCAGAGGTGCTCTGTGGAGAGAGGAGAACCTTCCAGAAGGACAACCATCTCTGCAGCAATCCACCAATCAGGCCTGTATGGTAGAGTGGCCAGACGGAAGCCACTCCTTAGTAAAAGACACATGGCATCCTGCCTTGAGTTTGCCAAAAGGCACCTGAAGGACTCTCAGACCATGAGAAACAAAATTCTCTGGTCTGATGAGACAAAGATTGAACTCTTTGGTGTTCATGCCAGGCATCACGTTTGGAGGAAACCAGGCACCTCTCATCACCAGGCCAATACCATCCCTACACTAAAGCATGGTGGTGGCAGCATCATGCTGTGGGGATGTTTTTCAGCGGCAGGAACTGGGAGACTAGTCAGGATAAAGGGAAAGATGACTGCAGAGACATCCTGGATGAAAACCAGCTCCAGAGCGCTCTTGACCTCAGACTGCAGCGACGGTTCATCTTTCAGCAGGACAACGACCCTAAGCACACAGCCAAGATATCAAAGGAGTGGCTTCAGGACAACTCTGTAAATGTCCTTGAGTGGCCCAGCCTTGAATCCGATTGAACATCTCTGGAGAGATCTTAAAATGGCTGTGCACCGACGCTTCCCATCCAAACTGATGGAGCTTGAGAGGTGCTGCAAAGAGGAATGGGCGAAACTGGCCAAGGATAGGTGTGCCAAGCTTGTGGCATCATATTCAAAAAGACTTGAGGCTGTAATTGCTGCCAAAGGTGCATCGACAAAGTATTGAGCAAAGGCTGTGAATACTTACGTACATGTGATTGCTCAGTTTTTTTTATTTTTAATAAATTTGCAAAAACCTCAGGTAAACTTTTCATGTTGTCATTATGGGGTGTTGTGTGTAGAATTCTGAGGAAAAAAATGAATTTTGATGCTCTGTGAATATTTTCCGGATGCACTGTATGCTGTGAGTGAGAAAGCGAGAAAGAATGGTCCCAGTGAAGGATGAGCGTCTTGTTCAGGCCTGTTTTCAGCCTTGTGCCCAAACCTGGTGACGTAGCCTTTTCACTCCCAACCCTGAAATTGACTGAGAAGGCTGCAAAAATAACCTACTGAACTAAAGTGCTTGCATAGCCCTCAGATGACCCTGAACGTCGTGCCAGGCATACATTTTTGTCAAGTGATAGTTTTGAACTTGATAAGTTAAGCATCATGCCAGAAACATTAATTTGACACAGTTTAAATCTTAATGGCTAAAAACAAACAGGAAGAATAAGTTAAAAGGCAACAAGTTACTTTATAACACTTTTTGTCTTCTTGCCCTCTAACTGTGCTGGAAAAAGCAGACAAGAATGGTAAAAAGAGAAGGACATATACTGCACTTTTGAAACCCCACCTTCTAGAATTTAGACATCAACCAGCTATATAAGCACAAAATTTGCAATAACAAGCTGGACCTGTTTATCAGACTACCAGAAGACATTCTAGAGGCACAGTATTGTCTATTGGCGCTTTTCCACTGCATAGTACGGCACAGCACGGTTCAGTACAGCTCACCTTGGTTCGGCTCAGTTCGGCTCGGTTTGCGTTTCGACTGCAGTTTAGTACCGCTTTAGAGTGGGCGGGATTATTCACGTGTCGTTATAGTTGCGCCGCCTCTACTGCCGTGACATTTTTTTTAACTTGTCCCTACACTGTTTGTAAGTCCGATGGTAGCCGTGTGCGCCCAAGAGCTTAGCGGCCTCCTGAAAAACTTTTTCATTCCGCGTCGCCCCATCCAGCTCTCGCTGGATCCGCTCCTCAGCTACCTACGAGAGGAACGTCTGTACTTCCTCAATAGACCACGAAACAGCCATTTTTGGTTAAAACAAAAATGGTGCGTCCGAACCTTCGCTGGCTGTGCTAAAAATCTAGCGGGTCTGTTGTGTCTCGTGTCGCAAGTTCAGTGACTCAGTAATGACGATTTTCTCCAGCCAATCAGTGACCAGCAGAGTTTACATGTCAGGTTTTGGTAACGGTTCGGCGCGCTTGGAACCTCGGCTGAGGTGGTACTAAAAAAAAGTACCAGGTACTGTTCCCAGTGGAAAACCCCCCAAAAGTGAGCTGAACTGAACCGTGTCGTGCCTTACTATGCAGTGGAAAAGTGCCTCAAGTGACCTTCTAAGGCTGAACAGAATATACCAAACTTTTAAATAAAAATTAAATCTGATAGTTTTGAGCCTCACTAGTATGCTAAGAAGTTCATAATTATGTGTAAACATTTATGTTTTTGATTCTTTATACAAAACGTAGCTTTCTTGGATTTCAACATATCTGTTTTAAAATGAACCATATTTTATGCATTTTAAATAATGTGTCTCTTCTTACACTTTAAAATGAGGTCTGAGGGGCACCCGTTCAAATACGTTTTTATTTACAGTATTTTATTTAGCACTTTATTAAGGCACACAAGTCATTTGCATTTTTAAATAAAAACTAGCCAAACCGCGGCGTACCATACGCCGCATAATCAGGCCGGTTTTTTAATGATTTTTAAGCACAGGGAGAAAATTAACATTTGAAAAATCGGTAATGTAATAAATCAGCAAGAAAAGCAACATTGTAACAATGCACGGAACGAACCAACACACAATCGTCCGTGACTGAAAACTGGCGGACCGCCATCTTGCCTTCTCCTCCCAGACAGAGGGATGGGGGTGGACGGCGCTGAGGCGCGGAGGGTGGAACGGGAGGAGAGGAGAAGGACATCCATTCCGCTCCCTCCGTCATGCTAGTCTGCTGATTTCTCGTTCAGTATGCACTGCCTGCTCATGTGCCCACCTCCAACTCGTCACTTGAGTCGTTGTCATCTTTGCCCAGTCCAGATGCACCTGTGACTCACGTCTTCCGTGTTCCTGCAGGAGCATCTAAGAAGACGCATGTTTGTCGCGGATTCGAATCGCTGTATGTAGCTTGTAAAACAGTTTGCTATGATGCACGCGGTCGTGCGTCGTAACTGAAAACTCGGTTTTTAAAGACTGCTTACTTCATTGCGTTTTAACCTCAGTTGTAAAGGATTGTTTTAAGGATCCCATGGGATACCCCTCGCAAACCGTTTTACATGCTGCATATGGTGATTCACCTCCGCGAGAAACATGCCTCTATGAATAGTCAATGTGGCTCGGAGGTGCATGTGGCCTCTACGACAGATGAATATAAATGACACCGTTTTTTCTGTGTTGTCGCGTCCGAGTTGGTGGGCGTGGCTCTGCGAGTTGTCGTCGTATCCAATGGTCTTGGAGTTGGTAGGTGTGGCTCCTTCCTGCGTGCGCCATAGGTGTCTTTCTTGTCGGCGGCTTAGTGAATCCACGCCCCTTCCGGTGTGCTTTCCATGGGTGTCTTGCCTTATTGAATTATATGCAGTATATAGATTATAATTTGTGAATAATAACAGCAATGTTAGCCTCATAGTTTGCCAGTGAAATGCACAGTGATGCAAGTTATAGCCAGTGGAAGGGGTGCAGTTACTCATCTTAATGGAATTCAGATATGAGAAAATCTACTGTCATGTTTCTATGTACAGTACAAATATTGTTAAGACAAACCTTGTAAGCCAGCTTGAATAAGAGAATAGCTCTCAGAGTTTCTGAAGGCAGGCATCAAAATCCAGTGGAAACTTTGTATTGAAGTTACTGTTTGTTGTCTTGAAATGCCTTTGAAAATTAATGTTCCTTCATCACTGATAAGCTCTCATTGCATGATAAACAAACAGGTTTTTCCAGTCTGAACTAATGAGTATCTTCCTGTCTACTCGTTAAGTGACATTTTGGCAGTAGTACCAGTTTTCTAAGCTAGCTAATTGAGATGTGTACAGAATGCACAGGAGACAAGAGAGTGGGCTGGCTTGTGGATGTTTGTAACACCTTGGGTGTTTTTTTTTTTATGTTTTTGGTGATTTATTATAATTGACTAATAACACTGATTAGGAGGGACAAATATGAATAACGGACATATTTTATAGGCCTGATAAAATCCTACACAAATGATTATCCAGAATTATTTAGCTTTTAATTAGGTTGCAAGAACCAATCAAAGAACCATTAAAAATGTACTTGATGGCCAAGAATTAGGCTGGAACTATAACTGAATATCTCTAATCTATACCACATGTGTGAAGTCATAATATGGTTTGTGTAATATTGTCAGATCATCTAATGCAAAAGTCATACAAAGGATGAAATAGTAATGGTCACTATTCAATACACATAAACTATTAGGCACTTGTCAGTCAGATGCAGCCACAAAAATGGGAGCGTATGCCATGTAACACTTCAGTGGCAGTTTTCTTGCAAAAAAGCCAAGCTGCTGCACCCAGTCTTGAGAATTGCAGCTGGCAGTGTATGTCGCAGTGATAGTGTACATCTTCAAGAGCCATGGAAACTCATTTCAAAAAGATTGTAATTCAAAAGTGGTCAAACATCAGTCAAATGATTGTACAAGTGCAGGCAAGTAGTAACAAAATCCAAAATGGGAAATTAAATCAAACTGAGACCAGGAATAGAGAGAGGATCATAAACTGTAGATCAGACAAAAAGGCAAAGTAAATTCTTAAACCCAAAATGCCAAAGCAGTAGTTAAAAATAGCACCAAGATATAAACACATGAATGATTTCAATGACATGAAGACCCAAATTCCCTTTTCCCCTGCACCCTCATCATGTAGCTCCAGCAAAATATTTTTTCATAGTAACAGACACAGTTAGGAGAGACCAGTGGCAAATGACCTGCTAAAAAATAATTAATAGAGTATACTCAAAATACTTTTAGAATATTCTAATTACTAATAAACATTCATCAGGTGATTTTGTATAATTGTTTCTGCTATTTCCCCATATACAAAATCAAATGTGTAACTTCAGAAGACTGGAAAAGTTTTTAAAGCTTCTCTTTAATAAAACAAGAGTTTAATTTTGTGCATGTTATTCCTCTTTTCTGTTTAGGAATGTCTGCCTGAATGAATCTTGTTCAGAATTCCTTTGGCGTTTATGTATGTCACTACTGTCCAAAATGAAGGTTGCTGTATGGTTTGAAGATGGTAAAGTTGCTTTCTGCTAGTGTTCTATTTAATAAGTTTAAATGTGCTTGAACAATACATATTTTCTTACTCATATTGGTTATCAAATTTATTTTAAATTAAAGAAAAATTTTCAAATATAATTTATTTCAAATAACTTTCATTAGCATGGGATATTACAGGCTTACCTCATTTTCTATAAAATAAGAGGTGGAATCTGACAGAAATATAATAATAATATATTTTGTTTATATACCACATTTCCTATGCACACTGCATATCAGACATTTATGATGATATAATAATAAGTTACATTTATAAAGCTCTTTTCACAAACCCAAGGTCGCTTTACATATAAATGGGGGGAAAAAATTAATAAATAAAAGATCACACAGGAGACAAAAAGTTTGTTCATTCAATTTACATGTTGTCAATGAATTACACACCCAAACTCAAATGTCAATTGAAAAAAAGTTAATATATATTCTTGGATGGTGCAGAGGTAAGAACTGCTGCCTTATAACTAAAAGGTTGCTGGTTTGAGTCCTTCTGCTCTGCGTTTTGAGTAGTGATTTGCTATTATTATTATTACTATAATATAAAAAAACGTGCATTCCATTTGAGTCTGTAACACCTGGTCTAAATTTTGGCTACTTGTAATAGTTTGCGCTTTTGTCATTATTCAGTTTTATTCTCTCGGTGATGTTCACGTGGTACAACGAACTTGACTCTCCCTCTCTGAGTTGATGCCATTTATCTCTAATCTTTTCACAAGAGCAGGAATGAACACAGTTGGTACTGTGGTTGATACCTGCTCATAATTATTTGCTGTACTGGCAATCAAAAGATACGATGCCCCGTGACCGCTAACAGACTGGACAAAGGCAGAACTGTAACAACAGACAGCTTCTTCACAGCGCTTTCAGTGGCTAATAGATTACTACACCGCAACGCAACTCTGCTTGGCACCATAAGTAAAATGGGACTTCCACCTGCAGCTAAAGTCACTTTAGTACGTGAGCAATTCGCCATGCTAGTGTTTAGATCTGAAATTGTGAAGAAGCTGTCTATTGTTACGGTCCTGCCTTTGTCTAGTCTGATAGTGGTCATGGGACATCGTATCTTTAATTGCCGGTACAACAAATAATTCTGAGCAGGTATCAACCGCAGTATCAACTGTGGTCATTGCTGCTCTTATGAAATAAATGGATATAAATGGCATCAACTCAGAGAGGGAGAGGCAAGTTTGTTGTAGTACATGAACATGACTGAAAGAATAAAACTGAATAATAAAAAAAAAAGCGCTAACTTTTACAAGTAGCCACAATTTACACTGGGTGTTACAGACTGAAAGCAAAGGCTTCTTCTTTTTGGGTGCATACACTGTCAGCATGGCACTTTCAGATCTAAACACTAGCATGGCAAATTGCTCGCATGCATCAAGAGTGAATGAAAAGGAGTTTGTTTTCTTAAGCTGAGCTATAGTGCCAATTAAAATGACTTCAGTTTTGTTGCTTTTCAATTTTAAAGACTTAGTTTCCGGGCAGGGTTTAGTTTCAGTGAGGAAAGATGTAAGCTGAGAAAACTCTAAACATCCACTTTTAACACTGAAACAAATCTGAGTGTCATTCACATAAAAATGATAACCTAGTCCAAAGCTACGAATAATATGGCTAAGTGGACTCGTAGATGTAAAAGCAAAGGGCAGAGCCTCGTGGAATTCCATGTGTAATAGGTCCAGAGCTGGATCTGCTGTTGCCAAAAATGACAAACTCTTGTCTATCAGTCAGAGAGGACTTGAAATACTGAATGACAATACCAGAGATTCCACAAAATATTCTCTTTTCTGCACAGTAGATTATTGTGCTTAACAGTATCAAATTCTGTTACTAGGATCTAATAGAACTGAAATGCCTATTTTGGCCAGAGCCTGCTGCCGTAAACAAATCATTAGTTTCCCGAAGCAGTTTAATGGCTATGCTGTGTTCTGAAATTGGACTGGTGACTTGGGAGGCCACATGATGCTCAAGAGCTTTAGATAGAAAAGGTATGTGAGGAAGAAGTCAGAAATTATTCAGAATATCAGCTTGAAGACCAAACCTATTAATATTTGGGCTACAGAAGTGATTTTAAAAGTTGCTGGCACAAAGCCAGTATCAAGGGATGTATTTATAACACAAAGACATGATTTTATGACACAAAGGCAGGATTTGATAAGTAAGGTAGGGCTAGGGTCCAGTAAACAAGTAGTAGGCCTCATTAATAAATGTTGATAAAGCGTGCAACAATTTGGAAAAGGAGCAGGATAAGGAGGGAAAATGGGGAAAAATTCAAAAGGAAGATGAACTTATACTAGTTATTTAAGTTTATAATTTTATCAAGGATAAAGTGAAGGGATTTTTTACAGTCTGCAGTAGAAGAGATGATTAGGCAAGATGTAAAATCAAATATTTTATTAGTGACAAGAGAATAAAATCCTTTGGGTTGTCATTCCCACTTTGTGTCATTCTGGAATAGTATGCACTAGTGTAAGCCTTTTGATGGTCAGAGGAAGCCTGGGAATGCACAGTGAGATCAGTCTTGCGTGACACTGTCTGAAAGTGTTAGTCAGCTGCTTTCATGTTGAATTATAAAATGAGCCCTAATACTTAAAGAAGTGTGTTTTAAATGAGCTGTTTTATTTAGTGCTGTTTGGAGGGCTGAGTTATAGTGATCAACAAGACTAACAACAAGACATCTAAAGTGGATGAAAAAGCGTAAGACAGAGAGGTCAGCAACACTGTAGATCCAGCAACATACAGTGCATCCAGAAAGTATTCATAGCGCATCACTTTTTCCACATTTTGTTATGTTACAGCCTTATTCCAAAATTGATTAAATTCATTTTTTCCCTCAGAATTCTACACACAACACCCCATAATGACATCATGAAAAAAGTTTACTTGAGGTTTTTGCAAATTTATTAAAATTAAAAAAAACTGAGAAATCACATGTACATAAGTATTCACAGCCTTTGCTCAATACTTTGTCGATGCACCTTTGGAAGCAATTACAGCCTCAAGTTTTTTTGAATATGATGCCACAAGCTTGGCACACCTATCCTTGGCCAGTTTTGCCCATTCCTCTTTGCAGCACCTCTCAAGCTCCATCAGTTTGGTTGGGAAGCGTCGGTGCACAGCCATTTTAAGATCTCTCCAGAGATGTTCAATCGGATTCATGGATGGGCTCTGGCTGGGCCCCTCAAGGACATTCACAGAGTTGTCCTGAAGCCACTCCTTTGATAACTTGGCTGTGTGCTTAGGGTCGTTGTCCTGCTGAAAGATGAACCGTCGCCCCAGTCTGAGGTCAAGAGCGCTCTGGAGCAGGTTTTCATCCAGGATGTGTCTGTACATTGCTGCAGTCATCTTTCCCTTTATCCTGATTAGTCTCCCAGTTCCTGCCGCTGAAAAACATCCCCACAGCATAATGCTGCCACCACCATGCTTCACTGTAGGGATGGTAATGGCCTGGTGATGAACGGTGCCTGATTTCCTCCAAACGTGATGCCTGGCATTAACACCAAAGAGTTCAATCTTTGTCTCATCAGACCAGAGAATTTTGTTCCTCATGGTCTGAGAGTCCTTCAGGTGCCTTTTAGCAAATTCCTGGTGGGCTGCCATGTGTCTTTTACTAAGGAGTGGCTTCCGTCTGGCCACTCTACCATACAGGACTGATTTGTTGATTGCTGCAGAGATGGTTGTCCTTCTGGAAGGTTCTCCTCTCTCCACAGAGGACCTCTGGAGCTCTGACAGAGTGACCATCGGGTTCTTGGTCACCTCCCTGAATAAGGCCCTTCTCCCCCGATCGCTCAGTTTAGATGGCCGGCCAGCTCTAGGAAGAGTGCTGGTGGTTTCGAACATTTTCCATTTACGGATGATGGAGGCCACTGTGCTCATTGGGACTTTCAAAGCAGCACAAATTTTTCTCTAACCTTCCCCAGATTTGTGCCTCGAGACAATCCTGTCTCGGAGGTCTACAGACAATTCCTTTGACTTCATGCTCGGTTTGTGCTCTGATATGAACTATCAACTGTGGGACCTTATATAGACAGGTGGGTGTCTTTCCAAATCATGTCCAATCAATTGAATTTACCACAGGTGGACTCCAATTAAGCTGCAGAAACATCTCAAGGATAATCAGGGGAAACAGGATGTACCTGAGCTCAATTTTGAGCTTCATGGCAAAGGCTGTGAATACTTATGTACATGTGCTTTCTCAATTTTTTTATATTTAATAAATTTGCAAAAACCTCAAGTAAACCTTTTTCACGTTGTCATTATGGGGTGTTGTGTGTAGAATTCTGAGGAAAAAATGAATTTAATTCATTTTGGAATAAGGCTGTAACATAACAGAATGTGGAAAAAGTGATGCGCTGTGAATAATTTCCGGATATACTGTATAAGAACAGATATTTTTAAGGTTGCTGAAAGAATTTTGATGTTTATAGTTAAGAGCAAGAAGAAGCTTTAAGATTGCAAAAAGCTGCTTGTGGACAAGCGAGGCCCAAATCAGTACCATTAATATTGCCAATAGATAAGCCAGATATTCAGTCCAAGGGTCTCATATACAAAACCTTTCCTTAGATTCCATACTAAAAATTTGTTTACACTATAAAAGCAAAAACAATGGATGTACAAAAAATTTGGATTTATAAAACAATTTGTACTCCACATACTGCACCAAAGTAATTTATAAATCTCACATTAACTTAAAATGATGCTCTCATGCCTGCATTTAGCTACTCTCCTACCTCCCACCAGCAACCATGTTTTGTTTAAAAAAAATGCCGTTTTGAATATTCATGATCTAATCACTGTTTAAATCTGGCTGTATTCCTGAGAGACGTCTTCTTGCTCCAGTGAATGTGAACTGAGGTATTACTGACATTTGGTGAACTTTAAGAAGTGGACAGGGGGCCTAATCTGCTGTCTGTTAATTAAACCAAGTGAACACAACTTCCTTTACTCTGCTGAAATAGATGCAACAATAACTACAATTGTTCAATCAAGATGACTTAAGTTAGGTTTTCAGTAAAGTATTTCAAAGTGCTGTATTCTTGGAAAATCTGTTATTTGTAGTCTTTAGCAGCCACCAGTTTAAAGTCATACTGGTTAGTCTAACCGATTGCCTCTAATATCTATTTATTTTTAGACTTGGGACAAGTGCAGGCCATATTGCAAAGAAGCATTCCTTATTTGAACTGCTACCTTTCAGACTGCGCTACACTACTCTGTGAGGATCCAGGAGCATGCAGTGCAGGAAATGGGGACCTTAGAAGCATTCAGTATTCATTGCTGATCGTGATATACCTTGCACACTTGAACCATGATATGTGAGACCAACTAGTTTATTTTCTGTACTCTGCTTTAAATTGCAATTATATATTACGTTTTCTCTTCTTTTGATATCAGAAAATAGTCAGATCTTGCAACAATGTTTTATTGTTAATAGTCAAAGTATATTACATACATATAGTGTATATGTATATTTAAACTACTGAACCAGTTTTCATATAGAAATAAGAGGAATCATTATGCCAGTTTTATAATATTGCACAAAAAATGGTGTATATCCCATTTTTGTTATATTAGAATGGATTATGTTCATGTGTTTTTGTGGTGGAATAGTATAACAGATACAAATAGACATAATTACTAATTGATCTCAAAGGGAAATCGCAGTGTTATCTAGAATATGCATGATATGAAACAATTAAATTTCACTAATCTAATATTAAACATATTTCAATGGCAGTAAAATTCAGTCCATCCAAAGGTAATGTTGCTAAAATCCTTCTCTCTGTTACTGCTAGTGACAAGAGCAGATACAACCTTCTTAATAAAATTAGTATGTCTGTTGGTATCATCTGTTCTAATGCTACTACCTTAGTATGCCATTGCATAAAAATATACAGTTCAATAGAACAGTGTTTCTCAACAACTGAGTCATGACCCAAATACCATCACTGGGTTGTGAGTCACTGTCTTTGGGTCACAAACCCATTAAAAAAAAAAAAAAAACATTTTAGCAGCTACATTTTTCATACTGGAAACTCTCAGCCTCTGTATCCATGTGCTGCTCATTCGAATTGCAGTCATTTCCTTCATTTTGATTTCCCGTTTCTGATCATGCTCGATCCATCAAGGGGTACAACTCTCTTTTAATCTCCCCTGCTTTTGTTGCTTATTTCCCTTCTGTAATCATAATCCAGTCATACTCATTTCACCAACAATGACCCCAACTCTTTGTTTTTATTCACTTTGTCTAATTGCACTTGTTCTTCCAACTGTGAAACCATCCTTAATCTCTCAGAACTTCACTTTCCTGATTGGGTCAACAGTGAAAATAAAAGAGAAAACTTGGTCCCATGGCCATAATGGTTGAGGACCACTGTAATAGAACTTACACAGAAATGTTCCACTCCTAATAAAGGACCTTAGCTGATTCAGGAAAAGCAATTAATTCCAGCCTTTTGTATATATTTTATGTATTTGCTGATCAATCCAGATTCTGTTCAGGTGCACTTTGTATTATTGTGTTGGGGAGAAAGGGTCAGTAGCATCCAAAACTTAAAGAAGATACCAAAGTGCATAATACACCCACACTCAGAAAGATCCATTCATACTTAAACTTAAGTGCTGCTTATAAGTGATTTCTGCATAGCCTATAACTCTTCAGTATTCTGCATAAGGAGACAATAGCTTTGGATTGAGCTTGCCAGACAGGTGTCCTATAGGAACTGTAGCTGATACACCATAGTTATGCCACTTATCAAGTAGTGATGGGTCGTTCTTGAACGATTCGTTCATTTTGAACGAATCTTTAATGTGACTCGGGAAGAACGAGTCGTCTCGTGGGAGTGATTCGTTCAGTCGCGCATGCGCATTTGCGCAACTTCCTATAGTTTCTGTATTGGAATTATTGATTCACCTGTTTCGAGTCTTTGGGTTTTTCGAGTCGTTTGTTCATCACGTGACAGCCCCATAAGCTTAACCAACTTAGTCTGAGCCGGAAACAGAATTGATTAGTTTATCTCCCGAGTCTTCAACAACAACATTTATTTATATAGCACATTTTCATACAAACAGTAGCTTAAAGTGCTTTACATAATAAAGAATAGAAAAATAAAAGACACAATAAGAAAACAAAATAAGTCAACATTAATTAACATAGAATAAGAGTAAGGTCCAATGGCCAGGGGGGACAGAAAAAAACAAAAAAAAAAACTCCAGACGGCTGGAGAAAAAAATAAAATCTGTAGGAATTCCAGACCATTAGACTGCCCAGTCCCCTATGGGCATTCTACCTAACATAAATGAAACAGTCCTCTTTGGATTTAGGGTTCTCACGGAAGGACTTGATGATGATGGTCACGTAGACTTGTGCCTTTTAATCCATCCATCATTGTTTGAGCATCATGAAGCTTTGAGTAGGTGGAGGTGGCGCAGGCCACCACCACAAAGAAACCGGAAAAAGAAACAGAAGAGAGAGTAGGGGTCAGTACGGATTTTAGCGCCACCATGAATAGTTATTATGAAGAATTGAACATACAGAGTATCAGGATAAAGTTAAATTAAGTTAAATTGAAGTTATAAAAAGGCCATGTTAAAATAATATGTTTTCAGCAGTGTTTTAAAGTGCTCTACTGTACTAGCCTGGCGAATTCCTATTGGCAGGCTATTCCAGATTTTTGGTGCATAGCAGCAGAAGGCCGCCTCAACACTTCTTTTAAGCTTTGTTCTTGGAATTCTAAGGAGACACTTATTTGAGGATCTAAAGTTACGATTTGGAATATAAGGGTGTCAGACATTCCGATATATAAGATGGGGCGAGATTATTTAAGGCTTTATAAACAATATGCAGAATTTCGGGTTCGAGTCGTTCACTCATCACGTGACAGCCCCATAAGTTTAACCTATGCAGTCTGAACCAGAAAGAGGATTGATTAGTTCATCTCTCGAGTCTTCGGGTTTGAGTCGTTCGTTCATCACGTGACAGCCCCATAAGCTTAACCTATGCAGTCTGAGCTGGAAAGAGAATTAATTAGTTCATTCCTCGAATCTTTCGAGTCGTTCGTTCTTTTGTCACGTGACCACTTACCGGCTCAGTACCTCTGTCAAATACTAATGTAAAATTCCATTTGTTGTATGTTGGATCATATTTAGAAATTATCATAAAATTATCAAAAATATCTACAACGCATTTTCTTATAAATAAAAAAGATCTGTCAATTTCTGTCACTATGATTTTGTTACTGTTTCTTGAGGATCTGTGGTGTGTTATTTTATAAATAAATAATCCTGTTACAAATAAATTATTGATTAATTTGTCCTTTCATTGTCTTTGTCTATCAGTAAACAAACACTAGGCTATATAATAAAATAATCCAAGCCTACAATTACAAAGTACTTATAGTTAATAATCGTACACTATTCTATAGCAGTGTTCATTTTTACTCCAATTTTGAGTTTCCTGGTATAATAATTGTTTTTCCTATGCAGACTTAACATATTGATCTAATATTTGTATAAAAAGATTGGTCAAAAAGGACATAATGACAAAGTAAAAGCAAATAACATTTTGAATTTGAATGAATAAGGTTAGTTGTGTGATCAACATTTGTGTAAGCAGTAGATGTGTTAGGGAGGTAACAGGTAAAATTTTAATTATATTTTGGTAAAATGAACGAAATGACTCGAAAAAATATTTGTTCATTTTGCTGAACGAGACTCAAAGGTCTGAGTCAGTAAAATGATCCGAACTTCCCATCACTTCCCAGTGCCTGAGGAGGGAAGGTTGCCTTGTTATCAACCTTCCCTCCTCAGGCACCATCCCTTTGGGAAAGAAGTGGCTGTCTACTCATACCAGGTTCCGTGTATGTACTTCAGTTGCCCAGAATGTGCAGACACAGTATAGAAATGTAATGCAAAACAATATTTACTAAAATATAATAGTAACAGTAATAATTGTGGCTTGTCTTGATTCAGAAGTTAAGCTGATGCACTGACAGCATCTTCGATGTCCAAGTGAATGTTCTGTCTCTTGGCAAGTATGTTCTTTGTGCCAAAAACACCATATATTGGGTTTTAGACCTCGTCCAATGTAATTGGCTAAATATTCTGTTAATGGAACGCTTGTCACACAAAGTTTGTTCATGAAAGCATGTGCAAAACACATTTTTTTGTTTATCTAATAGGAATTTGAGTTATAAATGTAATGGTAATTCGATCATAGGATTAAGTGTGATTTATACCATGAGATAAATATAAATGAAATATGTTTAGTCAAAAATCATTGAATTCTGACAGTATTGCTCTTATGAAACAGATTTGCCTTTAATTACAGTTCAGCATAGCTCACCTGAACAGAATTTTCAAAAAAAGCAGACAAATGTGGCATTTAAGCAAAATGTCTGCAGTCACAAAATGGTGATTTTAGTCTCTCTGTGACACACTCCCAGAAACTTGTGTACCTGAATAACCACAGCTTCTACTTGCTGCATAAAGAATTAAATCAAGGAAAAGTTGTTCTTACTGAATTCCATCACAGTGTCCTTTATTTTGCTAAAGCTATGTTTCATCACTAGCTCTCTGTATTACTCCTATTGTCCACCATTTAATTTGCCCAATATTGCAGTTCTGCAGGGGACATGTCCTAGACATTTTATTTAAAGCCTGGTGTGTATAGGGCAGTGTTTTTCAAGTTTTAAGACAATTGTATTTTTTTTTTTTTTGTGTTAATTTTTCAACATTTTCTAATTTTAATTTTTATTTAATTTTGCACTCTTTTCTTAGTCTTTAGTTTCAGTTTTTCAACTAGTTTTAGTGTTTCAGTAAATAACTTTTAGTTTTTGTCACATTTTATTAGTTTTGTTTTGCTCACCAAAAATGTCCACTTGGGCACTGTTTTGCAAGTATACAAATTCAGATTTCTTTATAGTTAATAGTCAAATTGTGCATCATTCATGTTGTACCTGTCAACTTAATACATACAGTTTTACTGTCTGTGACAATCTCAGTTGTTTTCTTATAATATGATAGTCCAAAGCTACCAGTGTAATCAAAAAATGCAAGAAAAAAATTGCTTAATTTTATTTGTAACAATTTGAATCAAATGGCTACCTAGTTTCAGCAAATAGATGAGAACATGATTGTCAAGATTTTGAATTAGATTAAGAAACAAGCTGGGAAAAAAGAAGAAAACCATGAACAAATAGCATACTTTGTGTTTACTTTCATGTAGGAATATAAATGTAGATGTTACAGTCACTATCAATGATTAGGAAAAATAAATAGGATTAAGAGCGGATTTTGTTATCAGTTTTACATCAATTTTCTAAGGACATTGGCCAATTAATGGCTATTCATTTAACATTCAGTTCACATCCTAACAATTCTAGTCTGGCCTGAGCTGTGCATCACTGCAGAGTAAACAGACCAGACAGAGTTACCTCATTTAGACATGCAAACTCATCAAGATTTTTTTTTTCCCCGTGACATATCAAGAGTGCATTCCGCAATGTATCTGATTGCTATAGTGCGTTATCATTAATGAGCCGTATGTTAAGCATGGTAATGTTGGATTAGGAAATCTCATTTTACACAGATCCATT
This sequence comes from Polypterus bichir lapradei, assembly GCA_026402145.1. Lineage (NCBI taxonomy): Eukaryota > Metazoa > Chordata > Cladistia > Polypteriformes > Polypteridae > Polypterus > Polypterus bichir. The sequence goes on along the minus strand of JANRMT010049829.1, from coordinate 32,354,640 downwards.
GCTAAAGTTTATTTCAATATAGAACAGATTTAGTACATCACTGTTTTTAAAGTAAATTGGAAGAAGGATGATTTACTTCAGAATTAAAAGTGCTGATGGGCTCCCAAGCACAGCCGGGTGACATCATGATCCCTCTTAAAAAGCAGGTATATTAAGGTTATTTTAGTCTATTTGCTATTGATGGAGGATTTGACATACAGAAGTCCATCATGACAGTGTAACAGGAACTCGCTCTGCGACATTGCCTAAACACCGAAACATCAATACTAATAACAAGATTAAGGCTAAATGATATACGTAACATCAGCTTGGTTGATAACTTTGATTGCATGCTATTGTGGAAGAATAATTTTAGGGTAACATAGCATTCATCTTTAAGAAATAGCATAAAGGGTTGATAAAGGTGGGAAACCAAATGAAGGTCAAATGAACAACAGACTGTACACTGAAATACAATAATTGGTTTAGTACAAATACTGAGATGGTCAAGTAAATAAAGAATGTACTAGAAGAAAGGTTGATGTAATATACAAAATGTACTGAGGGATGACTAAGAGATGACTAAGAAATCAGCAGATGTCCTATAAACGAGAATGGACAATTGTTATATGCACAGAAATTTCAAAGGAGGTGGTGTAACTCAAAGGTATAAGAAGAACCAGATTATAATATTACATACTTTTATTTTATATAAATCATTTAGGTGTAAACCAATGAACCAACCAGAGTAAAATGTATGAATTGATTGACACTGTATGTACATTCAACAGTTGAGTGAAGTGAACCTCTATTCTTTGTTTCTCTGACCATGCTGTAACAGACTGCTTTTGAAGAATGCTGCCTTTAAGGCATTTTGCCAAGGAGTAAATAAAACATACAATGAGCAGCTTTTATCCTGCCTGATAACTGATTTGTCCTGTTAGGGGACATTTCTTTCATTTATGAGATGTTAAATTTCTACCACACTATGCCTCTTCTTAATCTGTTGTAACGAAAAATGTGTTGTAATGAGATTCTGTATTTGTTACTATAGTGCTTTCTTTAACTTGTGCCCAGGCAATCATTTCAGTAACTTCTTTCGCTTTAATTTTAATCTCCTCCTGCCTACAAGTTATGCTGACGAGAATTTTTCTCAGCATTTCCTTACAATAATACACATTCAGGGTGTGAATGATGCCCAAATCCAATGGCTGAAGCACTGCTGTGCAATTGGGTGGGAGGAATTCAACGTGAACATTGTCTAAATGTGGAAGCATGTTGTGGGCAGCACAGTTATCAATCAGGAGCCCAATCATCCTTTTCTTTTTCATATTGTGAGGTTTCTGAACTCTTTTGCTCAGTCTTTCAAGAAAGTTGACAGCGTCGATGGTGAAATTCCACATTCACTGGCAACATCTTTTTTCTTTTTGCTGAAATCGAGAGCTGCAAAAATGTAAAGTTTTTTTTTTCTAATATGAAGTGTTATCGTTTTTTCGTGTCTGTCGTTTCTATAAGAGGGTGACAGTGAGTTAAATTCCAATGGATGCTTTTCAAATGTTGATGAGCAATAAGCAAAAGGTGTCACTGAAAACCGCAAGAAACAAAAAAGGCAAAAAAAAAAAAGGTACGAGGAAAGTTCGAAGAAAGAAAAAAATAATTACAATGTTTTTGTTTGGAGGATCGTTGTACACAACTGAGCTGTGGCCACAGAACTAACTGCTCTGTGGATGATTCATTCAGGCATTTCAAGGTCTTTTTGGCACTTCATTGTAATGAAAGTATTTGCTGAATGTACTTCGTAGTAACGAGATTTCTATAGACTCGAGTCATATGGGGAAACGTTCGGGACCATAAAAATACTTTGTTGTAATGAAAAATTTGTTGTAAAGATATTCGTTGTAATGTAAATTTACCTGTGTGTGTATATGTATTTGTGTGTGTATGTGTATATATATATATATATATATATATATATATATATATACCTTCCCGTGTAGGTAGAAGGCTGAAATTTGGCAGGCTTATTCCTTAGCTCACTTACAAAAGTTAAGCAGGTTTCATTTCGAAATTCTACACATAACGGTCAACAATGTCCACCATGTTGAACTTTCTTAATCATGGCCCCATCTTCACGAAATTTGGTAGGCGGCTTCCCTGCGCTAACCGAAACCAATGTACATACTTATTTCGGTGGTATGACGCTGCCATATTAAACTTTCCAACGTCACTAATTCTCCAACTTCCCGTGTAGGTAGAAGGCTGAAATTTGGCAGGCTCATTCCTTACAGCTTACTTACAAAAGTTAAGCAGGTTTCATTTCGAAATTCTACACGTAACGGTCATAACGGTCGACAACGTCCGCTATGTTGAACTTTCTTATTTATGGCCCCATCTTCACGAAATTTGGTAGGCGGATTCCCTGCGCTAACCGAAACCGATGTATGTACTTATTTCGATGGTATGACGCCACTGTCGGCCGCCATATTGAACTTTCCAGTGTCACTAATTTTCACAATGTCCGCCATGTTGAACTTTCTTATTCATGGCCCCATCTTCACGAAATTTAGTAGGCGGCTTCCCTGCGCTAACCGAAACCAATGTACATACTTATTTCGGTGGTATGACGCCACTGTCAGCCGCCATATTGAACTTTACAACGTCACTAATTCTCTAACTTCCCGTGTAGGTAGAAGGCTGAAATTTGGCAGGCTCATTCCTTACAGCTTACTTACAAAAGTTAAGCAGGTTTCATTTCGAAATTCTACACGTAACAGTCATAACGGTCGATAACGATCGACAACGTCCGCCATGTTGAACTTTCTTATTTATGGCCCCATCTTCACGAAATTTGGTAGGCGGATTCACTGCGCTAGCCGAAACCGATGTATGTACAGTACTTATTTCAATGGTATGACGCCACTGTCGGCCGCCATATTGAACTTTCCAACGTCACTAATTTTCCAACTTTCCGTGTAGGTAGAAGACTGACCCCATCTTCAAGAAATTTGGTAGGTGGCTTCCCTACATTAACCAAAACCGATTTATGTACTTATTTCGGTGGTATGACGCCACTGTCGGCCGCCATATTGAATTTTCCAAACATCACTAATTCTCCAACTTCCCGTGTAGGTAGAAGGCTGAAATTTGGCAGGCTCATTCCTTACAGATTACTTACAAGAGTTAAGCAGATTTCATTTCGAAATTCTACGTGTAACGGTTGACAATGTTCGCCATGTTCAACTTTCTTATTTATGGCCCCATCTTCCCGAAATTTGGTAGGTGGCTTCCCTGCGCTAACCAAAACCGATGTACGTACTTATTTCAGTGGTATGATGCCACTGTCGGCTGCCATATTGAAGTTTCCAACATCACTAATTCTCCAACTTCCCGTGTAGGTAGAAGGCTGAAATTTTGCAGGCTCATTCCTTACAGCTTACTTACAAAAGTTAAGCAGGTTTCATTTCGAAATTCTACGCGTAACGGTCATAACTGTCAATAACATCCGCCATGTTGAACTTTCTTATTCATGGCCCCATATTCACGAAATTTGGTAGGCGGCTTCCCTGCGCTAACCGAAACCAATGTACGTACTTATTTCGGTGGTGCGACGCCACTGTCAGCCGCCATATTGAACTTTCCAACATCACTAATTCTCCAACTTCCCGTGTAGGTAGAAGGCTGAAATTTGGTACTTATTTCGGTGATATGATGCCACTGTCGGCCGTCATATTGAACTTTTCAACAATCTTTGTTACTTATGGGCCCATCTTCAAGAAATTTGGTACGCGGGTTCCCAACGCTAACTGAATCCTACTTACGTACATATATACGTCCATAGCCTGCAGCTCGGTCACCGTGTGAGGCGGCGTTGGGTCCCCCATCCCAA
>JANRMT010049829.1:32307753-32350375 GCA_026402145.1 Polypterus bichir lapradei | reverse complement strand
GATTGTCAATGTAATTGACAATCATGTTACATTATTTTTAAAATGTTTCCTTTTCTTTTTCATAACTTCTTTAACACTCTATTTCTCCGCTGCGAAGCACGGGTATTTTGCTAGTGTGTATATATATATATATATATATATATATATTTTTTTTTTTTTTTTTTTACTCCAACTCTATTGCATCTGGGGATTTTTGTAAACATGCTATAGTTTCTCTGTGTCTTTTAGTTTTAATTATGAAACCCAAATGCTTTAAAAATATATGTTTTAAATTTAAGAACAATAGCATGTTGATAAGGAATAAACATTAGAAAGCCTAAAATCTCCATGCTTTTAATTTAGACAAATATGCACATACATATGGATTTGGATAAAAAGTTGGAAAAAAAAAAAACCTTGAGGTGGATGTCTTTGTAGGCATACCTGTAGAAAAGAGGAACATTACTCAAAATCAATATAAAATCTAAGCCTGCTTCATGCCACCAAATGTGTTTGTTTTGAAGTGTCATTATTCTCAGTTTTGGGTTCTAGTTTCAATAGCCTTAAGGGCATTTCTGCTTCTCTGTTCAGCTTATTCTAGTGTGAGCTAGTTGAGTAATGCCACAATAACAATGTCACCTTAAAACAACATTAAAACGAAGGTGGCCACTGTGGGCTTCAGGAAGCATGACAGAAGTTGTTCACCCATTATCATTGACCACCATACAGTAGTAACTGTGAGCAAAATCAGGTTCCTCTGTTCCCAGGTTTCAGAGAGCCTGTGGTGGATGGCTAAGAAAGTTGGGTATGGGCAAATAACACCAAATTTTACCATAGTAACAATGAAAGTATATTAACTTCTATTCAGTTTATTTTTGTATAGTGATCTTCACAAAGTGCTGTGGCAAGTTCTCAGGTGCATCCAAACACTGCCTTTACAAATTACTGATAACTTAATGAGTACTCAATAAAGAAACAGATTTCTTTAAACAGACAGGAAAACAAAATAGTTTGAAGCTGATTAATATAAGTGGAGCCCAGCAATATCTGTTTTTTGAAGTATAGCCAGGTGAGAATGGAGGAGAGACATCCCTGGAAAAAATACCTGACTGGAGGGTCCATAGTCCATAGTCAGTTATAACAGAGAAGATCAAAGATAAAGTCGGACACAGTGACAGATCCTGGATTTAAAAGCTGAGACTGAAGGAGCATTTCTTATATAAGCAGTTACCATCATTCAGCAGCTTTGGGACCCAGTAACTAAAAGCATAATCCCCCACTGTTATCTCATTAATCTTTGGAATCTTTAGTAGGCCTTATATGGGCAGGCACTCAATTACGTGGGAGGCGTGACAATGAGGGACGCAACTCCGCCTCACACGGCGACCGAGCTGCAGGCAATGGCTAGTATATATGTACATAAGTAGGTTCCAGTTATGACCGTTACGCGTAGTATTTCGAAATGAAACATGCCTAACTTTTGTAAGTAAGCTGTAAGGAATGAGCCTGCCAAATTTCAGCCTTCTACCTACACGGGAAGTTGGAGAATTAGCGATGAGTGAGTCAGTGAGGGCTTTGCCTTTTATTAGTATAGATGATAGTTCCTAATGGAAGCCTGTAAAGTGAAAACAGTACATTTCCAAGCACTGACTACTGAGGGATACCTTATTTAAGTTCTGAGTGTAATTGTGGATTACTATCAGCACATTTCTATACATACAGAAATACAGTAGATTTGATAAATATGCATCAAACCACTCAAGAACAGTGCCTGAGAGCCGAATTTAATCATTCAGCCAGTGTAATAGAATTAATTGGTTACTGGTGTCAAATACTGTGCTTAAATCTAATAACATAATTATTATGGAATTTCAGGGGATTTACAATGTTGTTTGCAACATAGGTTAGAGACATTTCTGTACTGTGACTGGTGCAGAACTCAGACTGGAATTTCTCAAATCAGTTGCATTGTGTAAGGTGGGACTGAAGCTGCTTGGTGGCTACTTTTACTAGTGTTTTAGAAAAAAAGTGTAAATTTCAAATAGATCCATAATAAAGCATATATGGGCCTAGGTGTGATTTCCACCCCCCCTTTCCATTAGCGGTGTGCGACTGACACTTTTAGGTCATACAGCAATTGAGTTTTTGATTAGTTTTGTTGGGACAAGGTCTAAGGGGAAGGCAGTAGGTTTTCCTTTTCTTTTATCAAGTTGAAATTATTTAAGTGGTGTGCATAAGGTGAGATAGGATTTGCCAATATCATATTTTTTTTGCAAGGTAATGCTGAAATCTAGGATTTTATATTGTACATTTTATCATTAAAACAGTTCTGTACTGCTAATGTGTGTATTTTGCATTGCAGTTCAGAGTTCCATATTTGGTAAATTAGCAGCTGTAATCAGCCCATGGGAATTATTTCTGTTGTCATTTAATAATCTAGAATAGTAGTCAGAGTGTCCATAAAGAGAGCTTTTTTTATACTTTATAACACCATCTTTCCATGCAGTTAGGAAGACCTACAGCTTTGTTGTTCTTAGTTTATGTTAAAGTTTTTTGCAGGAGTATGACTACTCTTATTAAACCAGGCTGAGGTTTCTCTGTGCTTTAATCACTTTTTTTTAATGGAACTACTGTATCCGAAACCTCTTTCAAAGTCACATTATAATTACATGTCAGCTAATCTAGATTGTTTTTCATAATTTTTGAGTTGCTCAAAATTTGCACATTTTAATACAGGACTACAATCTAGACTTGTACCAGAATTAATTTAAAATGTGATTGTATTGATAAAGGCAATAACAAACCAAATGTAATTAAGTAGTGTTCAGAAATAATTTAAATTTAATAGTAAATTTTACATTTTGAATAATAAATCTGTAAGTAATAATTAGATCTGTGTGGTTGTGACAGTTAGTCAGACCATTGACAATCTAGTAAAACCCTTGTGTTTAACAGATGAGTGAAATATTTGCTGAAAGTGCCAGTTTCCACATCTATGTGTATATATAAATCCCCCATCAACACTACATGGATCATAATTTACAGCTAAGACGGGTAAAAAAAGCTGCCAAATTCAGTCATGAGCAATAAATATGGCAGAGGTAGTACTACAATTGTGATGGAATCTGTTTTAATATCTAATATCCATCCATCCATTATCCAACCCGCTGAATCCGAACACAGGGTCACGGGGGTCTGCTGGAGCCAATCCCAGCCAACACAGGGCACAAGGCAGGAACTAATCCTGGGCAGGGTGCCAACACACCACAGGAATATCTAATATAAGCACCTCATAGCATGTAAATTTGCCTTAGTGTTTACAATCGGTTCACAGTTCATTGCACAGAATTATTCCAAGGCCACCTCCTCGACAAGTACCTCTAGAGTATTCATCAATCATATTACGGTTGCATATTTTATGGTAGATAGGAGAAACAGACAGCATCTACCTCAATCTATTACAGCAAAGCACAAAATATATTACAATACACAATATACCCAAACCACAATAAATAAATAAGCACCATCTGGGTCTGCTAGGAGGTTTTTCCGCAACGGAACACTAAAAAAAACAGATTCAGATGTTTCCCCATATCAAGCTCTCTGCATTATTTACTTGTAACCTGGTGTAGTTTTAGCACCTGCACTTATTAGTATTATTTTTTAACAGGTCTACCACCTACTATTACTGTTTACTGTATTACAATATTGTGTTTAATGTACAGTTATACTTTTATTATTTTTGCTTACTTAGTATTGTTTTTCACTTATATACACTATTACCTTGTTTCACTCATGATTGCAATGCCTTTCTTACACTACCTCTTGTTGCACTGTTGTCTGTTGTCTATTTTGCATACTATGTGTTAAATGAGTGTGGTTGAACATGTAAGCACTTAAATGTACTTGTTGCATATGGTCAATAAAGAACCTTGAATTTTTCTAAGTGGTTACTCCTTTACAAAAATAGTACAAATGTCATTTTTTTCTTATTCAGGTTAATCCAGGAAGATGCCATTTTTCCAGCAGTATGCACCTTACTGTGCTCAATTAATGAGCGTGGAGAGAAAATATTTACATTTGCCCTAAAAGCTGCCTTGTACCTGCTGTCTGTGAGCCAAGACAAGTCTGCAAACATGGACTGGGTCTGTACAGTTTGCTGTAAGATTTAATGCCAGATGAAAAGGAATTTGATTTTAATTTTGTATAGTCGAGTAATTGTTTTCATTAAGACAATGAACTGTAAATCACAAGGTTGCTGATTTAGTTGCTATTCCCTACTTGCTTGGTCATCCTGAGTAGTTTACTTAATTTTCTCATACTTCAGTTGTAAAAGAAATATAATGTGTTACAGTAGAATTCACACCTTTTAAAGATTTTTAAAATTTGCTAGTTTGCAACTGATGAATACCTTGTTCTAGTCTGTTTTTTTCAAAAGAATTTTTTAAGAAAGACAATATTGTTATTTTAGCATTTATTTTAAATTCAGAAATTGAAATATTGCTGCTCATACAATTTGCACTATCTGTTCTTATATAGGTAAGACATTTCCCTAACAATTGCTTCATTGTATTTGGGTTCTGCTTATGCGTCATAGAAGCTGCTGTCACATTTTCCGTGGAACAGAGAAATGAAGTGGTTTACATGTACAGATTAGGATTTTTTTTTTTAACCCACCTATGACCACTGTTGGCTTAATAATCAAATAATGGGAATTATATCACAGTGTCCAGATACTGTCTAAAAATGGTATTTGTCAAAAGTCCGATTTTAAGAATTAGTTGTCTAGAAGGAACTGGAGCAAAACAGATGCCTTTTGGGAAGCGGTCTTGTGTTTAGGCCATGTTTTAGCATTTTCACCAAAATTCAAAGGATTATGTGTGGCATGAACCTAATACTGTCTATATCATAAATACCACAAACCTTTGAAGTATGGTGGCTGTGGTGCTGCTTTTCATTAGAAGGAACTGCATAACTTTTAATGGATAGGGTACTGTACTGAAATACTGCAGTGAAGCTTAATTCATTCTTCTCAATTGCAAGCATAAATCAAGAGTCTTTTTAAGACAGTGATTGCAAGCCTAGGGCCAAAGTTACTGGTTGGACTGGTTTAGGAATAAAAAGTTAAAACAGTCCTGTGTACCATCTGTAGCATGATTTGAAAGTTATGGTTTAGAATTATTGTAACAGGAACCTGAATAAAATTAAGCAAATCTGCTAAGAGCAATAGGCAAAAAGTATTCCTAACCATCACATACACCTACCATACTCTAAAAATCTTAAAGCTGCTATTACAGAAAAAGATGGTTCAACCAAATACTGTATATGTCTGGTGTAAGAAGTGTATGTCAGATTAGAAGTATAAGAGATCTTGTAAAAATAATTCATTTTATTTATAAGCATGTGTGTTAATATATACACCAAATGAAGGGAAATGTGTAAGTATATTTTAATAACATTTGAAAACATCCATGAATGTGTCATCATAAACATGACACTCATGTAGAGCTGTCTTATCTTCTCAGCATCGCAGATGGCTGCAGCATACTTGTTTGGCACATAGTGTCACCACTGAGTACTGGGAGGAAAAAAAGAAAATATGCAAAAGTAGTGATTAATGACCAGTCTTATAAAACATCAAATAAAATTGTTTTATGAAAATAACTAATTTCCATTACCCATAGCATGAAGAAATGCTATCTCTGCTAGTATTTTCTTAAGAGATTGAACAGAACCAGAATAAAGCTTTGCTAGTTTTGAGCAAGAAGGTGTTATATGATCAAAGGTTATGATTGGAAATGTATGGTAATATACACTTCAGAATAAAAGATGATGGTAGATTGTTGTCTTATCTACAATAAAAAACAATTATAAAGTACACAGGCAGCCAGTGTGATTGTTCTAAGACTGGCGAGATATGTTCATATTTTCTTTTTTTAGTTAAGGTTTTTGCTGCTTCACATTGTTGTTTCTGATAGGAGTGCATTACAATAATCTAAACAGATTGAAAAGCACATGTTAACTTTCCTGGATCTTGCAAAATATAAAAGATCTAACTTATACAATGTTTCTTAAACTAAAAGAATGCTGCCTTAGCAATAGTAAAAATTATTGTTAGTAGTAATTTGTAATGTGTGATTTGAAATTTAGCTCTAAATCTAAAATGACACCTAGGTTCTTTGTTTCTGACATTTACTTAATGTAAATGATGAGCTAGTTTGTTTTTTGGTTGCTGTTTATAATTTAAATTTCTTCTTTTTCCATGTTAAGTTTAAGGAAATTATTACTCATCCATTCAGTTATGCTAGGAAGACACTGGATCTCACTGCATTTAGAGCTTTCAGAGTCATCTGGTGCTATTGATAAATAAATCACTTATGTCATCTGCATAGCTATAGTAATTCAGTTTATGTTTTTAAATGATCAAGCCTAATGGGAGCATGTAGACTGAGAATAAGAAAGGACCTAAAATATATCTCAAATATGTATCACATTTATAGGAAATAATGAAAATGACAGCCACATTGTACCAGAAGTATAAACAGTTAAAATGTATGAACATTTATTTTTCCAGAACAAACAATATTTGGTCTATATATCTCTACTACTGTACCACAAAAAAATGAAGTAGGCTTACTTTAATATTGAAACGAAAAAAAGTGTTCATTCATCTGCTTAATGGATTTGTAGTTTGTAATTGTAATTGCTTTTAATCAGTCTAATTGTGCTTTGGTAAATCTATTCCAGTGCTTTGTCTTCATCATGTTGTAAATTTACAAATATATTTTCAAATATCGCCTGCTGTACATGTTTATTTCATGTTAGAAAAGTCTGTTTCATAGACCATATTCTAGAAGAGACCAGCACCTGTTCTGAGTTTAGGTTTCAAGATTTCATTCTTCTCCAGCTCAATAGTTTACTTAATGCAGTACACTCATCAGAGCAGAACTGAGTAATAATTAGGGTTAAAGAGCACATAATCATGTGAAGTTGTTTGTTGTGATAACAGTCAAAACTCGCAGATCAAAATCACCTGTTCCATACAATACCTTTAAGTATTTTATTAGTTATATAATTTTAACTTATTAAATAAAATAAATATTTAGGAAGCTCATACACAAACTTCAAAATACAAAATTCAAATTTCAATTCAATTCAAATGCAGAGTTGAAACTTGTTCTTTGGAGGAGACTTTTTCTAAACAAGGCCTCTGCGTCGTCTTTGTCCCATTCCTAGGCATAGGGGTAAGAGATCTCTTACGCAGTGGTGACCTTGGTGCATTTAAGGTTCACACCACAATACCAGACTTCAGGATTTAGTACTTAGTGATAGGACTTTAACAGGTTTACGATACTCGTTGCACCAGTAAAGTCCTACAGCTAATATTATTCTAGCAGTAAACTGAGTAATCTTTGAAATAAAAAACTATTTAGATCAGAAGGAAGCTGTGTTTCTACTAGTGAAGTACAGTAACTTGAGTGCAAAGCAGACATCATTTTTAATTATGTATTTCACTGAAAATCAATTTCTTTTTCTAGGTTTCTTTAAATAACATCTGCAAACTTCTGGGATCAGTCCCCAATTTCTTGTCAGTATACACACACCATCCTCAAGTATTGAGGTTCTTGTTCAACTACTCAGCACTAACAGAGAAGTTTGGCTTACATGTATTGGAACAGTGGCTTGACTGGCCGACAGAAAACACTGGAGGTTATGGTTGCAGTTATAGCCTGCCATTACTGGAATCAGAAAGTGAACAGATGGAACTACACCAGCCTGTAATTTCTTTAGTAGAAACTAACTCCACTGCTTTGCTTGTTTTAATGGTAAGGAATGACTGAAGAATCTTAAACTCCTCTGTATTCTTATAATTAAGTGTAATACACATAAATTGTTTAAAGTAAGATATACCTGTACTGCTTCATGGTTTCAATTTTAGTGATCATTACTGCCTCTCTGTAATATGTAGCATAAATGTTTCATTTCTTTTCTTGATCTGCTTATTCCAGTGCAGGGTTTACTTAAGGCAGAAACCAAACTTGGGTGGGACACTAGTCATCTGCAAAGCACACTCATATTCATTAAAGTAAAGTTGTTAGAAAACTGTTTTTGGAAAGTGGAAGTAAAACCGAACACTCTAGAAAAATGCCATGTTCATCTAATTTCAAACAAGGTTATATCACTAGGAAGTAGCTAATTATAGTTTGTCTTTATTTTGTTAACTCATCTGCAAATAGAAAAGTCTATCCAGAGGTCCCCAAAATCATCATTTTTTTAGTATGTTTGGTTATACAAACCAAGTATTCTTTGTCCAAATATACTTATGGTTTTGAAAATATAAAGGATCTGAATAATAATGAGTGAAATGATTTGCACATTTGCACATAAATTCACAAAATTGAATTTACAGGAAAACACCATGTTTTGCTTCTCACAAAAAACTTGTAATACAAGTTGCGTTTTGCTTCCAGATAACTTTGTGCCATTTATACAAGAAGAAAGGTGTTTAGTTATGTCTGGAAGCATTTATATTCATTAATTCTGCAAGTGTCTACCTGTCATTTTAGTATTCAAGTAAACATCTCCAGAGCTGTTTGTTCTGGTAGTACACTATGTTCCTTATTTTGCCAGTTTTGATGACAATCTTGGCAATTGCAGTCCTAAAGATGCAGAAAGGAACCTTGACATTCCAAGACACTTGGAGTGTGCATATCTTCAATTTCTTTTGCTGGAATCAGGAACCAGGAAAGGGGGATAGCTAGGTATCGTCTGCGGATCGGCTTCCCATTTTGTGAGACCTTTCTGTGGACAAAACACAGTATTGTATAGAATGAAGCATTTTGGAGAGTTTTCGTATATGCAGCATCTCACAATAAAAAATTCATTTCTCTTTAGTGATGCAAATAAAAAGCATATACAGATTTTATTTACTGCCTTGCTGACACTTCAGTATGTGAGCAATGGTACAAGAATACAGTCAGACTTCTTTTTTTGGACACATTCACTGTCAGATCTAAACACTAGTGTGGAGAGTCGCTCGCGTACTGAAGAGTCTGTAGCTGCAGGTGGAAGCTGCCATCGCACTTTTCATAACTGATCTTTTCCTGAATAAGGAGTGGCATTGCACATGTACTTTGTCAGCATGCCAGTGTTGATCAAACACAGGAAGCTCTGCAGTCTACTTGTGACTTTATGCTGTCGGAAGATAAGTAAATAACATTCAATGTGGCTTTTATATAAGTAACATATAAATGTGTTTCATATAAAGATCATCACAAAACATAATCACAAACAGAACTTTGCATGATACCTTGGCGAGTTTGGCATGCCCTGCTGTTTCGTTGAAGGACATGCATGTGCCAGATTGACTGGCAGGATGATGCCTAACCTGTTGCTGCATCCAAACAGTCCCATCTTTTGCCTTTACACCTGTGTTCAACATTTCTTGCATTTCCTGTCATCCTACATTCACATAGACCGTTATAGACATGGAAAACACATGAAATGCATGTGTTCCAAATGACGATAAATTATTTACCCTATACAACTCCAGGAACCTCACACCCAGATAAAGAGCCTTGAGCTTGGAGAACGCTTTCCCCCCCGAGTTCAGCTGCAGCGGTGCCAGGATGGGAATGCAGTTTGCTTGTGCTGATCGACACATTTATAAAACAAAACATGCTAATGGAGATGTGCGAAGGAATTCAAGGTGGACAGGGATTGCAAGTTTTTTTGTAGGCTTCTGGGTTTCTAGTGTTAAGAAAAATTAATTCATAGTTGTCTACAGACGTATAAAATATACAACTGACCCTGAAAGACTAGTTTAGATTAGATTTTTAATTACTTTAATGCAACAATTTACTCAATGTGGCCAATGAAAAAAAATCTTGTCGGAACACAGTAAATAAAATTTATAATGCGCCTTTCACGGACATGACATCACAAGGCGTTGAACAACAATAAAACACAAAAGAGCAAACCAAATATAACAAAAAAGAAACAAAATAATGAGAAACAATAATATAGAATAATAATAATAAACTAAGAATAAACTAAAAGCCCAAGCAGGGGCTACTCAGCTGTGTTCAAAAGCTTGCTTAAAACAAAAATTTCTTAAGTTGATTACTTAAAGAATCAACTGACTTAGCTGTGCGCAGTGCTAATGAAAGACAATTCCAGAGCCTTGGCTAAACAGACTGAAATGCACAATTACAACGTAGGTTGAGCCCGGTACTAGGGATGACTAAGAGGCCCTGTTGCCCAGACTTAAGTGCCCAACAGGCTGCATGGTGCTGCAGGAGTCCAGTGATATACTTGTGGGGCTTGTCTGCAGAGAAGCTCTATGGATAAGCACCAGAATTTTAAAATAAAGTCTAAAATAAACCATAAGCCAGTGCAAAGTGTACAAGATGGGGTAATATGCACCCTTCGACTAGATTGAGTTAAAAGCATAGCAGCTGCATTTTGAACTAACTGTGGTAGAAAATCTAAGATTTATTCAGACCGGTATACAGGGAATTACAATTGTCAAGATGCGAGGAGATAAAAACATGTACAAGAAGGTCCAGTTCTGGTCTTGAGAATACAGTCCTCAAATTAGAAAGGTTTCTTAAATGAAAGAACCAAGAGCACTTAACAGACCTTGCATGTGAATCTAGACTTAACGGCTGATTGAAAATAACCCCCAGATTACGTAAATTCAATTTGGCAATTGGAGAGACAGAAGCCATCTTTTGACTAATCTCAGAGCAAAGGCTATTGGGACCAACAATCAGAACCTCATTCTTTTCCTGTGTTCAACTGCAAGTATTTATTACAAAGCCATTTATTAATCTGTGACAAGCAGTCAACCAAAATGTGCAATTTTTCAGTTAGATTGGGTTTAAATGATATATAAAGCTATATTATATATCATCTGCATACAGGTGATGTGAAATGCACTTAAGAGTTTATAATCTGAGACAATGGAAAGATATATAAGGAAAACAATCCCTGTCTGAGAATCACACCCTGTTGTACTCTACAGGTCAAAGGAGCAGTAACAGAAGTAAAGTGATAGCAAAAATGCATCCATTACAAAACTTCACATTGGAATGATCTGAGAGTGGTTTCATTGAAACACATTTCTCTTGATATTACATATTTAATATAAGACCTGTGAATCATTATCAACAAGTAATTTTACCATCATGTCAAAATGCCACATTACACAGAGATAAATAACTTACCTACTGATATTTTGTAAGTGTTTTGAAGACCAAAAGAAGCCTTTGTTAAGGGCTTATTACAAACGAGTAACAGATGCATTTTTTACTGTACCTAAACCTGTTTAACTCAATTTTGTGCCATAAGTTGCCAGAGCCAATCTTTACAGCACTGGGTGCAAATTAGCAAGGCAAGGGGAATCTGTTGTAGTGTCCATTCTCTAACAGACCCACCCTCACTCATGACCAATTTAGAATCACCATTTAAACTAAAAATACACTTCTGTAGGGGCATGGAAGAGGCACCAGAGGAATGTTCAGTGCAGAAATGGGGAGAGTGTAGAAAATCAACACGGAACCATATTATGGGGCTCTTGAACATGAAACAATCCACAGGTATAAATACTACATTTAAAGTACAACAGGCACGGATGCTCATTTCACTAGGTCTTGCAGTTAGGCAGTACCAGAACTCCTGCTTAAATTTAGGGATATCTTAATTTCATTTATTCTTGCTTGTTCAGGAATTTTTGCTGTACTTTATTTTTTTTATTGATAACTAGGGGTCTTCGCCCCCTCGCCTGCGCTATACACCGTTGTGAAGAGGGGGGCTGAACGCACCCCAAGGAAATGCGGCCGTTCCTCCGAAACCCCCCCATTAAATGGTGATACAATGGAAAACAAATACAGTTTTCTTTTTACCTCCTCTTTGCTCGATCAGCTGCTGGCTTGCTGCTGCTGTGCCGTGTGATCTGCATTTTGTGCGGCGCTTCAAATGTTTAAAAGCCTCTATAGCACCTGTCCTTTTGTCCCACTGCCTTGTCTCTCTTGTTCCCCAGATATCCTCAAACACTATGCGATCTTTTTCACTGTTCAGTTATTTCACCGAGTAATATTTTTCGTTTGTTTGCGCTAATGTGATTTTTACTCTCATTTTTTGAGACTTTCCAATTTTCCTACTTTGATTTTCTCTAACCTGCTCTGCATGTGTATCAAGGGACTTGATTCCAAAGTTTGTAAGTATGACATGACTTGTCCATCTCGCGGGACGTGAAAGTGTGTTTCTTCAAAAGATCTGTCTTCCAAAGGTCATGTCTCATCACAGGAAAAAAGTCTTGTGTCGTCACAAAATATTTTTTTATAATAGAGAGATTTAAATTAACATAATGCATGTATAACAACAACAGCTTCATTTATATAGCACATTTTCATACAAATAATGTAGCTCAAAGTGCTTTACATGATAAAGAAAAGAGAAATAAAAGACAAAGTAAGAAATAGAATAAGACAACACTAACATAGAATAAGAGTAAGGTCCAATGGCCAGTGAGGACAGAAAAAAAAAAAAAACTCCAGACGGCTGGAGAGAAAAAATAAAATCTTCTGGGGTTCCAGGTCACGGGACCTCCCAGTCCCCTCTGGGCATTCTACCTAACATAGGTGAAACAGTCCTCTTTGTATTTAGGGTTCTCTTGGAAGGACTTGATGATGATGGTGATGTAGACTTTTGGCTTTTAATCCATCAATATAGGACATTACGGTGCTTTGATTAGGTGGTGATGGCGCAGATCGCCACCACAGAAAACCGGGAAAAGAAACAGAAGAGAGAGTAGGGGTCAGTACGGATTTTAGAGCTGCCATGAATAGTTATTATAATGAATTGAATATACAGAGTATCAGGATTAAATGAAGGTGAAGTTATCAGAAAACCATGTTAAAGTAATGTGTTTTTAGCAGTTTTTTTGAAGTGCCCCACTGTATCAGCCTGGCGAATTCCTATTGGCAGGCTATTCCAGATTTTAGGTGTATAACAGCAGAAGGCTGCCTCACCACTTCTTTTAAGTTTTGCTCTTGGAATTCTAAGCAGACACTCATTTGAGGATCTAAGGTTACAATTTGGAATATAAGGTGTCAGATATTCCGTTATTTAAGATGGAGCGAGATTATTTAAGGCTTTGTAAACCATAAGCAATATTTTAAAGTTAATTCTGAATGACACAGGTAACCAGTATAGTGACATCAAAACTGGAGAAATGTGCTCGGATTTTCTTTTCCTAGTTAGAATTCTAGCAGCTGCATTCTGCACTAGATGCGAACAATTTATGTCTTTTTTGGGTAGTCTTGAGAGGAGTGTGTTACAGTAATCTAGACGACTGAAAACAAAAGCATGAACTAATTTCTCAGCATCTTTCAATGATATAAGAGGTCTAACTTTTGCTATATTTCGTAAGTGAAAAAATGCTGTCCTAGTGGTCTGATTAATATGCAATTTAAAATTTAGGGTACAATCAACAGCTACCCCTAGGTTCTTTACCTCCGTCTTGACTTTTAATCCTAAGGCATCAAGTTTATTTCTAACTAGCCATGTGCGCCCAACTATGTTGCACGTATTAAAGTTGTCTGTGAAGGGCTCCCTGTTTAAACGCAGCTGCCAGTCGTGAACTGGGCCCTTCATCGCACAGCATTATGATTTTTTATAAGGGAAACAAAATTACAAAAGAAAACCCTTGGATATTGATTCGATAGGAACGGCGTACTCAGAATCACTGTCCAAATCGTAATTATGTGGTGGTGTAGGAGCATTTCTGCTTCTGTCCGTTCAGTCCGTCTCGTTTTCACAACGCTGTCGTTTCCTGTCACGATCTCTTTTCAACCTTTCTCTAATCTCGCAGGTTGCTTTGTGGCAATCCAAAGAGTAAGACAATATACACAGAACAATGGTTATAAAAGGGGGACACATAGGTATCCAGGCTCTTTAAAGCATAAATAGGGATCACTTCACTGACGTGAGCAAGCCACGGTACAACTGTGAGACGCGCAGCACTCGCCAGCTACAACGTAACAATAATAATTTCTGGAACGTGCTGTTACGTTGTCATTCATTTTACCCACTGTCTTTCTTTCATTCATATGTTACGTAGGTACATACCTTTTATCTTCGGCAATCTCATTCTCTAACCAGGCCTCAGGAGCTAACCAGCGTAACACTGTCCACCACCCCTTTCGTTATTCCGGCACATTGTTGACATCCATGAGTAACAACAACGTAGTAAACTGGAAGGTGGTCTACGCATGCATGGAATTCGCGGACAAACAAAGATCAAGATCTAAATGAAGATCTCTTTAGTTAATTTAAAGCACAACAATTTGTTTAGTTTGAATGTCTGTGTTTTGAGGTGTGACTGGCGTACTACAGTCTTCAGTAGTATAAGCCTGGAGGAGATTCTTAATGCAATGCCTATGTTTTAGCTGTCTCTCTACTGCCATCTAGTGCTGCTTCTTCTAATTCATTCGCGGACAAACAAAGATCAAGATCCAAATGAAGATTATATATAGAGATAATCTCATTGTCTCCATTATTGCCAATCACTAAAATTTCTGTTTTCTCTTTATTTAGCTTGAGAAAATTACTATTCATCCAATTAGAAACATAAGTAAGACATTGTGTTAGTGAATTAACAGCGTCTGGGTCATCAGGTGCTATTGATAAATACAGCTGTGGTAACTCGCATTATGCCTCGAGATAATCTGACCTAACGGAAGCATGTAGATTGAGAAGAGCAGCGGACCCAGGATAGAGCCTTGTGGAACACCATATAGGATATCATGTGTCTTTGAGTTGTAATTACCACAACTAACAAAGAATTTTCTGCCTGCCAGGTAGGATTCAAACCACTTTAAGACACTGCCAGAGAGGCCCACCCATTAACTAAGGCGATTTCTAAGAATGTTGTGATCAATGGTGTCAAATGCGGCACTCAGATCTAAGAGGATGAGAACAGATAAATGGCCTCTGTCTGCATTTACCCGCAAGTCATTTATTACTTTAACGACTGCAGTTGCTGTGCTGTGATTTGTTCTAAAACCTGCCTAAAATTTATCAAGAATAGCATGTTTATTGAGATGGTTGTTTAACTGCATAATGACTGCCTTCTCTAAAATTTTACTTAAGAAAGGCAGATTAGAAATACAGTAGGTCTAAAATTTTCAAAAACAGAGTAGTCAAGATTATTTTTCTTGAGTAGGGTTTTAACTACAGCAGTCTTAAGATAGTCTGGGAAGACCCCTGTATTTAATGACGAGTTTACAATGTCAAGAATATTATCAATTAGCACGCCTGATACTTCTTTGAAAAAACTTGTTGGTATTGAGTCAAGGACGCAGGTGGAGGGTTTCAGTTGAGAAATTATTTTATGTAAATCAGGTAAATCTATCCTGGTGAAAGAATTTAATTTGTTTATAACAGAGTACTGTGGCTCAGGAGGATCTGCAGTGTTGGGGAGATATACTATATTATTTCTAATATCATTCTTTTTTTGATTGAAGAATACAGCAATACCCTCACAGGTTTCACTGGAGGTATTTTGGAGGCATTCCTTTGTGTTACCTGGGTTTAGCAGACAATCAATCGTAGAGAATAAGATTTTGGGATTACTAGCATTGTTATTTATAATCTTAGAGAAATAGCAGCGCCTCTCAAGACGGACTGTGTTATTGTATTCTGTTATTTTAACCTTCAATATTTCACAGTGGATAGTTAGTTTAGTTTTTCTCCATTTACACTCAGCTCTCTGGCATGTTCTCTTTAAATCAGACACTGTTTAGGTCTTCCATGGTATAGCAATGCTAGAACATTTTTTAACTGTCTTTTCAGGTGCAACTAATTATATACTGTATTAATTTGATTTAAATCTTTTTGTCTTTGTTCCGTGGATGATCACATTACCAACTGTGATTAGTGTTAGCATACAGTGTTATACACAGATATACTGTATAAACACACTACATAAACTACAGAATATTCAATCATGCAATGTTTATTAGATATACTTACTTTTGTTTCAGTCTCTCTGTTTTTCATATTTTCTTCTAACATATACATTGCCAGTTTCATAAAATATAGGCTGCTTAAGGTCATGTAATTTTTTTTTTTATTTTAATATGTGCTGATTGATTAATAGGCAAAAAGATATCATAATAGGTTAGTACTTTATAGCTCCAAAATTCTTTATTCAAGTCCTGTGTGGTCTGTTCTTTTCAAAATTCAAGATTTATTTGTTTGTGGTAATCTTACCTCCTACCTTCCAAATGTTCAGTTTAGGACAACTGGGGACTCTGAATTGGCCAGTGAAAGAGTTCCTGGAAGTTCGACACATGGGCAGCTTTAGTATTACATATGCAAATAAGAATGTAAAATTGAAGGTACTGTTGTACTGTATATTCTATTTATTTAGTAATAATATCTGTGTTGTGTGTTAATCTTGAATAATATTGGCATTTGTGAATTAGTAAGTACCATGGGTTTTTTTTTATTTTTATTTTTTATTAATTTTATTGCAGTCCATACAAATCAATCAAGAGAACCATGGGTTTTAACATATTATACTGAGTGTTTCCAGCCTGGGAAGAAACCTATGAACTTACTATATGGTTTATACCTGAAAATGCATTTTTGTGAACATTAAAATCTTTTATTCTTGTAGATTAATACAGTGGACCAAATACCAAAAAAGTATTTTTTTTTCTCTTCATCAGGAAATTATCTGTTCTGGTGAGGCCAGGCTTTCCCACAAAGCACTCCTACTGCTTAACTCTTACTTGCAGAATAATCAGAGTCATGACTTATCAGTCTTTGAAATAATGCAGCCCAAGTTACTGCAATTTCTGCAACAGTTCATCATTGAAAATGAGACTGAGGCTTTAGAAGGTGAGGCAGTAATATACTGTATTTTAGTCACTAAATAAACATTTAACCCTTAGTCTGATGGTATAATCTATCATATAACTACTACTCCTAATAGTTCCAGTGAATTTACAAGAAAGATATAATGGAAAAGGGGCAAATAAACATCTCTTTCAAAGCAGTTCCCTGATAAATGAGATTGAAAAGTTTCTTTTACTTGATTTGCCAGACCAGTTTTCTTATTGTTTACCTAACAGCTGAAATAAACAGGCTTGCCAAGACTCACAAATAAAACAAAATACATACATTTATAAAATTGACATTATTTGTATTGTTATATGGCAACCAAGAAAAAACAGTTAAGCAATATATTGCTCCCTTCCTCTCAAGGAAATGAACATTTACCATTAATCCTGCAACTTCTCTGCATGGTACAGCTAAGCAGTTTATCAGTAAAAGAAGAGGATGACACAGATTTTAAACTTTTGTATCATGGTAATATTCCTTATTACTCTGTTTTTATTATTATTGCATTGTTATTGTTTTTATCAATAGCAAAATATAAAAAATGTAATTACAAAGGTTAGTAGTTCCTAACATCTACAAATTCATGTTGTGTTAAATTTGTATACCACAAGTGATAGTTAAGCTAAAGTGCCTTCTTCCCAAAGTGCCTCTGTGGTTTCTAGTCTTGTGTTGAAGATTAATCTACTGCAGTGGTAAAAGTGAAAAAAGAATTCTAAGCAAATGACTAGAATGATCTCTGTTAAATTTAGATGCATAAATGTTCTGTGCTTACTCAGAATATATTTATATGAAATGTCCTTAAAGTTTATTTATGCTTACGAAAAATACAACACAGTTTATTTCAAGTACTGCATTGACATTAACAGCTATGTATTTTAACTTCTAGTGTGTAACTTAACCGGCAAAGTGAAGAAATCAGAGACAAAAATACTACAGCCAGCATTTAACTATCTCTATTCCAGTCTGCATCTTGCCATACCTTATTGCAAAAACAAAGGTAAAGATAGTCTTGGAGTAATTTATTCTTTTATGACAATTTAAGTAACAGTTACATTGTTTGTGGAATCTTAAATATCTTTTCAGATACAGATAAACAACTTTATGGAAAGCAAATTGAAAATGAATGACACATGAAAACATTTGTACTATTTCTCAAATGAGAAACACTTTCACGTCAACCTATGTGAATATTCATAGTTTTCCCATTTCTTTGCAGCTTTAAACTGACATCTATCCATTTTTTAAGCCTACTTTACATGACTGTTCGCACTACTGACTCCCAGATCCATTGTCTTCGGTTTGAATTCTACACTCATTTGTTGTCTCTTTGGTCTGGTGTCTGCACATTTTACCTGTGTCAGTACCCAGGTACTCCATTGTACCTCCTAAATCCCAAAAATATCCATATTTTTATAAATTAGTGTTTCTAAGCTGGCAATGTCTGAGTGGGCCTTGCTGTTGACTGTTGCCAAAATTTGGTTCATACCTTGTGCATACTGCTGTTGGGATAGGCTGCAACCATGCTTCTTGCCTCCCTCTCAGTCTTTCTCTTCTGTCTCTTTTTCTGTGTCTCTCTTTGTATTTCTGTCCAGTCCATCTACCATGCATTACTACTTGACATCACTTGCTTTGCAACCAGATAGGAAGCAGTACTGGGCTTTACTGAACTATGCTCAGAGACATTTTCTGTAAAGTTAAGAATTTTTTTTTTTTTCCTCTTCACTATTTGTGGTACGCCTTAGCTTTATATATGATAGGTTTATTGCAAGTATTTATTTAGTGAGATAATACCAAAATTGTGTTCTCTCACTGACTGACAGTAGCATAAATAACATCTCAGTAGTTGATAGTATTTTTCTGCAACATGTTGACAGTGTTTTTGTGCATCTAGTTAACATGTCCATCGGTATGACAATCCAGACTAGCACTGCAGGCAGTAAGTATATTTTATGACGTTGCTGTGGTGCTTTGCTCTCACCTGGGTTCATCCCCTTCATCCCAGTTTCCTGTTTTTTTTTTTATTTTTATGCTGATTCATACCAGTTGTGTTGTCTGAGAATGTCTGATGGTGGGAGCTCTGTGTTCAGTAGGTTAAGAGTCAAACTCTAAAAACTTGTTCCAGTGTTTTAAAGGGTTTATTGATTATAATCAATAGTCATTATAACTGACTGCACATCAGCAAAACTGTATCACATATCTATGAGCAGCTTCTTGCAGCCGGCTGGCTGACCAACCACAGGTTTTAACTGGTAGGTAACCACCTAGTAGTTAGATTATGATTCAGACTAAAAAAAAGAATGTAATACTGTAATCTTCACCCTGCTGCTGTGGCTGAGTGTCTGAGGAATTGCCTAAGGCGCTGACATCCGAAGTTCAATCCCTGTAAGGGGATGCAAAAGTGTGTACACCTGATCAGCCCCTATGAGGGCGAAACGTGTTGTGTACTCTTTGTATTATTCGGCTGATACTGTGTGTGTATATATATGTATGTGTATGTATATATATATATATATATATATATATATATGTATGTATATGTATGTATATGTATGTATGTATACAGTGGTGTGAAAAACTATTTGCCCCCTTCCTGATTTCTTATTCTTTTGCATGTTTGTCACACAAAATGTTTCTGATCATCAAACACATTTAACCATTAGTCAAATATAACACAAGTAAACACAAAATGCAGTTTTTAAATGATGGTTTTTATTATTTAGGGAGAAAAAAAAATCCAAACCTACATGGCCCTGTGTGAAAAAGTAATTGCCCCCTGAACCTAATAACTGGTTGGGCCACCCTTAGCAGCAGTAACTGCAATCAAGCGTTTGCGATAACTTGCAATGAGTCTTTTACAGCGCTCTGGAGGAATTTTGGCCCACTCAACTTTGCAGAATTGTTGTAATTCAGCTTTATTTGAGGGTTTTCTAGCATGAACCGCCTTTTTAAGGTCATGCCATAGCATCTCAATTGGATTCAGGTCAGGACTTTGACTAGGCCACTCCAAAGTCTTCATTTTGTTTTTCTTCAGCCATTCAGAGGTGGATTTGTTGGTGTGTTTTGGGTCATTGTCCTGTTGCAGCACCCAAGATCGCTTCAGCTTGAGTTGACGAACAGATGGCCGGACATTCTCCTTCAGGATTTTTTGGTAGACAGTAGAATTCATGGTTCCATCTATCACAGCAAGCCTTCCAGGTCCTGAAGCAGCAAAACAACCCTAGACCATCACACTACCACCACCATATTTTACTGTTGGTATGATGTTCTTTTTCTGAAATGCTGTGTTCCTTTTACGCCAGATGTAACGGGACATTTGCCTTCCAAAAAGTTCAATTTTTGTCTCATCAGTTCACAAGGTATTTTCCCAAAAGTCTTGGCAATCATTGAGATGTTTCTTAGCAAAATTGAGACGAGCCCTAATGTTCTTTTTGCTTAACAGTGGTTTGTGTCTTGGAAATCTGCCATGCAGGCCGTTTTTGCCCAGTCTCTTTCTTATGGTGGAGTCGTGAACACTGACCTTAATTGAGGCAAGTGAGGCCTGCAGTTCTTTAGACGTTGTCCTGGGGTCTTTTGTGACCTCTCTGATGAGTCGTCTCTGCGCTCTTGGTGTAATTTTGGTCGGCCGGCCACTCCTGGGAAGGTTCACCACTGTTCTATGTTTTTGCCATTTGTGGATAATGGCTCTCACTGTGGTTCGCTGGAGTCCCAAAGCTTTAGAAATGGCTTTATAACCTTTACCAGACTGATAGATCTCAATTACTTCTGTTCTCATTTGTTCCTGAATTTCTTTGGATCTTGGCATGATGTCTAGCTTTTGAGGTGTTTTTGGTCTACTTCTCTGTGTCAGGCAGCTCCTATTTAAGTGATTTCTTGATTGAAACAGGTGTGGCAGTAATCAGGCCTGGGGGTGGCTACGGAAATTGAACTCAGGTGAGATACACCACAGTTAGGTTATTTTTTAACAAGTGGGCAATTACTTTTTCACACAGGGCCATGTAGGTTTGGATTTTTTTTTCTCCCTAAATAATAAAAACCATCATTTAAAAACTGCATTTTGTGTTTACTTGTGTTATATTTGACTAATGGTTACATGTGTTTGATGATCAGAAACATTTTGTGTGACAAACATTTCACACCATTGTATGTATATGTATATATATATATATATATATATATACACACACTCATCATCTAGGGCTGTAGGTAAATGACATTTTGGCACATCATTATTTAAGGTGTAAAAAAACTAACCCAAAGTCAGGTCCGTACTGTGTGGATTGTGTTTATTGATTTCTCTAGGTCCTTCAGTACCACCCAACCATCCATGCTAAGTGTTAAGCTAAGGGATAAGTAGATGGATGAATTTATAGTCCATTATCCAGGACATCATATTTCCGGCAGAGCGTAGTTTGTTATGCTCAAGGACTATATCTCTGATGTGGATGTGAGCAACTTTGGAGCACCACAACGGGACAGGCCTATTGCTTTTTCTATTTACACTCTATTCCTCAGACTATAAATAAAAATATTAATTATAAAAATTAGGAAGGCATGCTCAGTTATGGGATGAACTCTTGACCTGCTGGAGGTAGTATTGGAGGACAGAATAAAGACAAAACTGATTGCCATTATCAACAATGCTGCACAGTCTCTCTATGAAATACTAACATTGAGTAGTTTTATTTGAAGCATAATTCAGCAATAGTGAATCAAGAATGGCTTACTGGGGCCGCTTCTTATATCAATATACCTGTATAATGCCTCACAGTGATTGCTCTGTTATCATTGGCAAATTCAGAATTATCTTTTATTATACTTTCAGCTTGTGTTTGAAGGGAATCGTTGTCGTTATAATACTGTGAAAATTTCCTTTTGAGACAAATAAAGCACTGACTACCTGTCTATTAGTGCTATTCCCATTAGCTAAAACTAAAGTGAAATATGTCATTTATGAAAAATAATCTTTTTGTTAAAATAAAAATGAAAAACTGTCTGAAAACTTGAACTAAACAAAAATGGGAATATAAAAACAAAATTAGTTATGTAATTTTAAGTTTGATTGTCACCAGACTATCCTTTGTGCATAATATACAGGTATATGCAAGCGTGCAGTTACCCGTATATTTATTATATATTATTTAAAACCACACAGTCGTAAATTTGATCAGGAATAAGCATTGTTTTGTATGCATGAGCAAGTATCCCTAACAACTGGTATCTGAATCCTTGCGCCTTCCCCAGACCATGTGGGGGCGACCACCCTGGTATCTTTAGGGGCCACGGGTACAGAGCTTTGAAGCTCCACCCTGTAGGGGCCCGTGGTCACCACCAGGGGTCACCCCTATGCCTTTGGAGCCCTGGACCTTAGCACTTCCACCACACCAGGAAGTGCTGGGGGGAAGAAAAGCAGGGACACCCGGAGTGCTTCCGGGGATGCAGCCGGCACTTCCACCACACTGGGGCGTGTCGGTGGGAGGTTGCTGGAACACACCTGGGTGCTTATAAAAGGGACCGCCTCCCTTCAGACAATGGCTAGAGTTGGGTGGAAGAGGACGAGGTCTCTGGAGGAGGCAAGGAGGCGGCCTGAAGAGAAAATGAGGCATTTTGTGTTGGCCAGGACTTTCGGGACTTTTGGGTTGTCTGGCACTGTAAATAATGTACAATAAATGTGTGTTGGGTGACATAAACATGTCCGCCTGTCTGTGTCCGGGCCAGTCTCCACAATGGTTATTTACTGCTTGCAAAGGAATCTCAAAAATACAAAAGAAAGTGTTTTTGAACTTAAATAACTATTTTCTTAAACTTGTTGCAGGTTAAGGTAAAAAATGACATCAGAGTACACTTGTTATTTGATTGCTGCATTTTTTAATTATAATAGAAGCCTTGAACAGTTGCATTATCATGAGAAAATGGAGTGTCTCAGATAGTTAAGTTGAATATATCTTGGCAGAAGAAGGGGCCTGAGCTGCCTCTAAAGCTTACATATTGTAATCTTCTTAGTTAGCCAATAAAAGTTGTCATTTTTCTTGACTTATCAGTACAGGAAGTGATATGTTCTGTAAAATAAAAAAATCCAATAATTACTTCACATGCTAAATTGAGCATTTTAAAATTGCCTTTAAACTTAACTAAAAATCTAAGTAGACACTTCTGCTATTGGAATATATAGTTACTACAATATTTTGCAAACTGTAATTTCACAATTTAAACAAGTCAGCTGAAAAGTATAAATAATCAGTTCTGCATCATTCTTTTCTGAAACCCAGATAGTAAGGTCTCACTTAATTTTGCAATATTTCTAAGTTCATTAAAGATATAATACAACTAAATGTTAGAAGTGTTATGCCACCACATCTAATGCTAATAGTATTTTATACATGTTTTAATCTATAAACTTATTTACATGGTTTCTTTCTTTTTTTCCCCACAATTGAACAACTAACTAACTTCTTAGTAGTGTCCGTACTGCTATCAAATATTAGTCTCTTGAACTTGATTGAAGCCATTTCAGAACATTGTTACCTGGCTCATACACTCCAAGAAACTCCAGAAGTCTCTCTTTTGTGCTCAACCTGGCTGCTCCTGAGATCCCTGCTTCAGTCCCTGTTGTCCTACGTATCTGAGGTAAGATTAAAGTAAAATCATAAACATACGTTAAGGATTTTTTAAGTCGATTTGCTTCAAACCTAGTTTTGTAAAACTTGACTTGCTTGTATAGAATGTTATTTGATTTTAATAATTTCAATAAAATGTTTATTAAAAAAAATCTTTTAAAACACATAGTGTCAGCTAAGCATTATACATGAGCGTTGTCACAGACAGTGTTTGAGCTCTCAAAGTATTAATGTCTTGATACCTGTCTTGAGATTACACACATATTTCAAGATAACATGTCTGTGTCGTTTTAAGAAGAAGAAGAACCAAAAAAACAAAAAGCAAAGCATTTTTATGAGATTCGGCCATTTTTAAAGCAAACCAACTGTGTGCCTCACGTCAACAATCATCTTCTTTCATAGCATCCTTCATTGTCAGGGGCATGAATTCACCCTGGAACGTTAATTGTTGGTGCGCAGATAAGAATTGCAGTCACTGTTCTGTAGACAACTAGAAAATACCCGAAAATAGTCATACTTATGATCACTTATATTACTTCATGATATGGAAGCTTATTTTATTAGTTTGCAAAGATAGTGTCTCTGTCATTCTTGGGTCAACATGGTGTTTGCTTGTTCTCCCTGTATTTAAGGATTGATTTGCATCAGTGTCAGTGAGTTTACTCACTCAGAAACATTGTCCCCAATTCTTTTATTACCATATCCACATTATGAGTGACCTGTCATGCTTTAAAAATGTGATAATTTTTACCGCTTTAATCTCCTATATCACACATTCTACTTTTTTTTTGTCATGCGTTTGCTGGACTAACCACAGAAAGTGCAATATGTTGGGGTCTTGCCTTTTTAAAAACTTAAGGCTTATATTTAAAATATATTGCAGTTCAATCAGTTCAATTTATTGTGTGTATGAAGTGCAATAAAACTCTTACGTTCACTGTTCACTACGATGCTGCCATTCAGCATGAGTCTCTCTAAATAGGCTATTTAAAATAACAACATAGAGCTAATAGGAAAAAAGTAGGTACCGTTTAGGAAAAAACAAACATATGATTTGACCTTGCATCTACAGTGGGTACGGAAAGTATTCAGACCCCCTTCAATTTTTCACTCTTTATTATATTGCAGTCATTTGCTAAAATCATTTAAATTAATTTTTTCCCTCATTGATGTACACACAGCACCCCATATTGACAGACAAAAAAAATAATTTTTGAAATTGTTGCAGATTTATTAAAAAAGAAAAACTGAAATATCACATGGTCCTAAGTATTTAGACCCTTTGCTCAGTATTTAGTAGAAGCACCCTTTTGAGCTAATACAGCCATGAGTCTTCTTGGGAAAGATGCAACATTATGGGGTGTTGTGTGTAGAATTCTGAGGGAAAAAATTAATTTAATCCATTTTGGAATAAGGCTGTAACATAACAAAATGTGGAAAAAGTGATGCGCTGTGAATACTTTCCAGATCCACTGTATATGCAGTTATCATAGTGTTTATCAATATTATTCAGTTGCTTAAAACAAGTGTGTTTCAGTTACCTTGATACAAGTCTAAACGTTGGAAACCCACCTCCTACAACAATGAAAGGTAAATAAAGTAGGAGCCTTGATGTTGCTGAAAGCAAAACTGATAATTATCCAAGTTAAAAGTTTATTTCTCAAATTCCACATTATTATGGAGTCCTCCAAGGTGTCCATCTTATTGATTAATGATCATTGAAAATTCTTACAGTGCTTATGCCCACTGATATACAAGATGCAGTGAGATTAAACAAAAATACAACAATGAAATATAATTACTAGTCTCAGAACTGAGTGGCACCACCAAATTAAAGTGAAATTAAAGTCATAATCATTTTGAGTCAAAGAAAAAAGATAGAATGTGCCAAAGAAAAACTAAAGACAAACACTGCAACTCATTACACAGTGCAGTTTAATTTATAAATAAGTGCCAGTGATGCTGGTTTGTGAACAGTTTTTTCTCAGTAGTTTTCAGATACCAGGAAACTACCCCCATATACTTTATCTCATAAACTTTCTCACACTGAGTGTTATGTTAAAATGATGATTGAATTCTACAAGTCCACTCTTTTAAAAGAAGATATAAATGAATAACAATCCCATGTGATGCCATGTTCCTCTCATAGGCCCCGCCATTTTGAGGGTTATTTGTTAACGGTTTCTATGCCTTTGCAAAGTAAGGTCAACCAAAAGTGTGTATATGACATCACCAAGTCAAAGGTATAAAGGTCAGCTTCATGCACTTCCCGGTTGCCCAAGACTGGATTCACCTCAAGCTTTAAAACTCTTATTCCTTTGCCTTTTTGAAAATTTCTAATCAAGGAATTATGGCTTCTAAGATTTAGCTTTGGTTGTATATGTGTTTACCATAATATATTTTAAGATATGTCAAATTGACATTGCCTTCGTTTTAAGATATCTAAAATTCATTCTGAGATATCTCAAACTCACTTATGAGAAAAATTTCATATTCTTTCAATGGGAATCAGTGCATGCTCCCAAACTCTCTCTAGGGTATCTAGACATGCATTTGAGGTATCTGAAAATGAACAAGAAGCTATTTTGAGATATTTGGAAATTTGTCTATTTGTTGTAAATGTCTGAAAATGAAGTTTGTATTTCTTAAAGTAAGTTTGTCTTTTTAAGAGATATTGATATATTTTTGAGGTATTTTGAAATAAAATTCAAGATACATGTATCTTGAAATAAATTGAGATATCTGAATAGTGCAGAGAGACCCATATTCAAATATCATGAAATTAATTTGCGATAACAAAAAATATATTTTGGATATCTGAATTGTGAGTCTGTATGAATGTACTTTATCTGAACTACATTTCCAGATATCTTAAAATATCTTCCTGTCCATCTATCTACAGTACATTTTAGGATATCTCAAAAAACCTTCCTTCTTATTTCAATATATCATAAATTCAATTCAAGATATCTTAAAATAGACAGGAAGTTCCATTGAAAACATAGATAATTTTACAGATATGTGCAGATAACATGTTTTAGAAAAGTTCACAAAAGCAACACATGTGAGAAAATAATCTCATTTTACTGTTGGTATATATTTTTTGCCTGCTCATTATGTTTCATTATAAATCTAAGCACCTGTTATGGTCTAAGTATTTAGTACAAAAGGCTGCTAAAATACTGTGGAGTAATTCATCATTGGTGGCATAATATTTCTTAACACCATAATGTGCACAATTCAAAGTTACTTGATATTATCAAAATGAACCTGAGTGGTAATGTTCTGATTGGAAAACCCTGGAGAAGATAATTTTGTTTGAATGAACTTACAGAGAATGAGGCAGAAAGTGAGATCACTACTGAACAATTGCAAAAGTAAATATTAAATTGTAAGTATCTTCACAACAAAGCAGCTAGCAAGGTCACTTACCAGGTGTAGCTTAGCTGGTGGACATCAAATCAGGAACACCTTCCAAGACATAGTGTGTGAAGGAGGAGAGCACTTTTTGATCAGAAAAGTATTGCAAAAACAGTGCATTAGTGAAGAGACATGGAACTGAGATGTGAGATAAAGAATCAGAATGAAGAAATACAGGAATTATACAGGCTCAAAGGAAATCAAGTGAAATACAATGTGCAAACAGAGGAGCTGAAATAAACTGTACAACAAGCTGATAAATTAAAAGATGCAGCCAACGACATGACATAATGCAGCTTAAAGACAGTCAATAATGTATAGAGGCTGCTGTCCTAGAAGGATATGATAAACAGAGCAATAAAAATAAAGGATTTAAATTTTAATGACTAAAAAGAAACTGTTTAATAGATGGTAAAGGAAATTTTGAATAGTTACTAAATAGTACAAAACCTAATTTCCATCAAACATTCTAACTGTACAAACCCAAACATTATTAAAAACAAGTTTTTTAGCACATAGATTTTTTATATTCTCTCATAATTTTGATTATTTTTTAAAATCAAATATTGTTTTTTTATCAATTTTTTCATGTTGTCAAGCATTTTGTATTTTGTTTTACTGTGATGCTGTAATGAAACAATACTATAATAAAATATTGGGACATTTTAATGGACAAGGATATGCAGTTTCATTGTGGGGGTGGCATTGCCAGTTCCATGTCTTTGTTATTACGTATGATCTATTAAAGTCGGCCTGGTGTGGCTGGCATACCAGGTTTTGAAATAAAAAGCAAATTAACTCAACTCTTTGTCAGGATCCTTAGTTTTTTAGTGGAAAGGATCCTTCGGTAGCCTGAATTTGTGTATTTTTATTAAGTGTTGTTTTACAAACTCAGCATTCTTTAGTATACTGTATATGTGTGTATTCCTATTTCCTTCTTTCTTTTTCTGTTTTTAACACATTCTTCTGTGTGAGTGTGATTATATTCCAGATATATATTCTGATATATACTTCAGAATAGCCCATGCTTCTGCTAACTGACTGGCAACTACGGTGGTCTATTACCTGTTAAGTTATTATTGTTTGATTTTGAGCAGCTCATTTAACCTTGTGCTCTGACTATTGAAGTTAACAATTGTATTGAAGTAAATAATTGTGCTACTACAAAATGATGCATCATACAGTGAGAATGAAAGATGATAAAAAATAAAACGTTTTAATATAACATTGACAAATCTTCTTAATCCAGTTCTCAAGCATGGGGAGCCACAACACTGAATACAGAAATTAAACCCAGACAGAGCCCCAATCCAATGCAACAACAAAAACATGTTTTTTTACTGTTTTGTTTTGGTAATTAACTAAAGGGTTTATATTTCAGTTTCCCACAGTTTATTATTACTTTTTGCTAACTTTATAAATATATTGTTGTCACTGCTCAAGTACTTCCTTTATTGAAGTTGGGCAGCAGATAGTCACATTATCTACTTTTTGATATTGTATATGTATAATGGACTCTTATCATGACAGAGATAATGCAGTGCATTTCAATTTCCTCAATACTTGTAATGCAGTGTGCATAATCCATAACATAATATCATCACATAACATAATCCATAACACAGTAAACATAGTGCACAATCAGGTGGCCTAGTAATGAATTATATGTTTTATAACTCATAAGATAGATGTGTATTGAATGCTCCCCAGACCACATGTTGTTTGGTGTATATAATAAACAAATTATAAAGACTTAAAATTTAAAAACTCCAGAGTAAAAAAACTGGTTACCAGGTTATTTCCCAATAGAGTATTTCCATATATAGCAAAACAATCCACTTATAAGTCTTATTATAAATAGCCTAAAATTCACAGTAATTGTACTACTTATCACAAAAATGTACTGAAACCAGTTATCACAGTTTTGATTTTAAGTACATCTTTCCATATCCATTGTGTAAATTGGGCATTGAGCCAGAGGATGACCTGACCTGTAGAGCCAACACCAAGGAATTGCTGAAGAAGGCGCAGCAGAAACTGCATTTTCTGAGAGTCCTCAGAAAGAACCATCTCCCCAAAAATCTGTTCTTTTGCCTTTTATCACAGTTCCATCGAGAGTGTGCTCACGTACGAACTGTGTGTGTGGTACGGCAGCTGCACTTCCTCAGAAAGGAAAGCGCACCACAGGGTCGTCAGAACAGCGGAGAGAACAATTGGTTGTACCCTCCCCACTCTGGAACAAATCTACACCTCCCGATGCTGCAAAAAACCAATAGACATTTCACAGGATTCATCACATCCTGGTCATTGCCTCTTCCAGCTTTTGCCATTGGGCAAGAGATACAGAGCAATGAAAACCAGGACAAATCGCCTTAAAAACAGCTTTTATCGAAAAGCAATCATGGCCCTGAACTCAGAATAAAACTGCTCCCTATCATTCTCTCCCAGTGTGCAATATAGACCTTAAGTCAACAAGTGCAATTTGTATATTTTGTAAAGTACTTTTATTACTATTTGGTTTGTTATTATTTTCTCTCTTCTTGTCTTTTTAACTCTTATGCCTCATACTGAGTCGACTACACCTTCAATTTCGTTATTCCTTTGTAAAAGTGACAATGACAATAAGATCTATCTATCTATCATAAAGGCACATGATATTTTACACTTATAACAGAATTATATGTCATACTAATGGTAACCATTTCATCATTTGTTTATAGACTAAACAATGTTAGCAAGTTTAAAAATAATACTTCTGTATTTTAGATTCAACAGGTTATTACACTGGATTTGGATAAACTTCTTGCCTTGATCACTTTCAGAAGGAAGACCAGTAGTCTGCTTCTAGGTAGTATACTCAAAGTATATGTTCTAAATAACTGCAAAGGATGGGACAAAATTAAGTTTGTTTTTACATAAGGACGTACAAACTTATTGAAGTGTGCAGTTTACTGTTACATGAGGAGGGTCATCTTTAAACTGTGGCATAAAATAGTACTTAAAAAAAGTAGCTTCAGAATTTTCTGGGTATATAAAGGCTATGCTATTAAACCAGATTTAGTAAGTTTAATGAACATGTGGGAGTCAGTACTGATTCTTATGAGATTTAAGTTTGGAAGTGAAAATGTTTTACTTTTATGATGCAGTGTAAATGTTTTTCTTTTCTTTTTCTTTTTTTTTTAAATGATGTGTGAGTGTTTTAGTTGAAGAACCACAATAGACTTCATGTTAGTGAGGGAAACTAACAAAGGCATGGTGAAAACCAACAAAGAGATTCATTAAGTTTGTGTATTATTCAACAACAGTAGGCAGCAGAAGTTCGTATGGTCATTGACATGATAAAAAATGCAAGAAACTAAGTGTTGAGGCTCAAGGTCTCTGATCTAAGGCAGGTGAATGTGAGAATTAAATTTGCAAAGGTGTTATTAGGACATTAGGATTGATTAGGTTTCAAAAGAATGTAAGATAAATGAGGTGGTGATAAATGTTTTTGCAAACAAGTTTGTGATTGGACAAAAGAATCAATGATATACAAGGAGACAGTATGGTGTAATGCTGAGAAAAAAGACAGTTGAGGATGTGACAAGGTGCTGCAAGATGTAAAAAAAATTAAAATGAATGGCAACAGGGCAATCTACAAGTAGGCAATGCAATGCATCACAAAAGCAGTGGCGAAAAGTAAAGTTTAGGAGTTTTAGGCTGAGATGTAAAGTTAAGGCACAAAATGTTTAAATAAAAAAAGAATATAGTGGTGTGATTTTAAATGTATTTTCTGAAAAGTACATTATAATTTATAGCAGTGGGATTAAGAATATCTTGATAGTCCTCTGCTACTTTATTGAGAAGACGGGAGGGGAGGAAGAAAGCAATGATATTTCTTGTTTATCCTTTCTACCCCAATAACTATAAGTACCAACATAACAATAGGCTCCATAGCCATAACACCTAGCAATAATGTGAAATCTAGGTTAAAGATATCATATGTAATAATGTACTTACTACCTTAGGACTACAAAATGTCAACAAAAGTTCAGAAGCAATGTCTCTATGACCAGACAGTGAACTTTATGAGATGGAATGTCAAAGGTCTCAATCATGAATTAACAAGAAAGTATTCTCTCACCAAACAGGTCCAAATGCCAAGATAGTATTTTTACAGGAGACTCGTGTAATAAAGCAAGGACCAGTTTTAGTTGCAAAGAAAGTGGATTTTCCAAATTTCTTTCTCCAGCATTACAAAGAAAACTAGGAGTGTGGGCATCTTAATACACAGAACTGTTCCATTTGTAGTGTCAGACATAATATCTGATCCTGAAGGGTGATATGTCACGGTGATAGACAATTTAATACCAAAGGAAGTCCAAAGACTTGCAGGTTAGCTGCATTGCCGATACTAGATTGTCCCTAGTGTGTGTATGTGTGTGTGCCCTGCGGTGGGCTGGAGCCCTGCCTGGGATTTGTTCCTAACCTTGCGCCTTGTGTTGGCTAGGATTGGTTCCAGCAGACCCCCCAAGACCCTGTTGTTAGGATATAGCGGGTTGGATAATGGATGGATGGATGATTTTGATAAATATCAATGCACCTAATGTGGCTGATAGAGATTTCATCCAATATATACGTGCATATATTTCTAATAAGAACATTCATAAAATTACAATGACTGGAAACTTTAATTGTGTTTTAAATCCAGACCCAGATAGGTCTTCAGCTACAGCTGCGATAACATCTAATGCTGTGAAAATAATTACACAGTTTGCAATGGATCATAACTTATACACAGGGAGTATTTTTTTAAATCCTAACCTAATATCACATTCCTTTTTTCTCACCAGTACATTTTTGTTACTCAAGAATTGATTATTTCTTCATAGACAATAATTTTTGCCCCTTATCAGATCTTGTAAGTGCAATGCTATTGTTATCTCCAACTATGCCCCTCTGACTGTGGAGCTTAAATCACTATGCCCAACACACTCATCTCGTAGCTGGCATCATTACCCCCCAGTCATTAGCTGATGAGAACTGTATAGAATTCATATCCAGGCAAATTGGGTTTCTTGAGACAAATGCATCCTCAGAGGTCTCTGCAGAAATACTCTGGAAAACTCTGGAGGCATTTTTCAGAGCACAGACTATGTCATATCTTTCTCATAAAATAAATTGGAAACCAAGAAGACATCTGAATTAATCAGCAAAATTACCAGAATAGATGAAGAATACACTAAGTCATCAAATGAGGCACATTATAGGAAAAGACAGATTTTGCAATCAGAATTTAAAGAAATAGAACAGCTCATCTTTAAATCACAACATCATTATGAACACTGAGAGAAAGCCCAACAAATCCACAAGCAGGAAGTCCAAAATGCAATAACAGTAATTACCAACACAGAAGGAGATCAAATCATTGACCATAAAAAATACAACCCACACATTTAGAGAGTACTATACAGTGATCCCTCGCTACATCACGCATCAACTTTCACGGCTTCACTACATCGCGGATTTTAAATGTAAGCATATCTAAATATATATCACAGATTTTTCGCTGGTTCGCAGATTTCTGCGGACAGTGGGGCTTTTAATTTATGGTACATGCTTCCTCTGTTTGTTAGCTCAGTTGATCTCATACAAGGGACGCTATTGGCGGATGGCTGAGAAGCTACCCAATCAGAGCACGTATTACGTATTAAATAAAACTCCTTAATGATATACGATATGCTTCCCGCGCGGTGCTTCGCACACTTCAAAGCTCTAACAGCCCGTATTGATTTTTGATTGTTTGCTTTTCTCTGTCTCTCTCACTCTCTCTGACATTCTCTGCTCCTGACGGAGGGGGTGTGAGCAGAGCGGCTGTTTGCAAAGAGGCTGTTTGCTTAGAAGATATGGATGTGCCTCTAAAAAATTCTTGAAAGACTACCTTCACATTGATCCCTTCATTGCGGCGCTTTATCTCGGTGCTTCGTTTACTTAAAAGTCCAACAGCCCTTCTGATTTTTGATTGTTTATTTTTCTCTCTCTCTCTGACATTCTCTGCTCCTGACGGCACTCTTTTGAAGAGGAAGATATGTTTGCATTCTTTTAATTGTGAGAAAGAACTGTCATCTCTGTCTTGTCATGAAGCACAGTTTAAACTTTTGACTAAAGGGTGTTATTTCATGTCTAGAGGGCTCTAATAATGTTAAAAAACGTATTTAGAAGGTCGTAAACAGGTTTTCTATGCTCTAACTGTGAAAATATTAGATTTATAAATAAAGAATCCTACTTCGTGGAAATTCATTTATTTGTCTGGAGCGGATTAACTGCGATAAACGAGGTTTACTGTATAACTGTGCGGAGAATATTTATAAACAGTGTGGGAGAGTTTCTAAGGGCTTAAAATATATAAAAATAACCATACAAACATATGGTTTCTACTTCGCGGATTTTCACCTATCGCGGGGGGTTCTGGAACGCAACCCCCGCGATCGAGGAGGGATTACTGTAAGTCCTTATATTCTACTTGTATTCTACTCAGTTTAAAGAAGATAAGACACAATCTAATGAGTTTTTTGATTTGTTATTGATACAACAGCTAGATACTCTTAGTGAAGTGGAACTGGAAAAACCTCTGACACTCTCAAAATTACTAGACACTATAAACTCAATTCAAAGTGGGAAAGTAGCTGGATCTGATAGTTACACAGTTGATTTTTTTTTTATTCAAATAAGTTAACTCCACTATTATTAGCAACGTTTATAGAAGCTAGAGACTGCAAAATTCTACCTCATACTTTTTGCCAAGCATTAAGTACCGTCTCTCCTAAGAAAAATAAGGACTTGCTACAATGTTCATCATACCAACCAATCTCACTTCTGAATAGTGATGTTAAGGTACTCTCCAAAGTTCTAGCCAGAAGGATTGAGACGGTGCTTCCTTCTGTAATATGACAAGACCAAACTGGATTTATTAAAGGCAGACACTGAGCATCTAATCTTTGTTTGTTTAATATAATATATTCACCCATTAAATTTAACACCTCAGAGATCTTATTATCTTTGGATGCAGAAAAAGCTTATGATATTGATGAATGGGACTACCTTTTCACCACAAATTACAATTTTGAGTTCACTCCAAACATATGTTCACAGAACAAACTACTCTATACTGATCCAGAAGCCACAATTTACATTAACAACATTGTTTCAGACTACTTCAAACTGAAACTTCGTGCTCGACAAGGATACCCCCTAACACATTGCTCTTTGCAATCACCATTAAGCCATTGGCTGTTTACTTTTAAAATGCATCAGAGATAAAGGGGATTTTCAAAGAAGGACTTACACAGAAAATATCACTATTTGCAGATGATATGGTATTGTATATATCTGACCCACAAAATTCCATGCCAGCAGTCCTAAAACCACTAGAAGATTTACAAAAATATCTAGACTGACTCAAAATCAATTTGAATAAATGTGTGCTCTTTCCAGTGAACTCTGTAGCACACAATTTTAGACTGGACACCTTTTTATATTTCAAAGCATCCAATTCAATCATAATCTCATTTATTTGGACTTTGAACCATCCACGCAACCAAATGGCGACTCTACAACTAGCCTTATTCAGAAGGTGGCATGGCACTACCTAACTTTCAATTTTATTACTGTGTGGCAAATGTATAGGCCATAAAGACCTGGACATCGAAACAAATCGATGAATATACACATGCCTGGTCTGCAGTAGAATTAAAATTTTGCAGCACTTCTTTATATTTCCTGCTCAGTGCTGCAGAAAATACAAATTATCGTCAATACACTATTAATCCAATTGCCGTTCATTCACTCAGAATATGGAACCAATGCAGGAAGCACCACCTTCTTCCACCCTCTCAAACATACACAGTATTTATAGTTTTGAAAATGTCCAATATTAAAATACTGAAGAGTTTTTATAAATAATGCCTTTGCATCCTATGAACAATTAAGCTTCAAATTTAACTTCTCATCAACACAGTTTTTCCACTACTTTCAAATTAGAAACTTTGTTAAACTGCACCTTCCTAATTTTCTTTAACTCCTACCTATTTCTATTCCAGAAGTAATATTGATCGGTCTTGTAGATGCAGATAGCATCTCTTTAATATATAATAACATTTTAAAGTCCTTTCCTTTGAAATATCCTAGGGTACAATGGGAAAAGATGTTTTAATTACTATTTCAGAAAAGGAATGGAAGACAGCCATGCACAGAATACACTTTAGCTCCATATGCGCAAAGCACTCAATCGTTCAACTTAAAATCTTTTATCAAATATATATATATATATATATATATATATATATATATATATATATATATTTAAATTTGTCCAAAATGTATCAAGGGCAAAATTCAACCTTTGAAAGTTGCAGTCTAGCTCCAGCCTCACTGGGCCACATGTTTTGGGTGTGCACCATATTAACAAAATTTTGGACAAAAATCTGTGAATGCCTATCAGAGAGCATTGGTGTCACAGTCACTCCTAATCTATTAACAGCTGTGTTTGGTGTACTCTTAGATGGGCTAAAAGTGGAGAAGGACAAACAAACTGTAATTGCCTTTTAATGTCATACATGAGGTAGAAAATGTTTTGTTTTTTTTTAAATCCTGAATGTGCCTATCAGGCATCATCATAGAAGCAGTTTTGTGTATATAGGAAGTTGAAAACGTTAAAATGAAACTTATTAGGGCTGTGCCTGCTATGTACATTCCATACAGAGTGGGCTATAACACATAGGAGGCACTGTTTACATCATATGCTCTCCTTTGAAACATGGGCTTAGGCAAAAGCACATATTTAGTGAAACTGTATTTTTGTACTGGATTTTTTTCTCTTCAGCATGTTCACTTCATCTTCTGCAAACTTTGCTGGACTTAGAGTTATCTTCTCCCCTAATCAAAATCAAACAGTCTGCCCAAACACAGAGCTTCCTGCAAGATTCAGATGCTTCACTCTACCCATTGTGTTCTGGTAGAACTCTACATCTGCTTGCAACTTTACAGAATTTGTTTTTACAGGTTTGTGTAATTACATTTTACTTTAATGATTAGTATTTCTACAACATATTATTTTTGTTTACCAAACAACCTGCCTTGAATAACCTTTCCAGGTATAATGAATGTACTTTTTAAAATGTATTTTATGATATGTCTACAGTTGTGTCCAAAGGTTTTGAGAATGACACAAGTATTGGTTTTCAAAGTTTGCTGTTTCAGTGTTTAGATCTTTTTGTCTGATGTTTCTATGGTATACTGAAGTATAATTACAAGCATTTCAAAAGTTTCAAAGGCTTTTATTGATAATTACATTAAATTTATACAAAAGGTCAATATTTGCATTGTTGTCTTTTCTTTTTCAAGACCTCTGCAATCCACTTTATGTCAATCAACATCTGGGCCAAATCCTGACTGATGGCAGTCCATTCTTGCATAATCAATGTCTGGAGTTTGTCAGAATTTGTGGGGTTTTGTTTATCCACCCTCCTCTTGAGCATTGACCACAAGTTCTCAATGGAATTAAGGTCTGGGGAGTTTTACTGGCCATGGACCCTAAATTTTTTTTGATATTTTGTTCCCCGAGCCATTTAGTTATCACTTTTGCCTTATTACTCTATCATGCTGATAAAGGCATTGTTCATCACCAGGCTGTTCTTGGATGGCTGGGAGAAGTTGCCCTCGGAGGATGTTTTGGTTCAGAAGTTGATTGACAGCA
The DNA here is from genome assembly GCA_026402145.1 of Polypterus bichir lapradei. Lineage (NCBI taxonomy): Eukaryota > Metazoa > Chordata > Cladistia > Polypteriformes > Polypteridae > Polypterus > Polypterus bichir. Next base: position 32,313,715 of record JANRMT010049829.1, on the reverse strand, counting down.
TGCCAGGGTGAATTGCAGAAGTCTTGAAAAAGAAGGGCCAACACTGCAAATATTGACTCTTTGCATAAACGTAATGTAATTTTCAATAAAAGCCTTTGAAACTTATGAAATGCTTGTAATTATACTTCAGTATACCATAGAAACTTCTGACAAAAAGACTTAAAACACCGAAGCAGCAAACTTTGTGAAAACCAATTCTTGTGTCATTCTCAAAACTTTTGGCCATGACTGTATTGTAATCATTTTCATTTGATTGCATTGTATGCTGTCCTCTTAAGAAAACTGTATTTTAGTAATATTTTTGTAACAGCTTTTCCCTTTTGCTCTGCAGAAGGAGGAGATTGTACAATATGCGTCACTGAGCTGCTTGGAGTCTCTGCTTGGTTATTTGCAACGGAAGAGCAACAAGACATGTACCATGATAATTATACTTTTTTATCAAATAATCTGGTGTTTTCCTAAAAACCTATAATACATAAAATTATATTGTTTATGCTGCTTATTATTGTGATATGTGGCTTTTTAAACTATGGTAATCTACTGTACAAATCCTTGAAGGTAATGTATGAATGAAGGATTTTTCCAATTTGTGTTCACATTTCTGTGTTATTTTATCATTACTTTCATTTTGAAATTTTTATACCTTTAAATCTTTATACCTATGTAAATGTATACAGCTGCTTGAAAGGCAGCTTGTATCTTGGGCTCAATGCAATCATGGGCTGATTTACCGTAAGTACATCCATAGAAATGTGATAATGAGAAAAACAGGTGGCTTTATACTCTTTCGATACCTTAATCCACTATACAAAATATTATTTGTGTTTGTGTTAGCCTGTCTACAGCATATATTTTTGTTATCTACCTTCACACATGAAAAGGCCAGAATGAACTACAAAACTTTTTCATATGTAAAGAAAGGAACCAAAAAAAATAATTTCTTATCCATTGTCGAGGATGCCAGGGGCCACAACCCGGCCGGGACACCTTGGCGGACCGGAAGTGGGCGTGTGCCCATCTGGGATCATGTGGGGGCCGCCTTCCTGGTTGCTTTGGGGTCCACGGGTCGAGGGCATGGAAGCCCTACCCTGTAGGGGCCCGTGGTCACCGCCAGGAGGCGCCCCAATGCCTTGGGAACCCTGGACCCCCCAGTACTTCCGCCACACCAGGAAGTGCTGGGGGGAAGAGGACCAGGAACACCCGGAGGACTTCCGGCTACACAGTTGGTGCTTCCGCCACACGGGGGTGTGTCGGCGGAAGCTCCTCAGGAAGCATCTGGAGCCCATCCGGGCGTACATAAAAGGGGCCACCTCCCTCCAGTCGAGAGCAAGAGTCGGGTGGAAGTGGACGGAGCTCGGAGGAGAGGAGTGGAGGCGGTCTAAGGACTGAGCAAGGCATTGTAGTGCGGCCAGGACTGTAAGGGGTGATTGGTGCTGCGGCACTGGGTTGTGCACTTTTGTAAATAGTAATTTTGTAAATAAACACGTGTGTGGCGAAACAACATGTCTGCCTGTCTGTGTCCGGGCTGTACCCCACACCATATATTTGTTCATTTTTTAAACCTAATTTGTCAAATTCAGGGTCATAGGAGCCAGAGCATATTTTGTCTGGTTAACAAATAGATTAATTTGTAAATGTTTTAAGATTAAAAATAACCAAATTGTTTTGAAGATACAGAAAAAAGGAGACATGTTATCAAGTAAGAGTAGTTCTTTAAATGATGTCTCAAAGAAAAATAAGGAACCAGGTAAAATCGTGTTCCCAAAGTAACTCACTCAACACATCACACAAAAAATGAAAACCTGAAAGATAAATGTTTAAACTGTAAGTTGAACAATCTCCAAATGACTTTTTAAATCATGCATTTTGAAAGGTAGTGCTTAATTAGAGTAAGTATAACCTTCCTCTAGTGTATTCTGCTATGTTCAGTAAGCCTTGCTGAATGAGAAAAGTCTCTCCATTTGTCATCTGTCAATAAGTACTCATACTAAAACAGATACTGTCAGTTTTAGTAAAATGTGATGATTTCCTTAAAAAAATACTTTTCTTATTTTCCATCAATCAAGCGTTACATAAATTAAATACCAAAGTAAAATGTCTGCTATAATGTATGCTACTGTAAAGGAATAAACCTGACATTATCATCAATATTCTCATGCTTCTTGATAATATAAATTGAAATGAAAACCTAAAACGGTAATATGGTGAATTACTTTTTTCACTCTCTTCAAAATGTGCTGTTGAGCAACTAGAATGGTATTAGACTATTTTTAAGTAATCAACATTTTTGTTTTTTAATTAGTCCTGCATGCTATATCTCAGCCATGGAGCCGCATTATTTTGTACAGTTTTTTTAATGCTGGTGAGGACTGCATGCTTCACCCTACTGTACTTGGTTTAGTCACTATGGTAAGAGTAATGTTTCTTTTTTCTTTTACCTGGGTAATATTGTTAACATCAGTGTATCAGAAATTTCTGTTTTCTTCTGTAGCTGGTAAAATACAAGAGCACTATTATTGCATGGGAGCCTGATCTTTCTCAGTTACTGGAAGTAATTAAAAACAGAAGAATTGATGAGCTAGAAGATGCAACTTTACATGCACTCACAGTCTTACTTCTTCAGGTACCAATGCTTTTGCACACACAGCTTCCAATATGACATCTGGGAAACAATTTGATGTCATAGGTCAATTAGTTAGCTGCTTAAAAGTGACCAGAAGAAAAACAGTACCAAAAATCACTTGGTGTTTTCCTTTAGTGTGTGTGTGTACCATATCATTAATTTAATTATTAATTTATTTTATGTTTGAAGCAATGTAAAAATGAATTTGAATGGAGGTAGAAAATGATCAGCGATTCAAAATGCCATTATTATGCTGTATGAATTTGATAGCAAATTGTATAAATGTATAAAGGGGAAAATACATCCACCAAATCATTTTCAGACTTAAACTTTTTCAGAGTGGCAGGATACTTCACAGTAAAAGTACTACATAAGAGTTAATGTCTGTATTCTTTCTTCAAATGTTTTAGAGCCATGGGAAAATTATTATACTTCAGTGTCATAACATAAAATTAAGATCTCATTTATAATTACTGTTTATAGCCTTTAATAGTTGACTCTAGTATGCAGTTTGATTACAGATTCAGAATAACCAAGATCTGCTGCATCTAGCACAGGAGGAAAGAGAATCGGTTCAGGGTCTGCTACAAAATCTTCAAGACTGGCATACTTGCCAACCCAATCAAACTACTAATATAATGTATCCTTCAAGGAGTGTCATCTAGTATCCTACAACTATCTCTGCATGAAGTACATTGAAACTTATGGACATGATTAATTTGTTTGCTTTCTTTTTTATTGTTTTTACGTATATTTAAATAAATGTTTTCATGCCTTATCTACCATATAAATATGTTAGGTTAATTTAGTGGCTCCATATTCCCTTGGTGTGGGCAGTGTATGATTATGCCTCCCAGCCTTTGTTCTATCTAGGGTTGCTTCCTGATTACAGCCAGTGTTGCCAGCATAATGTCTAGCTCCTCTAAAACCCTGTAATTTAATTGTTAATTGTTAATAAAGGTTCAAAATGCATTGCTTAATCTATTTTCTAGATTTACATGCAAGTCCCTCCTTTATTTTATTATTTACTAAAAGAGTTATAGATGGAAATAAAACACTTAATTTGAAGAAATTAAATGTTCAAAATTAAGCTTGAGGTTCAAACTCCAAATTGAACACTAATTCATAGTAGCAATTACCCCATATTATACACCTAATTTGCTGTGTTTATCTTGATTCTATCTAACCCTTTCCTTAACAGTTTAACTTGCACAAGTGTAACAAGTGGAGGTGTAGCAGTGTGCTTCTGTGGCCAAGGTATTGCTTGATAAATCTGAAGCAGGAAGACTGAAATCTTTCATGTATATCTAAATAAATGAAGATAGCACTGTGTAAACCTATTCACTAATAGATGACTATATTCAGTTTGAGATAATTAGAAAGATACAACAGTTATTAGATTTCTTAGATTTTTTCCATATACAGCATTTTAAGCTAATTCTGCAAAACAGAGTGATATAGTACTAGTCACAAGGTAATAATAACAACTAATGTGATGTATATTAATCAAAAAGGTACAAGAACTACAACTATACGTGTTTTTGTCTGGGTATATCCTGTATCAATATATAATTTGAGATATTAAACAATTACATTATGTAGAATTAAAATGTGTGTTAATTTTGTTAATTTTTTTTCTGATATCTTGTGTTAATTTTAAATGTAAAGAGGTTTATTATTAATAATAGCTGATTCACTAATTTTCTGCAGAGGGCACAGTGTTGAATAGATGTAAATATAATTAAAAGTGGTGACGTTGTAAATTAATTATTTTGTTTTAGGAATGAAAATAAATTGTTAAAAATCATTAGTGGAAGCATGTCTTTTTCCAGCTATTTTAGAATAATACCCAACTATTTTAAAATCGCAATATTCATATTGTGAAGGACGTAGGGGGATCGTGCCCTGTCGGGAAGCCTGGGAGAGCAGCGGACCACGAAAAGGGTAAGCCATTCCCCGGGATAAGAAAGGACAGCCACCCTGAGTTACGTTGGGGCCACAAGCATGGATCTGTAATGCTCAAGCCTGTTGGGTTACGTTGCCACCACCAGGGGCTGCTGTAATAATTCCAGTTGAGGCGGAAGTGCTGCCAGAAGAGGTGCAGGATTTAAAACGCAGCACTTAGGTCACACCGCCGGGACTTAATTGAGGAATACCTGGAGTACTTCTGGGTGTGGTATGAAAGAAGCTGACTCACTCTACTCGGGAAGCCAGAGTCAGGTGGAAGAGGACAGAGCTTGCAGGGGGAGTGGAGGCGGTGAAGATAAGGAAAGAAAAGAAATATATAAGATAAGGACTAATTTAGTGAGGAAATTTATTTTTGCATTGTGTGTTGCAGGAAAAGAAAAATAAACAGTGTGTATTTGTCTATCTGTGTCCGGGGGTCAGACACCACAGCATAAATACGCTTTAGCAGAAATTTCTTCTTTTAGGTGTTTTGCATGGTTTCCACCAGTTTCGTACATAGTTGTGGTTACATTTTTGACCACTCCACCATGCAAAATTCCTTCACTTGCAAGATCTCTAAGTTTCCCTGCATATATTGCCTATTTCACATCCCCCTAAGACATTTCAATGGGATCTAAATCAAAACTTTGAGTAGTCCAGTCCATAAACCTCCATGTCTTCATTTTGAGCCATTCCTTGGTGGATTTGTTAGTGTGCTTGGGATCATCATTGTATTGAAAGGTTCTTTTCTGGTTTAGTTTCAAGTTCAAATTTTGGACAGATGTTCCTGCATTCTCCATAATTACACTTTTAAATTATGCAGAATTCATAGTTGACCCTATTAATGCAAGCTACCCAGGCCTTGAGGCAGCAAAATAATTATAAATGTACATTTTCAAGACCATGCTTCACAGTTAGTACAGTTATCTTCTCCTAAAATGTTGTCTTCAGTTGTCCCAAACATGTCTACTACTGTTACTGTTGGCCAAAGCAGATTTTTCCAGAAGACCTGGTCTTTGACTTTATTTATGTTCAGTGGCAAATGGTACAGCACACCTAGGATGCAGGTCAAATTTGTGCATCTCAGATTTAGATGCATGCATTTTAACACCACCTTTTGCAAAAGTCACCTGCAGAATACCGCAATGGGTTCTTGGAGACTTTTATTATTATAAGGGTCAGCTCTTGGGCTGAGTTTGCTGGACCAGCCAGTCCTGGACAAAAGCAGTCATTTGAAATCTCTGCTACTTGTAGATTTATTTATTTATTTTTACAATAGATTGATTGATTTCAAATAATTTGGCAATCTTTTAAATCTGTTTTCAGACTCAATCATCCACAACCTTCTTTCTGAGGGCTTTAGAGAGCATTTATGGAGACAGGCCAGTTCTG
>JANRMT010049829.1:32295564-32307743 GCA_026402145.1 Polypterus bichir lapradei | reverse complement strand
GAGACAGGCCAGTTCTGAGTCCCAAATAATTTGGCAATCTTTTAAATTTTTTTTCAGACTCAATCATCCACAACCCTCTTTCTGAGGGCTTTAGAGAGCATTTATGGAGACAGGCCAGTTCTGAGTCCTTTCCATCTTACTTTTATCCTTGCTCTGTTTTCTTTTCATCTTTGGACGAGCTGCTTCTGCAATACGGTGAAACAGTCAACAGTGTTTGCAGAACTACCCAATGAGTAGGGGAACATTTAATATTAACATTTAATATTTCCTAATATAATCTAATATCTCAGAGTCTTCTACATTCTCCAAAGTTATAGACATACGTAGCCATTAGATTCTTCCGAACATCTTCATTCACACTGTGATAGCTTTCAGACTCCTAGCTTATCCAAAAAGCAGTTGTAGTCGAAATTTAACATTTTATTAAAGAAAGAAACGTCATCTAACAGGACAATTCAGTAATCGGGCAGGAGAAAAGCTCTCCATTGTATCTTTTAATTACTCCTCAGCAAAATGCCTTGGAGGGAGCATTCTTCAAAAGCAGTCCATTATAGAATGGTCAGAGAAACAAAGAATAGAATATCATTTTATAAACTGTTGAATGTACATACAGTGTCAAACATTTTAATCTGGTTGGTTCATTGGTTTACACCCAAATGATTTATATAAAATAAAAGTATGTTATATTCTAGAACTTCTTATACCTTTGACTTACGCCACCATCCTTGAAATTTCTGTGCATATAACAATTGTCCATTCTCGTTTATAGGACATCTACTAATTTCTTAGTCATCCTCCAGTACATTTTGTATATTACATAAACCTTTCTTCTGCTACATTATTTACTTGGCCATCTCAGTATTTTTCCTAAACCAATTCTTATATTTCAGTGTACATTTTGTTGTTCACTTGACCTTCATCTGGTTTCCCACATTTATTAACCTATTATGCTATTTCTTAAAGATGAATGCTGTTACCCTAAAATTATTCTTCCACATAGTTGATACGGGAGGACCGCTCAAGTCTGCCGACTCAATGACAGCAGCATATCTTCAATTTAAAAATTGATTTAAGATTAACAGTAACAAACCAGAAGCCTCATCTTAACATTATCACTGATAATTATTAAATAAATTGGTTAATAATCTTAAAAAAAGGATGTTGTCTCAAATGAAAAAGGAGAGAGGGCTCCTGTAAAAGAAGCTTCTGCAATTCACCATGAATACACCGTATCAGTTTTAATTTGTTCAAGTATTATTGGTTTTATCTTTAGGCACTATTTGTGTGAAGAACTAACAAATATGTTGCAAAAGCCAATGGTTTATATGGGGTGTACTTCCTTTTTCCCATAACTCTGTGTCTTCTACCTTCTTTCCTTTTCAGTGTGAAAATAACTTTTAACCTATCTACACATAGTATATATTTTTACTTCTTTCTATTATTCTTTCTACCACTACTTAACATGTAATGAATTGGGCAATGAGAAAGATTGGCAACAGTGTTTTTGTCTGATTAAATTTACTTACGAAACAATGAAATGGAAGGAATGTACTTACTGTATGTATCTACTGATTTTGTATTCTGGGGTGCAGGGTGTCTTCAGAGTAGCCTGAAAACCTGTATATTTAAACCTTTCTCATGAGAGCAGCAAACTTGTCATTATAAGGCAAATTAGTTGTCGATACTGCTTGCCAAGGTTATTGAGTGATAAGTAAAGATTAAATGGAAAGAAGCTAATAATAAAATTGGTGTAAGTCTAGTTTTAGGGACAAAAACAACCACAGCCTGAAAACAGAAGTGGTTTCCAATTATTCTGTAAACACTAATTCTTTCAAAAGATTTTGAAGTTTTCGGTATTGGGGACCCTAAAACATTGAGATCCATTGAAAACTGGAGATTGAAAGTTTTGATGAATCTAAAGCTTTCGCTCCTCTCTCTTAGACTATAGGTTATAGCGGTAATTTAACTGAACATATTTCATAAAAAATTTACCTTTTAGTTATGGAAGCCAAGGGCTTGTTATACTATCTTTGGTTTCTATACCATAGCTTCATAACTTTTTACCAAAAATGGAAATTCACCTGCAAAGGTTTTATAGAAAATGAGAGTAGTTCATATTAGCAGCATACTGTTAATAGCTAAGTCTGCCTCTGACTTGAGTACTTTTACTGTAAAATACACATTGTTATTGATGCACATTTGCATCAATTTCAGTTATAATAATCCGTTTTATTCTTCCTTTTCGTTCCTTGTTCTAAACCAGACGTCTCCAGATTGTCCTAGAGGGTTGCAATGGCTGTAGATTTTTCACTCAAACAAATGTGTAAAAATTAGAAGCTTATTCTGTTTGATAACTAAACATAGTTTTTATCCAACTTTTCAGACAATTCTTATAGATTTTGCTTCTCTAAAATTATTGTGCAAATATTTGAGGAACCAAAACACATGAACACTTCTGGTGTTTTATTGCATGTTACTAAATGATCAACAAGTTCAAGTGGGGCTATGTTACTGGCAGAGGTGTTATTTCTTTATTATTTGTATGCTACGAAAATATTTTGGGAAGCTACCATCACAAATCAGCATGCCATTCATTGTGTATGTTATGCCTTCTGTAGCCTCTTGTTTATTTTTTAATTCCGGATTATGCTTTTTTAATTATAACAAAAACATAGACAAGTGCAAAGACCAGCAACACTATTAACGGAAGGTTGCAGTTGATCATTTAAGTGTGGTCCTGGTGTATTTAGAAAATGTATAATTCATTTTAATACGTTCATTTATTTGTATAAAAACCGTAAAGCTAAGGTCGTTTTTTTGTAACATTATGGTCTCTTCATTTTTGGAATCCATTGAATATGAGTTTTCGAATTACACAAGCAGCAAAGAAGTGGAACTGTAGGACGTGTCACTGCTACAAATACAGTTGTTTTATCAGGGTAGAAAATACATAGTTGATGTGGCTTTGGCTTCCTTACATATTGGTAGTTCTGGTTATAAACCGTGAGCAACTAAATAAACCACTGAATAAAATTTATATATATATATATATATATATATATATATATATACAGGTATATATAAAATATGTGTGTGTGTTATAAAGCACTGACTGCCCAACGATGACTGTCCAATCAACTGCTTCCAACAGGTAACTGCTTACTGTGGCCTTAAATTCGATAAAAGGTTGGAAAATTAATAGAATAAAATACAATATAGCATGCATGACTTACTGGTACAGGGTATGTAATATTAAAAAAATGATGGCGAGAGTAATTATTACGTTTCTAGTCATTCATCCATTTCTCAGCCCACTTAAATAAGTTTGAATGGACAAAGTTTTCTTATTTTGAAAAGTGATCACCGCTCCTTACAGCTGAAACACTAACGATTTCGTGCAGGCTCGGCCCATTTATTACGAAGCGGCGAAAAACAGCAACGTTCTATAATGCGCAGGCGGAAATGAGCTGTGGGAGTCGTATTTGCTTGACGTTCCATTTATATGTAATATGTGTGTCCATCTCTTCCCTCCGGTTGGGAACACAGCTCTACATTTTCTGCAGTCCTCCTTGGGTTTTCGGTGTATGAGCATGAGTGTATACGTGTGTTTTTAAGAGCGAGCTGTCAGTGAAGCCTTGCTGTGCAGATCGCCGGGTTAACGCTTGTGTTAACACCGTTCCTGGAGTTCTTTAAAAGAAGAGAAGAAGCTCTGACCGCCACAAGTCAGGTGAGAGGCAGGTAGGCGAAAATGGGGCAAAAATAAAATATGCGGGCGTCGGAATGAGATGAGGGTCTGGGTGTTCAGGTGGTGTGACAACTATACACTGCATTGGGACGAAGTACAATGCACTTAGATTGTGTGCCATCCTGCTTCAAATGCAGTTATCTGGGGTAACGGGGGTGTGACAAAACGTGTGCCTATTTAATTGAAGATGACTTCATTTTAGCGCGATATTAATCGGCATCCTTATTCGTGGTGGTTTTGTAATTGTTAGATAAAGCTGTTTATATTTTATTTATTGAGACAGTTGTCAAACCGGACACGTTTAGAAAGTAATCCAGTCCATTTTTTCATGGATTCTGCTAAAATAATGAAAAAATAAGAGAAATCAGTATGTATTGAAGAGTTCTTTATGGATTTATTTGTCAGGTGTGCTTTGGTTTGCTTAGTTAAGTAGAGCTGAGGTCTTTAGGATGCTTTTTGTTACTACAGCTCCTGGCCCGAAGGGACCGTTTCTGATGGAAACAATTCTTTGGATTTGTTTTAAGCAAATAGCCTGTGCTAGTGGAGGGTACACACAGCAATGAAGCATTGTGAAATTGTTTATATCTTTTAATAACAATCGCTTCAGCAGTAAGTCCTGCCTTTCCAATCTCATAAAATATTTAGCTTTGGCTGTGATGTTTTCCAAAGAACTGAGTGAAGTCAAGCCCCTGGTAATCGTAACAGGGAAGGCGCGGCTGGTTTTCACCTTAGTGAGAGGTTTCTTAAAATAACTGCTCATCTGATGTGTACCAGGAAGAAGTGTTTCTATTCAGAGCATTTGTTAGAAATGTCAATCAAAATAATAATAATGAAGCCAATCTATGGTATTTAAAGTACATTTTACACTCAATAGTCACAAATCCTTTCAGTTTAGACATAAAGTAAATCTGTCAAATAAAGCACCACACATCTAGCAAATTGTAATAAATAAATAAAAAAATTCTTAAAAAAACATTGAGAATGGAAAATGAACTACACTTAACGATTTGAACATCCACTTTGCAACAATGAAGCATGCAGGAGACTGTTTATCAATTACCAAGTACACATTTTACAAACAATCTCTCACATTGTGCCAAACTGTGGGAGCAAACTGGAGTGCCAGGCAAAATCCCAAACACGCTGCTCTCTACACTGAGACACTGACAGAGCCATTAATCCAATCTGGAGACACAAAGAAACCATCAATCACTGTATCACCTTGCTTCCTGCATTTTAAACTTGTTTTGTGTAAAAAAAAATTTAAAAAATAGAAAGAAAGAAAAGTTATACCTCTGCTTACACCACATTAAGTCGAATGATAGGATGCTAACTGCCGCAAGTCCTTGGCAGCACTGGATTCGAGGTAGGAGGCGGCTCACAAACAGAGCACCAGTTTATTGTAGAGCATTCTTGCATCCATTCCCAGTGTCTTGCACTGGACCAATCTACAGTCGACATTCTCCTGTGGGACCTAAATGTTTTTGGGACATATAAAGAAATAAAAATCCCACAGAATGTTGGACAGATTGCAAACCTCACAGAGAAAGTGACTGGACTGTTAATCCAGCACTGGCCCAGTGCAGCATCACTGAGCATCATGCTTTTTGAACCTGATTTCTAAATAATACAGCAGGAACCTTCAACCTCTCCAGTCGTACCAATAACCTTTATTAATAGGGTTTTAGAGAAGAAATTACCTAAGTTTATTACAAAGCACAGTGCAATCAGCATGCATAATGACAAATAAAGGCTGATTAAGTACTTTTAAATGTCATGGGTTAAAGTAAATGGGAACATTTGTCTTTCAGTTCAGTTTAGGCAGAAAGGAAGTGCTGTTGTAATTTCTGAGATTGCGAGTAGTTCATAATCCATAGATTGTAGTTTAAATTGGGAGAATAAAACTTGGATAGACCTGCCAAGTGCACTGGAGCAAGTCCATTTAGGGACTTAAATGTCAGCAGTAGGATTTTAAAATCAATATTGCCTTTCACTTCCAGGCAGCACAACAAAGTCAGACTAAGACTGTATAAGCTTGTAATTTGTTGCATACGATGGATTCCTCAGACATGAAGTCTTGATAGACCAGTGTAGCTTTATTTTCATTTTCAGCTGCTTCATGGTCATCCACTATCCTATTCTGCCTTATCTTTATGCTATATGTAGATGTGTCATCAGCTCTAACACCTTCAAACATGTATCCCTATAAAGAAATTGTCTTCATTAATATGTTTTAAAAGAAAACAACAAAACATAATACAAACAGGGCAGCCTGGTGCTTTCATAGTGGCAACAACCAGAGTTCAAATGCACTGTCTATGTGAAATTTAAAAGTTTATGTAATTTAATCTTACTACTCTGTTTATGAGCCCACTGTGCTATACAATAATTACAAAGTAGTATGAAGGTATGTAGCATAAACAGAAAAAATGTTGATACTTGAAAAACAACATGCAGTTTATCAAAAAATATAAATATGTATACAGGATGATTTTAATGCCAAATTCCAAGTAGCCCAGTTCAGGCACATTCTAAAGATTTTTGGTTCCTTACACATTACTGATTGTGCCTCACAACACAACAGATACAAGCACTAGCTTAACCAGTGGTCGAATAAAACAAAATTCGGTGACTGAGGTGAAGAGGAGTCTTTGTGCTGCAGGTGTGACAGGGCAAGTGGCAGTAAGAAAGACATTCCTTAAAGGACAAAATCGGGCCTTGAAATACGGGCTGTGGACTGCTGCAGGTGGGAATAAAGCCTTATGGACCGATGAATCAAAAATGTAAATCTTCGGTTCAACACGCAGGGTGTTTGTATGCCGTCGAGTTGGTGACAGGAATACACCAACTGTCAAACATGGAGAAGGAGGTGGGATGGTCTCAGGTTCTTTTGCTGAAGGCAGAGTTGGGGACCTGCACAGTGTGACTGGCATTCTGAATCAAAAGGGTTACCACAGTTTGGCTGTTATATCAGATAAGAGTGCAGGCTACTTTGATAAATCAAACATGTGAATAAAACTTTGTACTTTTAATGATTCTTTGAGTTATTTTTTTTAATTTGCAATTGTTTATTTGTTCTCTGCCTTGATTTCATGAAACATTAAGACATTAAACTGCATACATTTCCATAAAAACTGAGGTGTTCTAAAACTTTTGACCGTTGGTGTACAGTACAGGCCAAAAGTTTGGACACACCTCCTCATTCAATGTGTTTTCTTTATTTTCATGACCATTTACAGCACTCCATCACTCTCCTTCTTGGTCAAATAGCCATTACACAGCCTGGAGGTGTGTTTGGGGTCATTGTCCTGTTGAAAAATAAATGATCGTCCAACTAACCTGACTTCTGCACAACACAACTGCTGGTCCCAACCCCATTGATAAAGCAAGAAATTCCACTAAATAACCCTGATAAGGCACACCTGTGAAGTGAAAACCATTTCAGGAGACTACCTGTTGAAGCTCATCGAGAGAATGCCAAGAGTGTGCAAAGCAGTAATCAGAGCAAAGGGTGGCTATTTTGAAGAAACTAGAATATAAAACATGTTTTCAGTTATTTCACCTTTTTTTGTTAAGTACATAACTCCACATGTGTTCATTCATAGTTTTGATGCCTTCAGTCATGAAAATAAAGAAAACACATTGAATGAGGATGTGTGTCCAATCTTTTGGCCTGTACTGTATATGAGAAAGAAGATTTTTAAATCAACTCTAAACTTTATTTTAAGCCAGAAAAGTAGTGTGCAATCTAGAGTCGTGTTCCTACTTTTTAGTTCCAGAATTAGTATTGCCGCCTGTAAACAGTATGCAGAAATTCTTACTTGCATATTCAGCCAACATGCAACATGTCGTCACTTTTCAGCGCCATGATAAACAAGACTGTATTAGAAATAATGTGAAAAATATTTTAAGTGTTTTCCACAGAAAAATATTCTGTTCCACTGCAAAAGCAATATAATTTTGCGCAGTGAAATGCATTTCTGAAATTCAGAGGAAATGAAGAGTTGTATACGGCAAAATATCCAATTATGTTACATATATATCATTTTTCTGCATCCCACCAAACCAAGCCAAAGTCTTTTTCGTCTCAAAAGTAAATAGGCACAAACGTACACACTAATTCTGATAAATATAAGAAGTTATAATCTTTGGTGCCGTCATTTTTTTTTATGAGTATGTTATCGGTTTGTTTTACAAGGATTTCATTAAATTAATCCGTTACCAATTACTAACACATGCATTAGTAAATTTCCATTACATCAGGTTAATTATTCCCTACTTTACACATCTACTGATTAGAAAGGTTTAGCAGTGGTTGAGCACGGTCTGTTAATTTGGGAACACGCTATTAAATGTCGGCCATATTTTAAGGGAGTTTGAGCTGCTTCTCATAAAGCAAAATATGGCATCTTTTTTACATTTTGCTATTCTGGTAGGGTTAAGAGAGCAATCCTAAGAGATTGTTCAGTAATAATGTCTCATTGGGTGTTACCTTTTTTTTTAGAAGATAGTGGATTATTGTGAAACTGAGATTGTGTAATGAAGATTTCATTCCATTACCTTCTAAGGCGAGGGGCATTCCAAAATTTAACCCAATTAGCTGTCTGAGTGTAATTTCTAAACCTCCCTATAAATTTTACTTTGTATGTGTCTAATTAAATACTGAACTTCTGCTGCGTCCCGCACTCTCTGTGTGTTCTGCTAAGTGTGGTCAAAAGGATGCCTGATTTTTCCAGAGTAACCGGCTGACATTGATTGGTTAATTCAGGTCTTGTGTTTCTTTGGTCATGTGTTTAAAGGTAGAGCCCAAAGGTCACAATATTCAAATGACCGTAATGCCTCCCTTTCATTAAAGGCATGTAATGTTTTAGTCATGCTACACATGCTGCTAAATTTTTTTCAGTGGGACTTCCTACCCGTTTTAGGATATTTCAAAATGCACTTGAGACATCTGAAAATACTCGGGACATTGCTTAGAGAGATTTTGAAATGCATTTCATCCATCTGTTTCCTAAACCTGCTTATCCAGAGCAGAGTTGTGGATATTTTAAAATAGAAGAGAAAAGGAAAAGCCTCTCTTACTCAATATTTCAGAAAAGGAGTGGAAAGTAGCAATGCACAGAATTAACTCGAGCTTCATATGTAGACAATCTTGTGTATTTATTATTGGTTTTGGAAGTCTTGCTCTTCGATTTTACAATTTATTTTTGGGGGAAACATAAAATTATTTGTTGTCTTGGATAGTTCTGATGGATGTCTCCAAAGATCTGTTGTATTTCAATAAAGATATCAATGTATGTGGAGGGAAACAGGAATAAAATCTCCTTCTGCTAACAATTAATTAATATGCAGATCGTATATAAAATAAGCAGTATGCAACTCTCAAGTTATGAGGTAAGTGGAAAATGGTCCAAAATGATAATGATGTCATAATTTCAAGATTTGACAGAGGGTAACTAAGTATTAGTAATGAAATAAATGATGAGTAACTAAGATGGTCTGAAAAGAAAAGGATATATTGTTTTCTTTAGATAAACCCATCCATTTTCCAACCCTCTGAATCCGAACACAGGGTCACGGGGGTCTGCTGGAGCCAATCCCAGCCAATCCCAGGGCACAAGGCAGGAATCCAATCCTGGGCAGGGTGCCAACCCACCACAGGACACACACAAATACACCCACACACCAGGCACACACTAGGGCCAATTTAGAATCGCCAATCCACCTAACCTGCATGTCTTTGGACTGTGGGAGGAAACCGGAGCGCCCGGAGGAAACCCACGCAGACACGGGGAGAACATGTAAACTCCACGCAGGGAGGACCCGGGAAGTGAACCCAGGTCTCCTAACTGCTAGGCAGCAGCGCTACCACTGCACCACCGTAGATAAACCTCATTTGCTTTTTAATATTAAATTGTCTATGCACTTTTAGATTATTTGGTTTGCAGATGAAGATGAGTGATCAAAATCAATGTTTGATACGCAAAAATTCCAAATTGTTTGTAATAATCCATATTTAGGACAAAATTAAAAAAGGTTCCAATTCCTTATTATGCCTGTTGGATTTGTATTATATTGTATTTATTTATTTAGAATTAGTCTGGTTTGATTCAGTTTTCTTCCTATAATGACATCCTCTAGATAATGAAGGACACAGTTTTGTAGATTGGTATTCTGACTCGTTTGGTGTTACTGCATAATTGAAATGAAGTATCTGTCCACACTGTCTTTCCTTCATGGTAAATTAATCTTTAATATTTAAGTAATTCTTATACACACTAGTGATCAGAAGCTTGGAATCGCCCAGAAATGTTCATATTTTTAACAGAAGTTCATACTTGGTAATGCTTTAATTTAGGTACTGCAAAAATGTATCCATTACTCATTTACTGCTATATGAAAAGACCTTAAAGAAAGGTTTCAGAACATCTGTAAAGTGGCTATTAATCACAATGCAGCATGGCTTTTGATATGTTGGTAAAATTCTTTTAAACTAGGGGGCTTTGCCCCCTGCTCGAGTCGCTCATCCACCCCCACACCTGCGTGCCAGCAACTTTGTGTCTCTGCCACTCGCATATGTGGATTTCACTTTCACCAAACAACAAAACTTTTAATTCTTGCGGATTGGCCTCTTCATTGGGAAGAAACACTACTTTTCCCTAATGACAACACGAATTAAATGATCTACAAGTCTCCAACTTAAAGTTTAAAGCCAAACAATATCTACATACTTCTGTCATATCACCTATATCCATATGTTCGATTTCTTTTCGTTTTTACCTTTTCGTCAATATCACATTGAATTTTGATTCCGTGTTTGGAATTACATCGTTACAACACAACGTATAACTGTCCGTGAATGAATATTGTTTCTTCCTCCCTACACGAACTGTGTCTGACAATAGCATTCACATAAATGAGAAATGATTGAACCGTGTGCGTGGTTGTAAATGTTTTAGATGTGGGGAGGACTTTTCCAAATCTCTTTGCATAAGCCCTTGTCTCGCAGGGCTTGAAATTTTCTCTCGTGGGATTTCACTTTCGCCAAACAACAAATCTTTTAATTCTCGCGGATACGCCTCTTCATTGGGAAGAAACACTACTTTTCCCTGATGGCAACACGAATTAAATGATCTAAAAGTTTCCGACTTCTTCAATTTCGTTGTTCCTTTGTAGCAGTAGAGTGTTGTACCATGTTAGCCATAGAGTGATACAGGAAAAAGTAGGGTGAAATGACACCTTTTATTGGCTAACTAAATAGATTACAAATGCAAGCTTTCGAGGCAGCCTCAAAAGCTTGCATTTGTAACTTATTTAGTTAGCCAATAAAAGTTGTTCCTTTGTAAAAGTGACAATGACAATAAAGATTAATCTCTGTCTCTTTGTCTATATCTCTTAAAGTTTAAATCCAAACAATATATTAGATCTCTTTTCACTGTTCCGTTATTTCACTAATAATTTTCATTTGTTTGCGCTAATGTGATCTTTACTATCATTTTTTTGAGACTTTGGAATTTTCATACTTTCATTATCTCTAACCTGCATGTGTACCACAGCAACGTTTTTGAATTCTTTACGACATTCTACTTTGTCATCTACTCTTTGTCTTTTATTTCCGGCCCCGGGTGTGGTTAAATCTCTTGGCACAATGTCTCGTCTCGTGGGATGTGAAAATGTCTCTCTGAAAAAGTCACGTCTCGTCTCCCTAAGGTTTTTTTATTATAATAGAGAGATTTGAAGGATTCACAACTCTTATACTGAAGTGTGCAATATCAAGTGACATTCTGTGCCTCTCACTTAAGACACTTCTGACCATTCTAAGGTGAAGTTATTTCAGTTGGCCTTATTGCACAGATGAACACTTTACTGATGCTTTGTAAGTGTTATTGGGACAGACTGAAAAAGGTGTTTGGTGAGATCTTGTTACATAACAGTAAATGAGCAATAGATGCATTTTTACAGTTACCTAAACTAAACAGTTACCCATACTTTTTTCTCAGGGTACCATTACCATAACACAATCATATACCCTGTTCAAATGCCTGAGTGAAATTAATAAATGGCTAGCTGTTAATTTTCTACAACTCAGTCCCGAGTGAGGCACGTTATCTGCATTGTGAATGAATGTCAGTCATGGCACTATGGCCATGTGGCACGATTCCCTCAGGGTGATCCGGCTCATGGGATCTTCATTGTTGAGGACCCAAGTGGCCGGACTGGGCCAAGGGAATGACCGCATAACACCTGGCAGCAGTAAATGGATGGTCATTTCCGGAGGGTGGGACTGGACCACGTGTCTGCCTGGAGGATTGCCAACCAGGATCCCGAGCTGTATTGTCGTGTGGTGGTTGTGGTAACGTGCTATACCAGTGTATGCTGCCCAACCTGACCTGACCTTAGTACTTTAAAAAAAAAAAAAAAAAAAGTGACATTT
>JANRMT010049829.1:32214801-32295464 GCA_026402145.1 Polypterus bichir lapradei | reverse complement strand
TTGCCCTGTTAAATTTTCACTCGGAGATTAGTCTCAGGTTATTGGATGTTTCACCCAACTTCATGACTTGTGTCTGGAACCTAAGTGTTATGTTTGACCAGTTTTTAAACCTTGATGCTCATGTCAGGTTACTATCCCGCTCTTGTTTTTATCACCTGAGGGTTATATCATAAGAGCAATAGTATCAAAGGCTCAAATGGACACATTAATGTATGCTTTATTTTTTACATCTTGATTATTGGAATTCTTTATTTACATGTTTAAACAATACATCGCTGCTGCGTCTCCAGTCTGTTCAGAATGCTGCTGCTCGATTGTTCACCTTCTCCAGTAGGTGGTCTTGCATTACTCCAATTTTATCTTCACATTATTGACTTCTGGTGGAATTTAGAATCCATTTTTAAATTTTTAGTAGGCGTCTATAGAGCTCTACATGGTCCAACACCACCATATATTTCAGATTTTTTTACATCATTATACTGCCATTTGCCCACTGAGGTCATCTAACCATCTTATTGTTCCACGTACAAGACTCATGGGGATCAGGATTTTCGGTCTCTTGCACCAAAATGGTGGAATAGCCTTCCTTTGTGCTATACAGGCTGCCAATACAATTCCTACATTTAAAAAATAGTTGAAGAATCACCTTTTTAGACTAGCATATGGGTAGCCTTTATTTATTTATTGTTTTATCTCTTCTGTTTTATGTTCATTTGTTGAAATATTAGTTTAATTTTTTTTTTATTGTTTGTAGTTGTTTTATGATTGTTTTTATGGTGTACAGCACTTTGTGACTCTGTCTGTGAAAGCTGCTTTTTAAATAAATAAATAAATAATTGATTAAAAAAACAGCCAAGATATTGCTAACATTGCAGATGGTTGTTTCTGCCTGAACTGACTGCAAAGCTCCATTTTCACAAGCCGTTGTCTTAATGGTAAACTTAGCTCAATCTTACTTAATCATGTTTAAATGCTAATTATCTATTACAGAAGCCATTGAATTTGTGCTAGCGCCGCAAAAAACAAGTTAAATAAAGATAGTAAATTGTCTTTTCATGGCCTGCAAGGTACTCCCCTTCGTAAAGTTCAATTCGGGAATTAAAAGAGGCCAAAAAAAATGAAACTGCTTTCTGAAGAAACATATCAATCTATTATTGTTTTGTAACATTAAGGTTAATCCCTGTGACAGACTGACAAGAAACCTGAAGATCTCATGCAAAGATGTCCATTACTGTCTTGACAAAAAGTGGGTAAACTGGACCTGAACAGGTCAGAGAAAGAAGTGGAAGGTTGTGAGGCACAACTGCACAAAAGTATAAGGGCTTTGGAGTCTGTACTTTGGGAAACAAATGCCTTACAGGTCCTCAGCTGCTGCCATGCTTCAATTCAATGGCCAGTACCAGTGTGGCCTGCAACAGAGAAAAGATGACTTTGGGATGCTCGCCATAGTTCCCTTTTCCAGTCATCAACCAACCATCTGCTATTGTGCAAATATTTCACTTTTTCTTTCACATATGGCTTTTTCTTTGAAACTCTGCTTTTAAGGCATAAAGTCAAATTTTCATTTTGCAGACACTGGTGTTTAGCATGTATTTCTTAAACAGCCCAGGTCTTTCCCAGTAAAATGTGTCTTGTTTACTTTTTGATGCTTTTCAGATCTGTAGCCAGCAGTGGAAGCAGAGCAGCCCATCCCTAGAGTACATCACCTTTATATTTATGTAATCTTGGTAAAGGGCAGTCACAATTAAATTCTGACATTTTCTTTTAGTTTGTGTCCCTCTGAAACACCTTTTTAATATCTCTGATTGTTGAAAACAAATGTCATAAGTGCCAGCAAGCAACGTAAAGGTAGAAACTTCATCCTTGATGAGTTCAGCTAATTCATTTTGAAAGTCAGAATCCTTAGCACCTTGAAAACCGTTAACTTGCACAGTTGTGATTTTATAGTTAAGAATTGTAACTTTCCAATATGGGATCACCAATTACAAAACCTATTTTCAGCATCTATAACAGCCTATGTATGAAATAGCCACTAACCATTAGGCCAAAATTATTGACCAGGACATTGCAAGATGTTTAATTATTCAGAACTTGGGACCACTTCTTAGTGTCACCTGCTCTCTAGGTGGTTGAATTGGTGATGGTGCTGTATGTTTATACTGACTTGATTACCGAAGTGGCCAAACGCATGACAGGCTGACTGGCCTGAGGTCAAATCAAATATTGCCACAGATTTAATATATATATATATATATATATATATATATATATATATGAATGAGAGAGAGAGATAGACAAGTAAATCTAATATGCACAACGTCTCTCTAATGGTAGACTTATGCACTTTGACATCAACCATGGCAGGAGCTACCAGTAGGCCCCATGATGACGTCCTGAAGTTCTTACAGACTTGTTTCAGCGTCTTTCTTTCAGCTCTACAGATGATCTCTTTGGGGCAGCCTGCCCTGGACAAGTTGGCAGTTGTTTGAAATCTTCTCCACTTGTAGATGATCTTTCAGGCAGTGGAATGCTTAATCTCCAAATTTCACCTATGAGGGAGGAGTGAAAGCTTTAGATTCGTCAAAAATTTCGATCTCCAATTTTCGGCAGATCTCGATGTTTTTGAAGATCTCATGCAAAGATGTCCAATACTGTCTTGACAAAAAGTGGGTAAACTGGACCTGAACAGGTCAGAGAAAAAAGTGGAAGGTTGTGATGCACAACTGCACAAAAGTATAAGGACTTTGGAGTCTGTACTTGATACCGAAAATATTGATATGTCAATGATGGGTGTGTGTGTGTGTCCCTGTGTGTCACAGTTTCTTGAAGATGGTCTGGAGCTTAAATAGCTGGATGGAAGAAAACCAAACTTGAAATTTAAGCCTGCTATGAGATGACGATGTGCTGATTAAATTTTAAGCCAAATTGTGTAAGGGAAAGAGGCAATCTAGAGGAACCCTCAAATACTGTAATCCATCCATCCATTTTCCAACCCGCTGAATCCAAACACAGGGTCACGGGGGTCTGCTGGAGCCAATCCCAGTCAACACATGGCACAAGGCAGGAACCAATCCTGGGCAGGGTGCCAACCCACCGCAGGACACACACAAACACACCCACACACCAAGCACACACTAGGGCCAATTTACAATCGCCAATCCACCTAACATGCATGTCTTTGGACTGTGGGAGGAAACCGGAGCGAACCCAGGTCTCCTAACTGCGAGGCAGCAGCGCTGCCACTGTGCTGCCCTCAAATACTGTAATTCTGCAGTTAATTATAATTATTATTATTATATTATTGTTATGAATTCTTCTTGTCAATTTCTATCATAATGACCTATTTTAAAATCAGAAAGATCAGTATCAGAGTGGTAAATAATTACTGAAATGTTATAGAATAGTTCGGGTAACTTGGTTCCTAGGGTGCAAAGTCTACTGACGGTCACGTCGGAATTTGTTTAAATCACTTCATAGACTAATAAACATCTGTAACCTTCTTTCTAAAGGCATCAGAGAACTCTTTTGATCTCGGCATAGTGATAACAAAGAGCAAACCAAACTAAATGTCTGAGGTTTATATAAGGGATTTACAAATTCTTCTCTAATGATGTTCTAATCATTTGCACCTGAATTTAATTTTAGGTTTTTGAGGTACTGATAAATGTAGCAGTGTACTTTCTTTTTTCACATGCATATTTCACATTTTATTTTTATTTAAATTATTTGCTTGACTACAAAATGTAAAAGTGGCTTGATGTTTGTTATATTATTGGACCTTTATGTATAGATACACTACTAGTTCTAAAGTTCTAAAACACCTTAGTTTTTCTTCAGATTTAATCAGTTGAAATGCAATGAATGATCTAAAATGGTGAAAAGGAAAGCAGTAAACTACCAGAGGTTTGAATTTAAAGTTTAGGTTAGCAAAAACTGAAAAAAGGGAAATATTACAAATACTACAACCTACAGATGTCCTGCAGCAATTAAAATAAATGAAGCCTTGTTGGCTGAAGCAAACAATTTGCACAGGTGTACCAACTTCTGTTGATTACTTAAAAACCCTCTGTCTGTCTTAAACAGAGTTGGAACAGACTGTGTTACTACACCCACTGAAGTACTACTTGGACAATATTCCAGTGATAAAGGCAAGAAAATGGCAATTAACAAATGAATGAGAGAGAGAGAGCATTGCTACTCATAGAAGTGTAGGCCTTTCATTTAGAGAAATTGCAAAAAACAAATCAGTGTCCATGAGTCCAGTGGTGTCCTACACAATCCGAAGGCAATTGCAAACGGGAAGAAATTCTGATAAGAAGAGATCTGGCAGATCCAAAGTCATAACCCAATCTGAAGACAAGTTTCTGAGGGTTACCAGCTTGTGTCATAGGCACCTCACAGCACAACAGCTTCAAGCACAGCTTAACAGTGGTCAACAAAAGCAAGTCTCGGTGTCTACTGTGAAAAGGAGACTTTGTGCCGCAGGTTTGACAGGGCGAGCGGCAGTAAGAAAGCCATTCCTTAAAGGACAAAAACGGGCCTTGAAAATACCAGTTGTGGACTACTACAGACTGGGAGAAAGTCTTATAGACCTATGAATCAAAATTGTAAATCTTCGGTTCATCACGCAGAGTGTTTGTATGCCGTCGAGTTGGTGAAAGGATGGATCCTCAGTGTGTGACACCAACTGTCAAACATGGAGGAGGAAGTGTGATGGTCTCAGGTTCTTTTGCTGGCGGCAGAGTTGGTGACTGGCATTCTGAATGAAAAGGGGTAGCATAGTTTGGCTGTTATATCAGAAAAAGGTGCAGGCTACTTTGATGAATCAAAAAATTGAGTTATATTTTGTACACTTAATGATTCTTTGACTTATTATTTTTTTTTATTTGCCATTTTTTATTTGTTCTATGCCTCGATTCCATGAAACATTAAGATATTAAACTACATGCAGTTCCTTCCACTACCTTTGACCGGAAGTGTACTGTCTCAATGAAGAGCGATTCCTGATATGTGCACATGTGTTAAAAAAAGGGGTATACTTACTTTTTCACACGACTATAAGAGTTTGACTTCAAAGTATAGCAAATAAATCCATCCAATCTTTTTTTTTTCTGTACGATTTATTGTTTTTTCTGTTTAGCATCTTTTCTTAATTAGGCTTCCTGTATGTCTCCTGCTGGTCTCCACATGTGGGCTGTGTTAATTACAGCCTGTCTTGCTAAACCTTGAAGACTTTACAAGTCTTCTTTTAGTTAGCAGATGTGTATTCTGCCTTTGTTCTTCTGGATGTGAGCTGTGGTGACAGTTCCATATTTTTGTTAAATATTTATTTATTTTTTGTATTTTTTAATTTATTTATTTATTCTTATCCAGTGTATGTCTACATATCCCAGTTAGTAGCAGCTGATTTGACCAGTGCCTATTCTTGCTTTGCCCTGGGTTTGTTTCCTCATTTTTCCTTTTCTTCTCGTGTCTTCACCCACCAAAAAAAGATCTTTTTTTAACTTTTTTTATTACCTTTCAGACCCTGTGCTGGATAAGTAGTTGAAAAAATGGGATTGACGGATAGATGAGTGAAGCACACTGTTTCTGCTGTATGCTTGATGTACTTTCCTAGCACCCATGAGATTTTTTTCACCGCATTAAATGAATGTTCTGTACCACCTTAAGTTACATCTCACTTTATTTGTAACCCATCTGCCGTTAGCCCAGGGCTACATTTACTGGTGTGCTGCTCTCGCTGAATGTAACACTTCTCTGAGGATTTTAAATCCGCAGCATTCAGAGCAGGGGGATTTGTTGAGTCATGTATCTAGTGGATTGGTCTGATTTTTTATTATTTGCCAGGTAGGGCATTTTGCTGTTTTTTATGACAAATTAAAAAAAAAAATAGTGGTAGCAGCAGCCATCTTCTGTGTGTCTCTCTGCTGGGCCATGCTGAGCCTCTTTCATGCAAGCTTTGCTGTCCTATCAGAAGGACTTTCTGGTTCTCTGATTTGTTGTGTGTTTTCCTTTTAATCTGACTCTGAAAACATTTTTCATTTGGAGGAGTTTAGTGCAAGCTCTTTTCATACACTTGCCAGCAGCCATACCACATACACTTCAGAAGAGGTTATCCACCTGAAGCTAAGCATGTTGGGACCCTTAGCCAGTACTTGGACGGGATGACTATTTAGGAAAGCTTGGGTTGCTACTAGAAGATGTGTTGGAGAGGCCAGCAGGGGGCACCTACCTTGTGGTCTAAATGCCCCAGTGCAGTGATGGGGACACTGTGCTGTAAAAATGGAGCTGTGCTTCAAATGAGACATAAATCTAAGGTCCTGGCTCTCTGTGGTCATAAAAGATCCCTGGGTAACCTTTATAAAAAGTAGGGTATGTCCTGATGTCCAGGCTAAATTGCCCACCACGGCCTGGTCATTCTGTCCCCCTAATCTTCCCATGTCTCCAGTTGGCCATATCTTTCATCCCTTCACCACCTATTAGCTAATATGTGGTGAGCATACTGGTGCAAAAATGGCTTCTGCCACATCATCCAGGTGGTTGCTACACATTAGTGGTGGTTGAAGTGGCTCCCCACTCACCAAGCACTTTGAGTAGTGAAAAAAAAAGCTCTCTATAAATGTAACAAATTATTATTTTTACTACCTTTCAAGATAACTCATTAGCCACTGATTAACATTAAATACAGACAACTGACTGTTGGCTGGTGTCTTTTTCACAGCAGTAAAGGGTTCTGGGTAAGCATTTATGCAAAGTAAAAGAAAGTTGGCGACAAATGTCTTAAGCCTTTGTGTAGATGGTTCAATTTAGCTTTTCTTTGTCTCTCTTACAGATTACAAGACCATCCCAATGGACCTGCTGCAGCTTTGCACCGTTCTGACCAGCTTAGCTTTGGCAGCAGCCTCCTCCTCTTTCACAAATTCCCGTAAAGAGCAGCGAGACACCAGCTTGGAAATCTGTATCCTTCTTTAAAATTGAAAAACAGGCTCTGATTTTGTTTTTGCCTGTGCCATAATTGAGGTTAACTGTGTGTAGCAGCACGCTAGCTCATTCACTGTTTGTTCACATATCTCCTATATATTCGCCTGTTTAAAGATAATAACGTGACCTCCATAATGACAAATTTTTCCTTAATTTAGCCCTCTGCTGCACAGTTTAAAATTACAAAACAAAAAATTCAGACATGATTAAAGTACTCATTGCAGACTTTCATTTAAGGGATTTTGCATACATTTTAGTCACGGCATGTAGAAATGACAGCAATTTTTCTCCATGGTCCCCTCATTTCAGGGCACCATAATGCTTGGGACACAGCAATGGCAGGTCTGTTAAAACCGTCATATCTGGTAGTTTTTCACATAACCCTGGCATGCAATGGCTGTTTGAATCTACGATTCATAGTCATCACCAGGTGATGAGGGTCTTCTCAGGTGATGCTCTGCCAAGCCTCTAATGCAGCCATTTTTGGCTCCTGCACTTTTTGGGGTCTTCTCCCCTTAAGTTTTCTCTTCAGCATATGGAAGACCTGCTCGGTTGGATTTAAATCTGGTGACTCGTCTGGACATTCAAGAATTTTCCATTTTTTACTTTTGATAAACTCATGTGTTGCCTTAGCTGTGTCTCTGGGATCATTATCTACTTGTAGGATGAAGCTCCGTCCATTGAGTTTGGAGGCATTTACTGGTACTTGAGCAGATGAGATATTTCTACACACCTCAGAATTCATTGTGTGTTTCTAGTCAGCAGTTCCATCATCAATGAATAGAAATATGCCAGGACCTGTGGCAGCCATACATGCCCAAGCCATAACACCCCCACTGTCATGTTTAACAAATGAGGTGGTCTGCTCTGGATCTTGGGCAGTTCCTTTTTGTCTCCAGACTTTGCTGTTGCCATCTCTCTCATGCAGGCTTATCTTTGTCTCGCCTGTCCACAAGACATTTTCCCAGAATTCTGCAGGCTCTTTGAAGTTTTTTTGCAAACTAATCTGACCATCCTGTTTTGGTGGCTAACTAGTGGTTTGTATCTTGCAGTGTGGCCTCCGTATTTCTGTTCATGAAGTCTTCTACAGATAGTCGCCTCATCAGCCTACTGAAGACTGTTTCTGATCTGTCAGACAGGCGTTTGGGGCTTTTTCTTTACCATTGTGGGGATTCTTTTGTAATCAGCAGTGGAGGTCTTTCTTGACCTACCAGTCCGTTTGCAATTACTCAGCTCACCAGTGCATTCTTTCTTCTTAATGATATTCCATGCAGTTGATTTAAGTAATTCTAAAGTTCAATTCTAACTGTTTTATTCTTATTTTTCAGCCTCATAATGGCTTATTTGACTTTCATTGGCACAGCTCCTGTCCTCATGTTGAACAATGGCAACTACAGACTTTATAGGGTAGAAGTAGGCTGAGGTATCTTATGAAGCAATGAAACCCACCTGAGTGATCACAAACACCTGTGACACCAGTTGGTTTATTGTTCCGACCGCATTTAGATAAAGTGTTGCTATTTCTACATGGTGAGACCAAAAATGTCTGCAAATCCCCTTAAATGAAAGTCTGCAATGTGCACTTTATTCACAATGTCTGATTTGTTTGATTTGTAATTTTAAACTGTGGAGTAGAGGGGGAAATCAAGGAGAAATGTGTCTTTGTCCCAAACATTATGAAGGGCACTGTATACCCCATGCACATTAGAACTTGTAGACCTTTAATTCTGTGCAGCGTAAACAGCTGCCGTCTTCAGTCAGAATGGGCCTTTGAATTTTATTATTTGATTGGTGGTCGTTCATTTGTTGTGGTTTCATGTGTGGCTGTCACTCATTTCTCCTCAAGTCCAGTTTTTGTCGTTTTTTTTTTTTTTGTTGTTGTTGTGCTAGCACTTACTTGAGTAACTCGCACACTCTGACCTCCTACTTCATTGCAGTATGTATTTATATTTTGCAGAGATATCTTTTCTTATCTGAGACATATGATACCTTTATCTCCAATTCTGTTTAAATTAGACTGAGGGTTTCCATTTTCACACTTCCATATAATTACTTCATTATGGTTAGCTTTACAGTAAGGTAACATGTACCATATTTTCTATTTAGATTCCCCATCTTTCTTTATCAATTTAAGTAAGAGCATACTGATTATATTGCTGCGGGAAGTTTTGCTATGAAGCAGCTGTTGCACTGTTTCTCGAGAGCACTGCTTTAGCCTGGAATCCCCCAAGGCTCCACACTTGAAACAAACCGAGTGTAACCAGTCCTTCTCATTTTGGTTTTCCTCCTTTTTGTGTTCATTTTTACAGTTCCTTGAGAGCGTATTCAAACCTCCTTACCTCTCTACATATTTTGTTATGTTGCAACCTCATGCTAAAATCATTTCAGTTCTTTTTTTTTTGCCTCATCCAAACAAACAAGGTAGGTGCCCCCTGCTGTGAAAACAGGATTTTACAAACTATTGCAAATTTATTAAAAATAAAAAATTTAGATATCACATTGACACAGGTATTCAGACCCTTTACTTAGGACTCCGTTGAATCCCCTTTGGGCAGCAATTACTGTCTGGGGTCTTCATTGGTGTGACATGACAACCTGGGCTTGGGGATTTTCTGCCATTCTTCTCCGCAGGTCCTCTCCAGCTCTGTCATTTTGGATGGAGGCCATTGGTGGATGGTTGTTTTCAGGTCTCTCCAGAGATGTTTGATTGGGTTTCAAGTCTGTGATATGGTTGGGCTAGTCAAGAATATATTCACAGAGCTGACACTAAGCTACTCCTGTGTTGTCTTTGCTTTGTGTTTGTCATTGTCCTATTGGAAGGTAAACCTGTGGATCATTCTGAGGTCCGGGGCACCCTGGAGCAGGTTTTCATTAAGGGTCTCTCTGTAATTTCTTCCATTCATCTTTCCTTCAACCCTGATTAGTCTCCTAGTCCTTGTAGCTGAACAACAGACCCACAGCATGATGTTGGCCACCACCAAGCTTCACCATTGGAATGGTATTGCACAGCTGATAAACGGTGGCTTGTTAATTCCACACGACATGCCTAAACCTGAGGCCAAACAGGTCAATCTTGGTTTCATCAGATGAGAGAATCTTTTTTCTTGGTCTTCAAGTGTCCTTTATGTGTCCTATTGCAAACTCCATGCAGGCTTTTATGTGTCGCCTGGCCACTCTGCCATAAAGCCCAGATTAGCTTAGTGGTAACAGTCCTTCATTCCTTCCTTCCCGTCTCCACGCAGGTTCCGTTTAGCTCAGCCATCAAGTTCTTGTTCACCTCCCTTATAATGGCCCTTCTTCCTTGGTTGCTCAGTTTGGCGTGGTAGCCAATTCTGAAAAGAGTTGTGGTTGTTCCAAATTTATTCCACATAAGAATTATGGAGGCCACTTTGCTCTTGGGAACTTCCAATATTGCTAAAATATTTTTGTAACCTCCCCCTGATCTTCACCTAAACACAATCCTCTCTCCAACCTCATTTGTTAGTTTTTGCTCTGATACACATTGTCAACTATGAGACCTTCTAGAGACAGGTGTGTGCCTTTCCTAATCAGATCCAATCAATTGAATTGACCACAGGTGGACCCCAGACATCTCAATGATAATCAATAGAAGAGGATGCACCCGAGCCAAATATCAAGTGTTACATCAGACAGTCTGAATACTTCTGTTAATGTGAGATTTTGTTTTTTTATTTTTAATAAATTTGCAAAAATTTCTAACATCCTGTTTTCACATTATCATTCTGGGGTATTGAGTGTTGTTGGATGAAGGAAAAAATTCAATTCAAATGATTTTAGCACGGGGCTGCATCATACAGGCAGTGGGGTTTATTGATAGATAGATAGATAGATAGATAGATAGATAGATACTTTATTAATCCCAAGGGGAAATTCACATAATCCAGCAGCAGTATACTGATACAAAGAAACAATATTAAATTAAATAGTAATAAAAAAAAATGGTTTTATTGGTTAAGGTTTTGGGCTTCAAACCCTGAGGTTATGGGTACAAATTCCACTGCTGACCCTGTGTGACCGTAAGCAAGTCACTTCACCTGCCTGAGGTCAAATTGGGGAAAAAAAAGACATGTAACCAATTATATCTCAAATATTATAAATAAACTTGAATAGAGGCATCAGCTAAATAATAAGTAATTAAAAACTGTGAGGGGGTCTGAATACTTTCTGAAGGCGTCGTATCTTTTGCTTTTAGCTGTTCTCTTATCTGTTTTGTGAATGGCTTTTGACAATGTGCTCTATTAAATGATCATACATTCATTTTTTCTAAGTGTCACCTTATGCAGGTTTGTCATCCTTATTTGAACTCTAATCAGATAAGAGGTTGCTTGAAACAAAGCGCAAAGACCAGCTAACTGCACTCAAGAACTTGGTGGAGCTGAATGACGTTAACCAGCAATACAAAATTATCGACATCATGCTGAAGGGGCTCTTTAAGGTGAGGCGCATTGAATGGAGAGGGAGAGGTTAGGAGGATGCGCTGATACAGCATATTGCCACACCCACCACATGACAAATCAACTCAGGATCCCAGATTAGGACCAGAGTGCAGCCATATGATGGGTGACACTTCAGCACCACACTAGTTCAGATGGA
This sequence comes from Polypterus bichir lapradei, assembly GCA_026402145.1. Taxonomy (NCBI): domain Eukaryota; kingdom Metazoa; phylum Chordata; class Cladistia; order Polypteriformes; family Polypteridae; genus Polypterus; species Polypterus bichir. The sequence continues at coordinate 32,283,869 of JANRMT010049829.1, read as the reverse complement.
GTGGAACCAATGTGAGGTTTTGTATGGTGGCTGGAGTGCCAATTCTACCATAAACCCCCAGGTACTTCCCTGCAGGGTGAAGGGCCTACATGCAGGACTGGATGCAGATTATTGTCAAACCCAGGACGGAGCGATTGCAGGTTAAGGGTCTTGCTCAAGGGCCCAACAAAGTAGAGTCACTTTTGGAGTTTATGGGATTCGAACCGGCAACATTCCGAACCATTGTGAATCCCTACCTCAGAGCCATCACTCTGCCCTACATTAAATGGGCCAGTGAGAAATTTCAAACTTTCATCTTTTTTTCTTTGCTGTTAAGCCACAAATATTTCATTTCAAACTCTAATAATATCTTTAAATGCTGCTTATTCAGTACAATTCTTAAATAAAATGGAATCAGTTCTTTTTTGCTTAGGCCTCTGAGGTTATAATTGTATTGTTCAAGTCAAAGTTAAAAATCCACCATTTTTCTGTTATGTTAGGTCTGCATTTACTGGCTCCCTCAAACTTAATTTTTAATAATTTTATTTAGATTGATTTTCCTACAAAAACTTTACTGCAGTATTTCTTTCTACCAGTACATTTACATTGTTCTTTTTTCTTTGTGAGGTATATGATATATTAAAAAACAATTTGCGAGGGACAGAAGAGACCGGTAAATTGGATAACTGCCCTCATTGGCTACTTAGGTATATCTGTTCAACTGCTTTTTAACGCAAATATCTAATCAGCCAATCACATGGCAGCAACTCAATGCATTTAGGCACGTAGACATTGTCAAGATGACCTGCTGAAGTTCAAGCCAAGCATCACAATGGCAATCAAAGGGGATTTAAGTGACTTTGAGTTCTGTGGCGTGGGTGTTGGTGCCAGATGGGCTGGTCTGAGTATTTCAGAAACTGCTGGGATTTTCACGCACAACAGTCTCTGGAGTTTGCAGAGAATGTTCAGAAAATGGAAAATATCCCATGAGTGACAGTTCTCTGGGCAAAAATGCCTTGTTGATGCCAGAGGTCAGAGGAGAATGGTCAGACTGGTTCAAGCTGATAGAAAGGCAACAGTAACTCAATATCTAAAGACTGATTTTTATTATCACTGGTTGAGGAGAAGACCAGTTGATTCTGATTATTCAGGATAATTTTCACAGTTTATTGGTAAACCCTATATGCACTGAGCCTCATGTTTGTCATTTCAAGGTCCTAGAAGACTCCCGAGCCGTTCTCATTGCAGCGAATGTGCATGCTGATGATCCCTTTCCACAGGATGAAAAGCTTAAAGAAGGTAAAAAAACTGATGCTTTCAGCATAACAAATTAACACACTAATATAAAATTTGGACCTTTGTTTTCATTTTCTGTGGTGCTTTGTTATTTTGTTCCAATGTTATAGCTTTATCTGTTTTCTTAGTCAACACATCCATTGAAAAATACATTATTTTACTTCCTTATTAAAGGTTGTGCAGAAAAGTATAGAGCCATTAATATAATAGTTTTATTATTTAAACTAATGAAACATGCAGATCTACAGTCATAAAATAAAATGCAAATAAAAAATTAAAGTTCAAGATAAGGAACTGTTGGTATGTCTTATGGATGAGTTTAGTCATGGGATTAAATATCAGTCTTCCTGGTGTATGCTTTTTGCTAATGACATTGTGCTGTGTAGCACCAGAAAAGAGGAAGCGGAGAGGAAGTTTGAAGAATTGAGAAAGTCTTGGGAAGATAGAGGATTGAAGATAAACAGGAAGAAGACTGAATATATGAGGTTTAATGGTGATCAGAATTCATAAGTTAGGGAGAGAGCTATTGAAAAGAGTGGATACATTTAAATATCTAGGATCAGTGGTAGTCTGTGATAGAAAATTAGATGCAGAGATAACCCATAGAGTGCAGTGTGGTTGGAACAATTGGTAGAAGATAATCAAGAGTATTGTGTGATCAAAGAAGTAAGGCAAACGTTAAAGGATATGATTTTAAGACTTTGGTAAGACCAGCAATGATGTATGGAGCTGAGACATTGACAGTAAAGGGAGCGCAGGAGAAGGTACATGTGGCAGAAATGAAAATGTTGAGGTGAATGTGTAGAGTTACTAAAAAGGACAGAATAAGAAATGAGACAATCGGAGAGGTACAACAAAAGTGGAAGAAACATCTAAGAAAGTATAGGAAAGTCGGTTGAAGTGGTATGAACATGTGATGAGGAGGGTCAGTGAATATGTGGGCAAAAGAGTGATGGGAATGGAAGTACAGGGGAAGAGAAAACAATGGAGGCCAAAGTGCAGTTGGATAGATGGATAAAGTAAAATATGATCTGAAGGAAAAGGTTGACTAGTGAGGAGGTGCAGAAACAAGCTGTTTGGAGAAGGTTGACCAAGCACATCCACCCCTCATAGAAGTGGAAGAAGATGAAGAGGAAGAAGATTCTTATATGAAGGTGCAAGATTACTAAGCCCTGTATACCTGTACATTTAAGAATATTTTTAATTATTTAATTATTCATTTTTAATTATTAATAAGTTCATCCTAAATGAAGTGAATGATATGCTGGTAAAACTGGAGTTATGTCGCATTTTGGTTTGAACTCTTGGTGTTGCATTTTGAACAAGCAGTAGTTTGCACATTTCTTTCATTGGCAGTCCTGTTTAAGAGTGATTTGGTCTGTTAAAAAGAAAAGAGTGTGTTCATTTCTCAGAATCCTGCAGGGACAGAAAATGTCGGACTCATGCTGTGTTTCTCAATTGGAAAATTGCTGACTTTGTAACATGGGTAGTGTGGAATGTGAAGGTTAGGTCAACATTAGTGACAACAACATCTAAATGCTTCCAGCTTTTTCTGTAAAGCTAGTTGACTGAGTTTACTCATCAGATTTTTTCACTATAGCCAATTAGTAGAATTCCTGGGTTTTTTTTGTCTTGATAAATTATATTTATTGGCACAGCATACTGTAGCTCTGTATCTTATGCACAGCTATAAAATTTCACCTAATGCATTTGTGTCAACGTATTGACAACAATAACCTTTCAGCTTTTCAGTTAATAATATAATTGGCCAGCACCTCAAATAAAAATTATTTTGCAAATTCTATTCATTTTCTTCTGTTGCTTGAAAAACTGCAGAGTGTAATTTAGGTCATTTATATAAGCCAGGGCTTGGTGGATGCTTGTATTTTATTGAGGATTTAATGAGATGACACATGTTGTTTGCAGGGTGTCATGTTCGACATTGAAATTGTTGTACTTTATTTATCTATGTATTTGTTAAGAAATATCACAAACACATTGGTCAATACTCAGTCAGATTTAATTTGCCATAAACACTGCAACTGAAAATGCAGTTTGTGACCAAAGGCTTATAGAACCCTGACCACGGGCTTGTTGGACATCCTGTTCTAAAACATAGACATTAATATGGAGTCACCCCCGGCCCATGCAGATATAACAGCCTACACTCTTCTAGGAAGCTGTCCACAAGATTTCAGATTATGGGAATCTGTGCTCATTCCTCCAGAAGAGCATTTGTGAGGTCAGGTACTGATGTCGGATAAGAAGACCTGACTCGCAATCCGGTTCATCCCAAAGGTGTTCAGTAGGGCCGAGATGAGGACTCTGTACAGGCCACTCGCGTTCCTCCATGTCTTTATGGACATCGCTTTTGCACATGGGTATAATCATGCTAAAATCAGTAAATGGCCGTCTCCAAACAGTTGCTGTAAATTTGGAAGGGAGCAATTGTCTAAAATGTCTTTGTATGCTGTAGCATTAACAGTACCTTTCTATGGAGCCAAGGGGCCTATCCCAAAACTTGAAAACAGCCTCAGGACATTATGCCTCCTCCATCAAAACTTTACAGTAGGTACTATGCAGTCCAAAAGGTAGTGATCTCCCGGCATTCACCAATCCCAGGGTCAGCCATCATAGTGAAGTGTGGTCAATCACTCCAGAGAACACATCTTCACTGCTCCAGAGTGCAATGGCGGTGTGGTTCACACCACTCCTGCCAACGCTTGGTACTGCACATGCAGTAGGGAACTTAGGCTGTTTGTGTGCATCTGCTTAGCCATGAACACTCACTTCATGAAGCTTGTGACACACAGTTATTCTCCAAATATTGCTTCTAAAGGCAGTTTAGAACTCTTGAGTGATCCAAAGAGGATATGTGATTTTTACAGTATATGCAATACAGCACATGTTTTTCCCTTTCTGTGAGTATGCATGGTCTACCACTTCGTGGCTGAGCTGCTGTTGCTCCTGGATGCTTCCATTCCACAATAACAGCACTTACAGTTTACCGTGCAGAGGAGAATTTTCATATGCTGACTTGTGGCAAAGGTGATATCCTATGACAGTGCCACATTTAAAGTCACTGAGTTCTTCAGCATGGCTCATTCTACTGCCAATGTTTGTCAATGGAGGCTTCATGGCTACAGTGCTTGATTATATAAACTTGTTAACAATGAACTTTGGGGGTGTCCACATACTGTTGGCCATATAGTGCATCTTTAAAAATTAAAATTAGCATGTTAGCTTCCTATCTGATGTTGCCTTGCTTTTAACACCAGACATTTTGTTACAGTTGTCTCATAAAGTGCGTTTAGTCATGAAGCAGGTTTGAAATGCAGAGCATTCAACAATAAAATCTGTGCATGGTTATACAAAAAGATTTATTAGTATTAATAAAATCTCTGAATACTTTGGACTGCATCGCCCAAATCCTAGATTTATGCTTACTGCAGCACTACAGGTGCCGGTCATAAAATTAGAATATCATGACAAAGTTGATTTATTTCAGTAATTCCATTCAAAAAGTGAAACTTGTATATTAGATTCATCCATTACACACAGACTGATGTATTTCAAATGTTTATTTCTTTTAATTTTGATGATTATAACTGACAACTAATGAAAGTCCCAAATTCAGTATCTCGGAAAATTAGAATATCAATTAAGACCAATGCAAAAAAAGGATTTTTAGAAATGTTGGCCAACTGAAAGGTATGAACATGAAAAGTATGAGCATGTACAGCACTCAATATTTAGTTGGGGCTCCTTTGGCCTGGATTACTGCAGCAATGCGGTGTGGCATGGAGTCGATCAGTCTGTGGCACTGCTCAGGTGTTATGAGAGCCCATGTTGCTCTGATAGTGGCCTTCAGCTCTTCTGAATTGTTGGGTCTGGCGTATTGCATCTTCCTCTTCACAATACCCCATAGATTTTCTATGGGGTTAAGGTCAGGCGAGTTTGCTGGCCAATCAAGAACAGGGATACCATGGTCCTTAAACCAGGTACTGGTAGCTTTGGCACTTTGTGCAGGTGCCTGGTCCTGTTGGAAAATGAAATCTGCATCTCCATAAAGTTCGTCAGCAGCAGGAAGCATGAAGTGCTCTAAAACTTCCTGGTAGATGGCTGCGTTGACCTTGGACCTCAGAAAACACAATGGACCAACACTAGCAGATGACATGGCACCCCAAACCATCACTGACTGTGGAAACTTTACACTGGACCTCAAGCAACGTGGATTCTGTGCCTCTCCTCTCTTCCTCCAGACTCTGGGACCTTGATTTCCAAAGGAAATGCAAAATTTACTTTCATCAGAGAACATAACTTTGGACCACTCAGCAGCAGTTTTGTCTTTAGCCCAGGCGAGACGCTTCTGACACTGTCTCTTGTTCAAGAGTGGCTTGACACAAGGAATGCGACAGCTGAAACCCATGTCTTGCATACGTCTGTGCGTGGTGGTTCTTGAAGCACTGACTCCAGCTGCAGTCCACTCTTTGTGAATCTCCCCCACAGTTTTGAATGGGTTTTGTTTCACAATCCTCTCCAGGGTGCAGTTATCCCTATTGCTTGTACACTTTTTTTCTACCACATCTTGTCCTTCCCTTCGCCTCTTTATTAATGTGCTTGGACACAGAGATCTGTGAACAGCCAGCCTCTTTAGCAGTAACCTTTTGTGTCTTGCCCTCCTTGTGCAAGGTGTCAATGGTCGTCTTTCGGACAACTGTCAAGTCAGCAGTCTTCCTCATGATTGTGTAGCCTATAGAACTAGACTGAGAGACCATTTAAAGGCTTTTGCAGGTGTTTTGAGTTAATTAGCTGATTAGAGTGTGGCACCAGGTGTCTTCAATATTGAACCTTTTCACAATATTCTTATTTTCTGAGATACTGAATTTGGGACTTTCATTAGTTGTCAGTTATAATCATCAAAATTAAAAGAAATAAACATTTGAAATACATCAGTCTGTGTGTAATGAGTGAATCTAATATACAAGTTTCACTTTTTGAATGGAATTACTGAAATAAATCAACTTTGTCGTGATATTCTAACTTTATGACTGGCACCTGTATTTCTATTTAAATAAGCCTGTTAATAGTAAAGTAGTATACTACAGGTTTAGTAAGCAAAACTTGTACAAAAAGGCCAAGCAATTGAATTCATTCACATATCAACAATAGCAGAACCCTCCATTGCTTCAGCAAGATTGGCACAGATACCCACACACTTTTTCCAACTGAGCAGTCTTTTTCAGCTTCAGTACTTTAGTGATTTCTTAATTCTCACAGATAAAGTTTTTTAACATTTCCCTTTTACACAAGTGTTGAATAAATACTTGACATAGTCATATTTAACATGCATTACTTAATAACACAGTTAGACCACTGAAATCAGCGCCATCTTCAAGCTGCAAGGTAGAATAAGGAGAGAGTTTGAGTCTGTGAAAGAAGTGATTGAAAATGTCAGTCGCACAGGGTGAAAGACTTCTTTTTTTTTTTTAAATTTTTATTAATTTTATTACAATCCATACAAAGCAATCAAGTTTTTACAAAGAGAAAAATTAAGAACAGATCGATCCCCACCCCTGAGAGAGAGAGCAAGCCAAACGGCGTTAAATTTAAGACTTGGAGACATACCTAAATTAATAAATTCTCTGTGCCTTTTGAACTTATTTTAAAATATTACTGATTAGATCCTGCCATGTTTTGAAAAAAGTCTGTACGGATCCTCTAATTGAATATTTGATTTTTTCCAACTTCAAATAATATAACACATCGGTTTCCCACTGACTTAAAAGAGGAGAGTTTGGGTTCTTCCAGTTTATGAGAATAAGTCTACGTGCCAAAAGTGTAGTGAATGCAATCACAATTTGTTTGTCTTCCTCCGCTTTAAACCCATCTGGAAGAACAGAGTATCCCTGCAGAGATCTCGGGGGATGTATTTGTCTCTAGAAAGAATTTGATTTGTTTGGATATAAATTCAGTACAATTCTCATCAGCTAATAGAAGCGGGTTGAGGCGCCATCTGCGGGGTGAGTGCATGGGGCTTAGTAATTTTAGCTCCAAGATCATAGGTGCATGGTCAGAAATAACAATAGCATCGTATTTGCAAGATTTAATCTTAGGCAAGAAGTTATTGTCTATAAAGAAGTAATCGATCCTTGAGTAACAATGATGTACTGGTGAGTAGAAAGAATATGTTCTTGAATTTGGGTTTAAAAACCTCCAGGGGTCTGATAAGTTGTGATCAGTTATAAACTTTGTAATTATTTTTGCAGTGTTAGATGCCGTTCCCCCTGTGGAGGAAGTCCTATCTAAAAGTGGATTCATAACACAATTAAAATCCCCAGCCATTATAACTTTATGAGTGTTCAGATTGGGAATGGATGCCAACAAATTTTGTATAAATTCCTTATCATCAACATTAGGTGCATAAACATTTATCAAGATCATTTTACAGTTAGATAAGTCTCCCATAACCATTACATATCTCCCTTCAGGATCCAATACTACATCTGATGCTACAAATGGAACAGTTCTATGTATGAGAATTCCCACACCTCTAGTTTTCTTCGTAAAGCTAGAATGGAACATTTGGCCAGTCCAGTCTTTTTGCAGCCGGAACTGATCCTTGCTTATTAAGTGAGTTTCCTGTAAAAATACTATTTTAGCATTTAGACCTGTTAGGTGAGAGAGTACTTTCTTTCTCTTTAATTCGTGATTCAGGCCTTTAACATTCCAGCTTACGAAGTTAACTGTCCCATCTTATAGCAAAAGACTTCTTTTTTTTTTAACAGTGGATCCAGTAATGGTTTCACACAGGTGAATAGCGCATTGCTTTATAACATTTTCACCAACTGTGATGCCCTCTCTTTTGTGAAGCAATGCGGTAGTATACTTTAACTAAGACTTATAATACCCTTTTTATTTCCACTGACCAACAAAGGCTTCACTGATGGAGTATTTTTATATAATCCATCTTCGTCTTTTCAGAATATATTAGGGATTTACCTTTCTGTCTAGATGATTACTTTCAACGTATCTCATCAACACTGAAGGATTATGGGGCTATTACTGATCTTCTTTTGCTAAATATTCCACCCAGAAATTACATTTTTTTATACATACTTACCCCACGCACTTTGTAATAATGGCTGTGAAAAATTTTTTATCTTAAGGAGAAATAACATATTGAATTTTCAAGCTCGACTCATGTTGCATAATTTTAGATATATGTTATACATTCATTTTGTCAGAATGCGTAATTTGTTTTGCTGAAGTATTACACGTTTGAAGTAACAATGTCATGACTGCATACACAATGGGAGGTCTGAAAATCAAAATTTACACCATATGAGAAGGATTTAGGATTCGTAGTGGACTTGACGTTATCAACTGCCAGATAATGTTCAGAAGCTATGAAGAAGGCTAACAGAATGTTAGGTTATATAGCACCCTGATGTGTGGAGTACAAATCTGAAGAGGTTATGCTCAAGCTTTATAACACACTGGTGAGGCCTCATCTGGAGTACTGTGTACAGTTTAATCAAAAGAAGATTAAGAGGTGACATGCTTGAAATTTTTAAAATTACGAAGGGATAGTCCAGTGGATCGAGACTGTTATTTTAAAATGAGCTCAGTAAGGACACACTTGGAAACTTGTTAAAGGCAAATTTTGCACAAACATTAGGAAGTTTCCCTTTGCAAAGAGAAACACAAACACATGGAATAAGCTACCAAGTAGTGTGGTAAACAGTAAGACTTTCAAAACTCGACTTGATGTTACTTTGGAAGAATTAAATGGATAGGACTGGCGAGCTTTGTTGAGCTGAATGGTCTATTCTCGTCTAGATTGTTCTAATTTTATTAACAGTGTCACATATGCACACCAGAATGTAAGCAACACCAACACAGAACATGAAGGGGTACGGTCACTAACGGTGTTATCTGCTTTTCTGCCTGCATCCTTGTGAAGACACCCAGTGATGGCAATTTACTGCAACCGTTCCGGTAAGAGGACAATAAATTTGAGACTCTCATGAAAGGATTTGTTGCATTTTGTTTTACAATCCCCCATAAAACGGAGCTCTACCCTAAACTGAACACTCAGTCAGTCATGTCAGTCAGTCATTATCCAAACCGCTATATCCTAACACAGGGTCACAGGGGTCTGCTGGAGCCAACACAGGGCACAAGGCAGGAATAAATCCCTGGGCAGGGCACACACACACACTAGGGACAATTTTAGGATCGCCAATGCACCTAACCTGCATGTCTTTGGACTGTGGGAGAACACCGGAGCAACCGGAGGAAACCCGCATAGACACGGGGAGAACATGCAAACTCCACGCAGGGAGGACCCGGGAAGCGAGCCCAGGTCTCCTTACTGCGAGGCAGCAGCGCTACCACTGCGCCACCGTGCTGCCCACTGACCACTCAGACAAGCACTATTTCTGCTAGAAGAGGCACAATAGACCTTACCTTTATTTTGTTCAAATCCTTGCCAATGAGTGCTTATTTCTTTTGTTTCAAAATAATTCTGAAAAAGATCTACCCAATGTTTATTCTTTGGTCTTGTGTCATACTTTGCACAACCACAACAGTGCTGTTCAGCACTGATAAATGAACTCTGACCTGACAATGTGCATGTGACTAGCAGTGAACATGTGATCTCTGTGATAATGGTAAAGGAGTTAAAGGGAACTCAATCAACCACACTAGTGTGGAGGAGTTTTTTTTTTAACTAAAGAACAATTATTTATTATTCATATATTTTGATTCATTTTGGGGCCATGGTAGCTGAAGTCTGACCATGATGAAAACTGAAAATAATTTTTGTAATTTTTTTTTTTATTGGTCTTTTTAACTGCTGAGTGTGTTAATTATTGTATTTTGGTTTACAAAAACTATTAATTAAGAGTTGCTATCCTTTTTTTAGTTTTCATTTATTGTAATAACTGTGGTCTCAACCCCCCTGCCAAGTTTATATGATCAGAGAACCAAATATGAAGTAGTTTCATATAAATAATAATACATGTATGCAGCATTCAATCTGTACACAATGCAGTTTAGAAGGGAATGTGATTTTCTTCCATCAAAGGTGACCAGTCAGAGAATGAGACGTTGTAATGAGCAGGATCTAATCAGGGAAGGACTACCTAATAAATATGAATAAATCAGAGTGCGATTAGAGACTGTGTTTCTAAAAGCCTGTGTTTTCACCCATCCACATTGTAATGCTGAGCCAGAATTAAATGTCCCTGTACAGAGTTTGCAAAGGTCTCTATGTTTGGGTATTAAAAACACCAAAGTAGTTTGAACGAGACGTGAAAACAAAGACTAAAGTCTGAAATTTTAATGAAAACATAGTAGTGTGGGCACAACCTAAATCTTTGCGATCTGCTTTTTATGTCTTTTCTGCCCACTTGCACATCTTACTATAATAATCATCTGTGTCCCTATCAATCTGATCATTTCTTTAAACAGCATATTCACACATTGTTGAGAACACAGCATTTTTTGGAGATGTTGCCCTTCGTTTCCCCAAAATTGTCCATCATTACTTTGACCGAAACTCCAACTGGAACCTCCTGATACGATGGGGACTTGGATTTTGCAATCAGACTGGAGTCTTTGATGGAGGGCCTCATGGACAAGTCCTGTCACTGGTGAGTTTCAGTTGATAGTTTGATGATGATATAAAACTGACATCTCTTCACTAATTCCCCTGTAGTTTTCAAGGGTGATCTCCATAAATTAAGGCTTCTTAGTTCTTGTGCTGTCAGTATCTGTTCATCCTCCATCCATCTATAGTCTAGTGTCAGCGTCACAGAGAATCATAGCCTTACCTGGCTGATTTACTTCACCATATACAGTTGTTAGGCTATGGGCATGTTAAACTTTAATAGAAGTCCAATAATATTTACTTATATGAAGCATTTCATATTTTATGCTAGCTGCTCTGTTCACTGTTTATGATTTGTATTCATAATGTACTTTTATGAAAGATTCAGGTAGCGTGACAGATATTTGAAGCTTTTTTCTTTTTCTAAAATTGTCTGTGCTGTGATGGACCGGCACCCAATCCTGAGTTAGTAGCTGCTTTGAACTTGATAATTCCACCACCCTGAACTCAATAAGTCCCTGATGGAAATCACTAGAAATGAGCATCAGATGCTGGCGTACTATTGATTCTGTGCTTGTTATCCTTATACTACATCTTGTTGAATTAACTCGATCTAGATCATTTGAACTGTGAATGTCAAACTTGATCTTTATTTAGAACTATTAGGAGGCTATGAATTATGTTGCCAGGCAATTAGTTTGCATAATGGGGTCAGCATTAATTCCCATTCAGCACCATGTCATTCATTGTACTTGTGAGTGATGCTCATAGTTGACATGGATAGATGAAGATCGTTGTCAAAAGGTAAAAGTCTTTCCTCTGTGATTGTTGGCACATTAGTCACAACTGCTATTGGATTCTTCCATCAGTTTCTTTTAATCACGCTTAACGTTATTTCAGTATTAAATGGGCACTCAACTTGTAACAAATAATTTAATCTAACTTCAATCCTTTTTTGCAGATGGCTCAGGAGCTTGGTATCATTGAGAAGTCACCAGATTTTACAAATCCATACCGAACAGAACGAGATGATGTAAGTTTTTTTTTTCTTAAACTTAATTTCCCTTTCATTTCACACAAAACACAATAATAATATGTAAAAAGTGTACATATTTCATACACAGATCAGCCACAGCATTAAAACCCCTGACAGTTGAAGTGAGTAATATCGCATTACAATGGCACCTATCAAGGCGTGGGACATATTAGGCAACAAGTGAGCAGTTAGTCCTAGAAGGTGATGTGTTGTAATCAGGAAAAATGGGCAAGTGTAAAGATCTGAGTGACTTTGACAATGACCAGATTGTGACGGTTCAACGACTAGGTCAGAGCATCTTCAAAATTTTAGGTTGTGTGAGGAGTTCTCAGTCTGCAGTGGTTAGTACCTACAAAAGGTGGTCCAATGAACTGGCAGCAGGGGTCATGGGCACCCAAGGCTCATTAATGCGTGTGGTGAGCGAAGGCTAGCCGGTCTGGTCTGATCCTACAGAAGAGCTACTGTAGAACAAATTGCTTAATTCTGGCCATGATAGAAAAGTGTCAGAACACACAGTACATCACAGCTTGCTGCGTAGCAGTTGGTTGGTCAGATTGCCCGTGACGACCCCTGTCCAATGCCAAAAGCCCCTACCTACAATGGGCACATGAGCATCAGTACTGAACAATGGTCTGATGAATCAGGTTTTCATTCATATGGACAGCCAGTTTGGTTTGTGTCATTTACCTGAGGGAGCAATGGCAGCGTGATGCACTATGGGTAGGAAGAAGCCAGTGGTGAATGTGTGATGCTCTGGACAATGTTCTGCTAGGAAATATTGGTTCCTGGCATTCAGGTGGATGATACTTTGGCACACAACACCTACCTACAATTCCTTCATGGCAGCGGTATTTCCTAAGGGCAGTGGCCTCTTTCAGCAGAATAATGCAGTCTGCCACACTGTAAAAAGTATTTAGGAATGGTCTGAGGAACGTGACAAAGAGTTCAAGGTGTTGACTTGGCCTACAAATTCCCCAGTGGGGCATCTGTATGATGTGCTGGACAAAAAAGTCCAATCCATGGAGGCCCCATCTCACATCTTACAGGAATTAGAGGATTTGCTGCTAACATCTTGGTGCCAGATACCAAAGGACACCTTCAGAGGTCTTGTGGACTCCATGTCTTAATGCGTCAGACTTGTTTTGGCAGCACGAGGAGGACCTTCACCATGTGGCATGTGGTTTTAATGTTGTAGCTGATCGGTGTACATCAGAATTTTTAGTTTTTGTCCTTGACGAAAATGGTTGCTTTTTGATTATGTTCAAACAGTTGTCTTTGTATTTATAAAGGAAAACTGAAATAAATTTATATTCAGTAATAAAAATAGATAGGCAGAAACATAGCTGCAGACTGTTTACAAGATAACAAATTTCTGTTCACTTCCAAACACTTTTAGAATTATAAATAGTTCATCTAAAACTTATTTTTCCCACCATAATTTTGCCAGTATTGCAGCATGATGTGCGATGTGCAATTATGTTTTTACTTGGGGCTCCGTTTTTTTATACATTTGGATAAAAAGCTTTAAACCTGCTTTTTCTTACCATTCACATTTTAACCTGGAATTTTCCATAAGGTGCAGCACATAAAATAATCTAACATGAAAATACCCCTCATGACTCTGGTTTTATGTGTCCACCTGTAAAGACAGTTATTTTAAGGTACCAAATTATTTTAAGGGGACATTTTTGCCTGTACTGACTAAAACCAAATTGCATTATGTCAACAAATAGGCTCATATTGCAAAATATAAATTGTAGAGTCACTTTAAAGACCCCCCACAAACCGCTGTTTACTAAAATTAAGATATCTTTAAAAAGATAAGAAGTCATTTGCAGATATCTGAGAGACGATTAAAAGTATCTCAAAACAATTTTCAGGTATCTCAAAAGAGCTTATTTTCTTTTATTTTTTTGTAATTTATTGATTTTATTAAAATCAAATAACATTCCATACACATAACTCAAGTTTTTAAAAAAAAATAATTAAAAAAAAAGGTTCTAAACAAATCAACCCCCCCCCCGAGAAAGAGAGCTAGGCCAGTAGTGTAAAACTTTATGCTAGTAAAGACAAATGAATAGATAAATTAATAAATGAATAACGATAAATGGAGTAAAAGAGGGGAGAGAATCTGCTTCTTCAATTTAAAAGTTTATTCTAAAATGTTATTGATTAGATCCTGCCAGGTTTTGAAAAAGTTTTGAACAGATCCTCTAAGTGAGAATTAGATTGTTTCCAATTTCACATACTATATAAATCAGTTACCCACTGACTTGTAAGAGGAGAGTTTAGCAAGATACGTCTACGCACCAATAGTGTAGTAAAGGCAATGACAGTTTGTTTGTCCTTCTCCACTTTAAGCTCATCTGGGAGTACATGAAACACAACTGTTAGTGGAATAGGAGGGATTGTGACACCAAGGCTTGTCCGAAAGGCATTTAAAGCTTTTGGTCCAAAATGATGTTAATTTGGTGGTCGCCCAAAACATGTGGCCATATGACTTTTTAATTAGAATTATTGGAGTTGCTAAAATTTTCCAGAAGTGTTTTCATATCACGTAACCATTTTAAGTTAAAAAATGTGCTGTCAAATTGCTTGAACTAGGAAGTTAATTTGTTTTTAAATTATGTAAATATGTTAGAATTTCTGTATATGTTTTAACCAGACTTATCTCTACAATATTTTTAAGTTTTATTTCTGTCTGTTATTGGGTGCAACTACAAAGCAAAACTTCATACTTTTTTGCTGAAGCATGACTAAGTAAAAACTTTGAACCATGAATTTACTTTCTTCCAGTCTGCAGTAGTCGTCAGCCGCTATTTTAAGGCCTGATTTTGTCCTTTAAGGAATGGCTTTCTTACTGTCACTCGCACTGTCAAACCTGCACAACAAAGTCTCCTCTTCACAATAGAAAATGAGACTTGCACTTTTGAAAATGAAAGAAAGTATGTGATTTATAGCCCTGGTGTAGCATTTCTGGTCACTTAGCCATCACCTGTGATTCAGGAAGATCAGCAGAGGGTTTCAGTTCTACAAACTTCATAGTAGACACTGAGACTTGCTTTTTTCAACCACTGTTAAGCTGTGCTTGAAACTGTTGTGCTGTGTGGCACCCATCAAACAAGCTGGTGACCCTCACAAACGTGTCTTCTGATTGGGTTGTGACTTTGGGTCTATCAGATTTCTTCCTATCAGAGTTTCTTCTAGTTTCTATTTGCCTTTGGATTGTATAGGACACCACTGGACTCATGGACACTTTGATTTTTTTTTTTTTGTAATTGCTCTACACGAAAGGCCTACACTTCTAAGGATAATAATGCTCTGTCTCATTTCATTTGTTAATTGCTATTTTCTGGCCATTATCACTGGAATTTACAACTTTCTTCAGTGTAATATTGACCAAGTGGTACTTCAGAGGGTGTAGTAACACAGTCTGCTCCAACTCTGCTTTAAGACAGACAGAGGGGTTTTTAAGTAATCAACAGAAGTTGGGACACCTGTGCAAATTGTTTGATTCAACAATTTACTTGAATTGCTGCAGAACATCTGTAGGTTGTAACCTCTTAGTTGTTCCCTGAAGAAGGTCCATTTGTAATATTTTGAAATCACCTTTTTTCAGATTTTGCTAACCTAAACTTTACATTTAAAACTTTGGCAGTGTACTGCTTACCTTTGCACCATTTTAAGTCATTCAATGCATTTCAACTGATTAAATTTGAAGAAAAACTGAGGTTAAAACCTTTGACTATAAGTGTAGTTAGCATGCATAGACAGGAAAGGGCATAATGATGAAAAAAGGCATAGCATTAGATAGAATCGGAGTGTCAAAGCCAAGTTTTATTGTGACATTATTACTAATTACATGCATAATTTTGGAGGAATTTTTGTTCTAAGGGACAAAATATTTTAATTTAAGAGTGCTGCTTTTTTTTCTTTTTCAACATTACTTATTTTCTTTATAATCTGATTAACACAGTGACTGTTGGAACATTTATTACCAGCACATTACCGAGTAGGTCTATGCATATATGATAAATAATTACATTTCTTTATGAGATTGTATTATTTGTTGGAAATCAATGGTTAATTATATTATCATCAGAAACTGTTAAAGCTTTGGAAATGTAAAGAAATCCAATGAAAAATGTAAAGAAACTGTTACTTTATTTTCACCAGCCACTTGAGTAAAAGTTTGCATTTGAGTAAGCGTCCTTGAAGCATGGCACCATGCAGAGTGCAGCCTTAGAAGCTCACATGCCGCAAATTTAACATGTTCCTTTACACTCTCCACTTTTACTGCACACAACACATTTACCAGTTAGAACGTCAGAACAATCTGAACGAGAAGAGGCCATTCAGCCCAACAAAGTTCGCCAATCCTATCCACTTAATTCTTTTAAAATAACATCAAGATCACTTTTAAAAGTCCTTAAAATCCTACTGTCTACCACACTACTTGGTAGCTTATTCCAAGTGTCTATCGTTCTTTGTGTAAAGAAAAACTTCCTAATGTTTGTGCAAAATTTACCCTTAACAAGTTTCCAACTGTGTCCTCATGTTCTTGATGAAGTCATTTTAAAATAAGTCTTGATCCACTGGTCTAATTCCCTTCATAATTTTAAACACTTCAATCATGTCACCTCTTAACCTTCTTTTGCCTAAACTGAAAAGACTCAGCTTTTTTAATATTTCCTTATAATTCATTCCCTGTATCACTGAAATGAGCCTAGTTGCTCTTCTCTGGACATTTTCCAGCACTGCTATTTTCTTTTTAGCCTGGAGACCAAAACTGCACACAGTACTCCAGGTGAGGCCTCACCAGTGTGTTATAAAGCAAAATAACAGTCTCGATCCACTGGACTATCTCTTCGTAATTTTAAACATTTCAAGCATGTCACCTCTTAATCTTCTTTTGATTAAACTGTACACAGTACTCCAGATGAGGCCTCACCAGTGCGTTATAAAGCTTGTGCATAACCTCCTGTGACTTGTACTCTACACATCAGGGCTCCTTATAACCTGACATTCTGTTAGCCTTCTTAACCCTTTTATGCCTTGTGTTCCATTATTGGAACGACAGTCACGTTGGAGTTATTTATATCCTACTGCTCAAGGCCATCGCCGGGCTCTGACTTTTCACGCACGTCTGCTTCCTGGGGGTACACCTTATCACATCGTGCACAGAGTTAGTCAGTGTGCTGCAGATATTGGTGTGCTGGGATCTCCTCAAGAAGTGATGTGAATTTTCTCACATTTTTGAAGAACCAACCCGAAGACAGGTAGATATAACTTTGGAATGGAATGTAATACATTTTTTTCTCTTCAAATTCTTGTTCCTTATATTTTTCTACGCAACATATGTGAATTTCATGCACAAACTCAAAAATTTCAACCTTAGGCATAAATGGATTAATGGCTTCTGAAAACTGTCTGGCAGTTGATAGTGATGATTCTATTGCGACTCCTAAATCATTCTGTTAAGGTGTACTTTCAATTTTCAGACCTCCCATTATGTATTCAAACTTAACATTTTCACCTCCTACATATAATTCTTTACTTTTACTTACATTAATTTCATATGACACACACCTACTCAAGCCTGTATGTTTTCCAAGTCCCGCTGTAATGATTCAACAGATTCAAGATTATCTGCCAATCCATCTAGCTTGGTGTCTTCTTCAAACTATATAAATCTAGTTGTTTCAAAACATCAGCAACTTTATAACTTTTTCGCTACAATAAAACTACGGCCCGCTGTGGCTACAAAAAAAATTCTATAGCTATCCACTAATTGTATTAGAGATCTGCAACTGTGCCTCCAGTGGCTATAAACGGATCTACAAGTTACCTTGTATGTCTCACCTTGACAAGCCCAATGATGTACAAGTTAACTCATACCTCACATTTGGAGTGTTAATATCTGAGGCTATCCGCCTCTTACACATCATGCCTGACTGAAAAGTAATCTGTTTTTTAAATTATCTTGCCCTGTAGCTGTGAATATTTGTAGTTATGTAAAATGTTTTGACTTTTTTTTAATATGTATTTAAAATAAAATAAAACAGAAATTATTGAATTTAAAGTTAATACAGTTTTGTTTAGTGTATTGAAAGCTATTTGTAAAATATATGCATATGTCCCCAATAAGGTTAATTAGCCTCTGTAACTATGCAGTGGTATACATAAGATTTGGGGGCTAAAAGAGTCCAGCCTAACATCCCAAACACTGTAGCACGCTGCTTGTAACTTGTGAGCCATCTTGAAACCCCCGTCACTCTTTGCAAGGCAAAACTTCTTTGCATCTTTGTAAGTGGATGGTTACTGATTTATGGCTCAGGGGTGATACTTGGGTGGTGGCTGCCACAGACAGAATTCTTACTAATATCAGCTAAAAATAGACAAAGCCCTATCTGCTTAATGTACTTTCCGAACAGTGATACTTTAATCATAATACTTTGTTTACTTTTCTTCACAGTAATGATAATGAGATTGAAAAACATCAAATATGAGAACTTTGCTACACACTTCCTAGTGGTTAATAAGGTGTCCCAGTCATTTAAGTCCTCCGATAAATCAAGCAAGGAAAATTTTATGTACTTCACAAGCAACTGTAATGAAGAGCAACTCTTCGAGATCTCATGTGATGCTTCCGTGTAGCCTGCAGTGAAGAATAATGTAAGAGTGCATCACAAGAGGTTTCGAAAACACAAGGACACACAGGGAGAGCTGCTGAAGGAGTCAATAGTAGAATCACCCTGAACTTGTACCATTCCCTGAGCCAGCACGATTGTAACATGTGCTGCCATCCTAGAGTGGCATCAAATAGAAAGAAAAAAAATTAAGAAATGATCCTGGGCGTGAGCTATCTACACTATTTTCCTACTAGACCACCATAAGTACAGAAGCACACCAGAGAAAGCAAATTTGAGTTACAAAAGAGGAGTTATCATGTAAAATGAGGCCTTGGACACAACAAATAAACCCCTGTACAATATACATAATACCACACTGCAGCACTTCCACCCCCCACACATATCACGTAACAAAACAATTATTAACATACACCACTAATACACAATTGTGAAAAAAACCAAATGAATGCAAGCAAAGTCCTTTAAATATTCACTGTTAAACATGATTATTTACAGTCTGATGGCGAAGGATGTGCTGAGGCGTACCTCCTGTTCTGGGAAACGTAATGCTACACAATTCTTTAAGATGGCCTGTCAGGTCCACTCCCGAATGACTTCACCTCATTCATATGAAAAGAAAAATGATTCTTGGAGAAATGAACACGGGTTCACCTGACTTCTTCCAGTGAGTCAAGTAGCTTTCTCTCTTGTCGTTTTGGTGGTGTCTGCTTCTCCTTTGGCTCTCTCTTCTCCTCCTTCACCTTTTTCCTGCCACAGATTTACATATGGTTGGCTCCTCCCCTTACAGTTTTGTTTGGCCCTCCAAGCCAGGTGCTCCCTTCCCCATGAACCATTGGGTGGCTTTGCACATTCAGCCATTCCATCCTTAGCAGGTTAGGGGAAAGGTGCAAACTGCCGGTGACACCCACACATATCCATGACCATCTTTAGAAACTATAAATATGGAGAAAAACAAAGCAGAAAAACTATTTACTTGCAATATGGGGGAAAAATATACAACTAAAACAGTACTGGGATGGGCTAGGTGTTATAATGAGCGCTGGCAGTCTGATGAAGACATCAGTGACTTCAGATTTAGTTAAACCCATTGAATGTGGTGCATTGACAGTCACCTCACTCTCACACCCAAATTACTCAACACTGTGATGCTGTGAATTAAACTTCAGCTTGTCTGAATTTTATTCAAATATTCAGACTTCATTTAAAATCTTCTTGTCTTTTTGATGTGTTTATTTATCAATTAAACATTTAATTAAGGGAATACTCCACCAAAAAATTATTTAGAGTCATGGCCGAAATTATTGGCACCCCTGGAATTTTCCCAGAAACCATTTCTCCCAGAAAATTGTTGCAATTACAAATGTTTTGGTATACACATGTTTATTTCCTTTATGTGCATTGGAACAACACAAAAAAAACTGAGAAAAAAAGCCAAGTCTGACATCATGTCAACACAGAACTCCAAAAATGGGCCAGACAAAGTTGTTGTCACCTTTTCAAAATTGTGGGTAAATCGTTTTATTTCAAGCATATGATGCTTGTTTGAACTCACCTGTGGCAAGAAACAGGTGCTGGCAATATAGCAATCACACCTGAAGCCAGTTAAAATGGAGAAAAGTTGACTCAACCTTTCTGTTGTGTGTCTGAGTGTGCCACACTAAGCATGGAGAACAGAAAGAAGAGCAGAGAATTGTCTGATTACTTGAGAACAAAAATTGTGGAAAAATATCAACAATCTCAAGGCTACAAGTCCATCTCCAGAGATCTTCATGTTCCTTTGTCCACTGTGTGCAACATAATCAAGAAGTTCACAACACATGGCACTGTAGCTAATCTCCCTGGACGTGGACAGAAGAGGAAAATTGATAAAAGACTGCAACAAAGGTTAGTCCGAACGGTGGATAAACAGCCCCAATCAACTTCAAAACATATTCAAGCTGTTCTGCAGACTCAGGGTGTAACAGTGTCAGCTCGAACTATCCGTCGACATCTGAACGAAATGAAACGCTATGGCAAGAGAGCCAGGAGGACCCCACTGCTGACACAAAAGCATAAAAAAGCCAGACTGGAGTTTGCCAAAATGTACTTGAGGAAGCCAGAATCCTTCTGGGTGAACGTTTTGTGGACAGATGAGACCAAGGTAGAGCTTTTTGGTGAAGCTCATCATTCTACTGTTTAAAGAAAAAGGAATGAGGCCTACGAAGAAAAGAACACAGTACCTACAGTCAAACATGGTGGAGGTTCTAAGATGTTTTAGGGATGTTTTGCTGCCTCTGGCACTGGATGCCTTGACTGTGTGCAAGGCATCATGAAATCTGAAGACTACCAAAAGATATTAGGGTGCAATGTAGGGCCCAGTGTCAGAAAGCTGGGTCTGCGTCAGAGGTCATGGGTGTTCCAGCAGGACAATAACCCCAAACATACCTCTAAAAGCACCCAGAAATGGTTGAAGACAAAGCGCTGGAGAGTTCTGAAGTGGCCAGCAATGAGTCCGGATCTAAATCTGATTGAACACTTATGGAGAGATCTCAAAATTGCTGTTGGGAGAAGGCATCCTTCAAATCTGAGAGACCTTGAGCAGTTTGCAAAAGAAGAGTGGTCAGAAATTCCAGTTGAGAGGTGTCACAAGCTTGTTGATTGTTATAGGAAAGTGCTTGATTTCAGTTATTTTTTCCAAAGGGCGTGCAACCACATATTAAGTTAAGGGTGCCAATAATTTTGTCCAGCCCGGTTTTTGAGTTTTGTATGAAATGATGTCAGATTTTGCTTTTTTTCTCTGTTTTTTTGTGTTGTTCCAATGCACATAAAGAAAATAAACTTGTATACCAAAACATTTGTAATTGCAACAATTTTCTCGGAGAAATGGTGCATTATCTGGGAAAATTCCAGGGGTGTCGATAATTTCGGCCATGACTGTATTTTTATGTTACTAGGCCGATGTCATTTGCAGAGACGGCCAAGAAATGTTCCAATCTCCTCTTTTGGTAGAGAACAGGCATAGCACAGTTTCTGATAGAACAAGACCCAATGGCGATTAATGCTGGACAACAGCAAATAGAATCAAAAATATCTGAAAAAAAATTTCACGTTACTCATGTTGTATAATTCATATGTCAAGTCATCTAGTCATATGCTCACAGCATGCAAAGTGCATGTATTTTTGCTAAATATTGTCAAGTAAATAACTGTGTAACCCATGTGAAGGGGTTTCCTGTTTGTGGATTGATTTCATTTTAGAAAGTTATTTATCTAGCAATTTTTTAGCAAAAATACATGCAGTTTGCACGTTGTCAGGAAACGACTGGGTGAATTCCCGTGTGGATTATACAACATAATTACCTTGAGAATTTTTTTTTTTTTTTTTTTGATAATGTTTGCTGTTGTGCAGTGTTGGACATTATTGGGTACTGTTCTATCAGAACTTTGTTAAGCTCATTCTCCAAGCAAACATGACATTAAAATTCTTTCTTGGCCATCACTACAAACTTCACAGGATAAGTATCACTGAAAAAAGTTATCATTTTTGGGTGGAGTACTCCTTCAAGCTGGACTGTGTTCAGAGTAGCACCATGGTTAGCATTACTGCTTAATGAATCCTGCACCCCTGGGCTCAAATCGCAGTCATTCTGTGTGCCAAATTTACTCCTTCTCCCATTGCCCATGTGGGTTTTCCTCCTACATATTCCCTAAAATGTCCAGTTTAGTTTAATTGGCAACACTAAATGCGACCCTATGTGTGCGTTAAAGAATAAGTTTGGAATTTTTCCAGTCAAAGTTATTTCTTCACAAACAAGCTATATATGCCGAAGGCAGGCAAAATTCTGTTCTACAGTTTATTGCTTTCAATAAATTTAAAAAGAAAGCACTTGCGCTTTACATTGTAGTCAATGGGGCAAGGAGAAAAAGTGTAAAAATGTGCCAAATATGTCACTTTTCAAGCCAAGACAGTTGTGTCTTGTGATTATACACACACTCTGTAAAATAGTTTATATATGTAATTATTGAACAACAAAAAACAGCAATTTTATGAGATTCAGCCACTTAAAAGAAGCCCACCACGTGTGATAGCTCAGCACTTTAGTCTTCTCTGCAATAACATTTCCCCCGACTGAGCCAGTGTAGTGATGTAGTAGTAGTAGTGTCATCCCAACAGACCAAATCACAGTAAAATTTTTATACCTCATGTTTGGTTTTGTTTTGATATACTTCTGTATTTATGCGACAATTCACACAAGTAGTAGAAAAATGTATCCTCACAGTGAGAAAAATAATACCAGAAATATGTGATTAAACGATTATTTCCAGATCTCTCTTGTTGTTACAAACACACGTTGTAAGCCGTGGATCAATACTTGACAACTCTCTTGATTTGAAAAAGTGATGTACAGTACTTACTAAGTTTTTAAGTTTTTCCACCATGTCTCATGCCCTCCATTATAAAGCACCAGTTGTTTTTTTTTTTAATTTATAGAAAGTGTTCAAATTTAGAACACTATTTCGCCTGGCATATGCATATATCACATGATTATGAAGAAATAACTTTTACTTGAAAAATACTGAACCTATCCTTTAGTGGACTGGTGCATGCCTCAAGCTCTGTGCTGCCAGACCCTGAATTGGATTAAGCAGGTTTATGAAATAATGAATGAACAAATGAGAATTTTGATTCTAACTTTTGGCTTAATCTTATTCACATAAATAGTATTTGTTTTCATAGATCAAACTATTCTCTTGTTTTTGATCATATAAATAAAATGCTTAAATTTAATTGATACTGACATACTTGATTCCAAACCTTGCTTCTCAGGTCCTGCACACGGCTGATGCCTTCCGGAAAGTTCTCAGGGAAGAGGAAAAGCGTAGACGGAAAGAAGAGAAAAGGAAAGAGATTCGGAAAGGCCCGAGAATCTCCCGTTCTCGTTCTGAGCTCTAGGGCCATACAGGTGGACTGTTAGATGATGGGAAAGGGAAGGGAAGGGAAGGGAAGGAAAGGAAAGGGGCAAGATCTTAGTTACCAAGCAGGCAGATTGTCTGCTCCCACTCTGGAGAATTTTTGCTTAACTCAGGTGAGTGGAAATAAATGGGGTGTGTTTTGTTTTTTTGTTTTATCTTCAGTCTTGAAAACGTCTTAAGTACTTGAATGGGCCTTGCACTCTCTTTAGCAGATTTAAGGCCTGAAACATTGAATTGGATATTTTTTTATTTATGTTTAAGCAAAGAGTGGAAATGATTGGTAAGGAAAATAAATGCAGTACACGTGATGACATTTGCTGCTACTTAGGATCCAATTATTTTTGAGTGCTGACCTCTAGATGAACGTCTTGTGTGTAATATTCTCAGCTGTTGGTGGGGCTTCTGGAACAGACATAGTCATGGACTCAATTAATGCCTAGGTACAATCCTCCAAGATCCGAATATCACAGAGTGACAACAATTTTGACAAATTCTTCATTTATTGAGTTGCGAGGAAATTATTTTTCACTTACAGAGTTGCTTTTTACATCACAGAATTTTCACAGCCTCACTGTGGAAATCAGTAAAGTACAGTATATGGAAAAGGGAAAGACAGAAGGTTCTGTGAGGATCAAACACCACTGGCCTCAAAGCCGGCAGCACCCCTGCTTTAAAAAGGAGGATCTGTCTGAAATACCTCATCACAGAACAATATGTTCACGACTTCTACATGCCTGGTGTGAATCTGTGTGAGCGAGAGCTGGCTGTGTCTTCAGAACTTGCTGTGCTCGCATTTGAGCATTTGTAGGTGCTAAATTATTTTATCTTAATAGTGCATTTTAAAGCAGTACCTGTGAAAATAAGAGGAAAAAAGAGTTTAAAATATCTGTAGATAAAATCATAACACGACAGCCTGTGAACGCTGTGTCACTTGCTGGATGCCCTTGTTGCTGTGTAGTCCTTGAACACCGTTTAGAATTATCAACTTTTTTCTTTTTTTTTTTTTTTTTGCAGTGTCTTGTGTGTGTACAGCAGCATACTTTTACATTTTTAAGTGCTTGTGCAGTATATACTTGTTTATTATAGTAAAACAAAACTAACATGAACAGTAGGGAAGAATAATATTCACCCTGCCAAAGTATGGAATACCATTTGTGCCAAAATGAAAGAAATAAAATGGCAATTATGAAAAAAATACTCACATGAAAATGTACAGCAATATATATATATATTGATAATAATATATTGGGTGGCTTTGCCCCCTGCTCACTTCGCTCGCCCACCCCCTTCCCCAATCCCAAGGCACACTACGCGCCAGCCACTTCACATCTCTGTTGCTCACATTGTGAAGAGGGGGGCTGAACGCACCTCAAGGAGATGTGGTCACTTCTCCGAAACCCCGTCTTAACCGGTGATACAATGGGAAACAAGTAAGTTTTTTTTTTTTTTAACCTCCTCTTTGCTCGATCAACTGCTGACTTACTGCTGCTGCTGTGCTGTGCTGTGTGATCCACATCTCGCATGGCGCTTCGAACGTTTAAAAGCCTGTACAGCAGTTGTCCTTTTGTCTCACTGCCTTGTCTCGCGGGACGTTAAAGTGTCTCCAAGAAAATCACGTCTCGACCCAAGATTTTTATATATATATATATATATATATATATATACAGTACAGGCCAAAAATTTGGACACACCTCCTCATTCAATGTGTTTTCTTTATTTTCATGACTGAAGGCATCAAAACTATGAATGAACACATGTGGAGTTATGTACTTAACAAAAAAAGGTGAAATAACTGAAAACATGTTTTATATTCTAGTTTCTTCAAAATAGCCACCCTTTGCTCTGATTACTGCTTTGCACACTCTTGGCATTCTCTCGATGAGCTTCAACAGGTAGTCACCTGAAATGGTTTTCTACTTCACAGGTGTGCCTTATCAGGGTTATTTAGTGGAATTTCTTGCTTTATCAATGGGGTTGGGACCAGCAGTTGTGTTGTGCAGAAGTCAGGTTAGTTGGACGATCATTTATTTTTCAACAGGACAATGACCCCAAACACACCTCCAGGCTGTGTAAGGGCTATTTGACCAAGAAGGAGAGTGATGGAGTGCTGTAAATGGTCATGAAAATAAAGAGAACACATTGAATGAGGAGGTGTGTCCAAACTTTTGGCCTGTACTGTATATAAATTGTATTTATATATAATGTATTATTAATCACATGTCATTATCTGCAAGAGTTATGTTTCTGAAAAACCATGCACATATGCAAAATGCAGATACTAAAACACTGATCCTATGGCAAAGTTGGAGCTACGTTTCAGCGGCGATCCTGACTCCAGTGTGGGGTGGGGAGGTTTGCAGGTTTGTGTGACTTGACCGCCCGAAACTCAGTAATGATCTTTAGGTTCACCTTTAAAAACCTTGTTTTTATTTTACTTCTGATATGGTCAAACTCAGTCGTGTTCTAGGTGCTCTGCCAAAGCCTGCGAGCGACCACAGCACTGCCATTCTGAAACCTCGTTAAGCCATTCAGTCAGTAGTACCAATGGGCAGTTTGTACAACAGGCAGGTACTTAATCAGTGCCAGCATATGATCTATACTTGCTGACAATTCAAGGCGAACAATTGAAAACCACGGCCCCTATCACGAATGACATTCAACGGCTTACCCACACGTCTTAGCAATGGGTTGACATGCTTTGACTCAGTCATTGTAGCACCTGGACTTTATAAGTTAATGACAGACATGTAATTGTCTAATCTCACATTTCACTGCTGTGCGATAGGCATTGCGGAATTTTTTTTTCTGCTGCTCATGGCCATGAATACAACCCCCTGATGTCTATCCGTAGCCGTCCCACGGTTTGCAGCAAGGACCTTATCTACGAATACGTGTAATTAGACCATTATAATCACAGATAAGCAAATCCATGAGAACGGAATCTGTGGATAGTGGAAATTTATTGTATATAAATGAGTAATTAGATTGTGAAAAAAGCATAACTAAATAAAATTAATCTAATTATTATAAAGGGTAATGTCATCATTTTGTTTTTGCTTAAAATTGTACTTCCCTTTCACTTGCCACTTTTATTTCAAAATGGCCTTCTTTTCAAAGCCTGTTTTTATTTCACAATGCGACTTTTCTGAATCCCATTGACACTTTTAATGGCAGTGCTATTTATTATAAAATTCCTCCTCTGATGGTTTTGTAACTTGTCAAATCAAGGAAAAGACCATCTGACTGAACCTGTTCCTTTTGGTTAATCATTTACTGTTAATTACTTTTCTGATTGTAGGGGACCAAAGATCTTAACCATTACTTGCATTCCAAATGGTAAATATGCAGAGGCAGCTAAAAGTTGGGATGGTTCTTTTGAACAGGAAGAGATTCTTTAACACGTAATGTTATTCTGAGATGGTATACAATATATTGGAAATTTTCAGAGAGAGATGCTTTTCAAAACGTTGATGTTGATTAAGAAGTCATTTGCGGTTTATGACTGATTGAGCACTGCGCCTGTACAGAAGGTGTCCATGACGAAATCACAAAATCACGTTCGTTTTGAGTGTCCACAGCTGGAGATTCCAGGTGATATGATTCCAGATGACCTTCTCTGATTGCCGAGAACCTCTTCATCAATGTTGGCAACGTCTTAGCATTCTCAGTGTATCGTCAGTTCATGTTAAAATAGTATCACATTGTGGCCAACAGGTGGCTCTTCTCATTTTTGGGGCTAAATGATTGAGTGATAGTAACATGCTAGAAAGGAAAAGGAGGGAGGCCCAGCATTCTGTGAGCTTCGAGAACATTCAAGATGACAGGTGGAGACTTTCAGAGAGGGGATAAATAGGCTCATGCAGGAGTTGTGGGTTGTTCTTGTTGAATTGCAGTGTGAATTGGTGATCATATACCTGTATACCGGCAGTGTTACATTAAGGAGGGAGAATGGTAGCTAGCAACATGTCTTCGTTTAATAAATCTTTCATGTGGATTTGTAGCAGTGAGAATGCCTAACTAAGTTGTTTGGCTTTTAATGTACACACCCCTTACTTGGCACAGTTATAATATGTTAAATTATCCACCTTAATAAAAGAGTAAGTGTCTGTCTGTGTGTACTTCTGGTTGCTATGTCTCTGTCATTCCAAAAGATGGCTCATCTCAAATATTTTTATTAATGCATTGCGTTTGTCACTCCAACAGATGGCACATCACATACATTACCACTGCTTATATTATATTTACCAAATGGCATTTAACGGTTTACAGTGCACTGCAAACATTAACACTGAGGTCTACATTGACTACTTAGATTGTAACCCTCTTTAGACAGGTAGCACAGCTGGTCAGTTGTCTGCAAAACTGACAAACTTTTGCAACTGTATTGATATATTTGCCATTCAGAATGAGAGAAATTTTGTGCTTTACTGTGTAAAATCAGGCAGAAGTAATTGACAGCAAATAATTAACCAATAGGAAAAGGTTCAGCATGTTGGCCATGCTTGACAAGTTACAAAACCATCATGAGAAGAAGCATTTTGAAATAAATAGTGCTGACATAAAAAAAAATTAGAAACGTGCCATTTGAAAAAGTTTTATTGTGCTATTAAAAGTCTTTAAAAAAGAAGGCCATTTTCAAATAAAAGCTGTAATAATTAAATGTAAGGTAACTACAATTTTGAGCAATTAAAATGATGTTAAATTTTATAAAAATTAGATGACTTTTATAATGATCCATTGTTTCGTAATTTAATGAGTCATTTTATACTTATATTGTGGTCAACTGAAGTTAAGTAAGTGCCACAGATAAATGTTAGGGTGCCAATCCGTTTTCCACCGTTTAATTAAGTCTGAAAAATAACGAAAAGTCACCGCTATGCACCAATACAATGATCAAAAGAGTAATCAAAATAAGGAACCCGTCTGACTAAGTGAAATGTCGATTTCTGCTCAAATAATGGAAGGAGCTCCGTCCTGAGGTGCAGTCGACTCCAAACTGAACGAACGCTCACTGACAGCTGCGAGCTTTGAAGGCGGGAGACTGGAAGGGGCGGAGCCAGTTGCCCTCACTTGGCGTCTTGTGGAGGGAACACAAGAGGAGAAGGTTAGGGCAAGTGCCCCCTCTCGACCCAAGGTGGTATTACATACCACAGAAGAACCCAGAGGGTGAGTGTGTATGTATATGTATGCATGTATATAGTTGTACATTTTCATGTGGTTATTTCAGTATTGCCCTTTTTATTTAGTTCATTTTGGCCCAAATAATATTCCATTTCAAAGCTTACCATTTGTGTTATTTTCTAAAGATTTGTATATTTCACATAGACCTGTGGAAATCTTGTGTCTGTTTTTTAAAGCAATTGTTTAACTGATATTTACAATGGGAGATTTTATAACAGAGTGGTATAATCTTAAATGTGATTATTGATTATTTTGTAAAACAAGCAAATCACCTTATCAGTGAACAATTTATTTTTATTTATTTTTTTAGTACACTGAACATTAATTTTTTTTCCTTCCACATGTTTTTAGGTAAAGAATTGTAGAAACATACGCAGTACTTTTATACAAGAAGCCCAAATTTATAACAATATTTAGTGTAATCTATGTGAAAATATATATGTATGAATTATTTTAAAACATGAAACGACAAAGAAACTTGAGAAGTCTCGTTTTCTGAAGCAGGCATTTATCGGTTAACAACAGCAGCGAATTTACCACCGATTAACAAGAAGATTTGTTTGTTTGTTAACTTATCACAAAGAACTAGTTTTAAGTTTTTTTGGACCAGGTACACTTGAGGATCACATACGTTTGTTGTCTTTTATGATCCTGTTCAAATGTTGCCAGCAGTTGTTTGAAATAAAATATTTGGCTATTTCTACATTTTGTATTTGTGATGGTATGTAGGAACAAAAATGTGGTTGTCTGATTGATTGTCTCTACATTTAATACAAAATGGGCACAAATATCTGAAGTTGCAGGGTAAAAGCAAAACTTTAAGGCTCTGCCATTTCTACACAATGGGCATGCGAAAGTGTGGTGCCAATGTAGCCGCCTGGCCACAGCCTGAAAGTGCCCGTCTCTGACAACGCATATCCTCAGTATTTTGTACAACAGGCCAGTCTAATTCACAAATTTAAAAATAAATAAATCTAGGACGTTTGTAAGTTTTTCTAGTTGTTACTACAATAACGTCTAACAGTTGCTGAATAACGAAATTCCCTTTTTGTAGATTACGGTTACTTGGTACTACAAACTGGAGTTGGACTCCTTAATAAAGAAGGCTCTTTGTTGGAGTGGAGGCTGCAGATTTAAAAGCTGCTCAATCCTTTATTTTATGTTTACCATTTTATTTTATCTTCATATTTTTTTACTAAGCTTGTTAACCCTTTAACAATTCATATAGATTTCATTTCTGGTTAACTAGATATACCACTGCAGAGTAACCATGCTTAGTGCAAATTAAATACAAATATGGCCTGTTCACTTTTTCAAGACCCTACTGATTCTACACATAATTTGAAAAATTGGTTATTAAGGAATAGCCTTTACTAAGTTGAGAGGTTATATCTTTTTTTTTTTTTAAAGAAGGTAAACAAATGTTTAAAACAATGGTGGTTTTGTATCCTTGACTGTTACATGCTGTATATTGTGAAAACTGTACTGTTTACTGAAATTAAATAATAGAACAAATTATTAAACAAAACTGGAATTTGAAAGATTGCTTTGTCATGCGGAATGCTTCCTAAATATGTATCCTATAATTTGGAATGAGCTAGGAAATATCTGGTGTGTCCAAAAGAGGGCGCCCCTGACACAAGTACACAAACATAGTCAAGGGTTCAAATAAAGTATATTTTAGTACACAAAGAAACACCTTTTCCATGTTCCTACTTTAAAACACCAGCAATGCCAAACCAAACCCAATTATCTCCATCCTCACTCCTCCAGGCCACCCTTTGCCCCCTATCTCCCGACTCCAACTCGCCTAGTGAGTGAGTGTGAGGCAGCTCCATATATGCAGGACCTGGAGGCGCTTCTCATGCCAGGAATTTCTGTATAAAGGTGTGTAAGAGTGGAATTTGAACCCTGGTTCAGTGTGCACCAGGCATGTGTCTGAGTCTCATATCCTTCTGAGCTTATGCTTAAAAGCTGACGCTGTTATTTTATTATTCAGTATGATAAATGTATTTCTTGTTATTTTATATGACCCCTTAAAATGTTATATTTATGGCATAACCTTTCTATAATATGTTTCCTGTTTTTGTACCCAGCTGGATCATAATACCGTATTTACTTGTGTAAGACGTGCGCCCTAATTTTTACAAAGAAAATCGTGAAAATCATTTTGCCCTGTGTGCGACGCACGTTGTGATTGTATAGGAAGTGTTTAGAGAGAGAGAGAGCGCGAGTGAGCGAGAGACAGAGAGAGAGAGAGAGAGAGCGCGAGTGCGCGAGCGAGAGAGTGAGCGAGCCCAAGCAGAAGAAGTAAACATTACAGAATTACATTTCCTCGTGTATGATGTGCACCTGATTTTCTAATGCTAATTCTCGGGAAAAAATGTGTGCGTGGTACACGCATAAATACAGTATACAGGGTGGTCCAGATCTAATTATGCAACTCTTAATGCAATGCAGGAAAACAATACAATACAATTTCAGGTAAATGCCGATACCAGTCTGGTCAAACATTTCATTTATTTGGGAGATCGTGTTCCTATGCACTGCAGGCGGTCCAAATTCCTCCAACATCCTGCATTGCACATTGTTATAGCATAATGAAAATTGCATAATTAGATCTTGACCACCCTATATATATACAGTATATATATCCTCTGTTGGGATGCTGCAGGGAGGAATAGAAAGTCATATGTGCCCTATAACCCGGAAGTGCATCATAGGCAGAGTGACAGCAGAAGTGACGTACTTCCGGGATGAAGAAAAGGACTTTTTATCTGACCCGGAAGTGATAAGGATCACATGTACTGGGGATTGGAACACTTCCGGGTCAGGGACTATGAAAAGACTGTGACAGCTCCCAGATGGCGAGCTGAGCTGGGTGGGAGGGTGGCAACGCGTCTGGGAGTGGTCGAGTGATTATTATTGACTACTGGTTATTATTTAATGAGTATTGTGGATAGGAGGGTGCTTTGTGCACTGTTGTATAATAATAAAGTCAATTATTGGACTTTTACTTGGTGTCTGCCATTGGATCAGAGGGTTCAAGGGAGCGATAGCGCCCCCTATCTGTCACTATATATATATATATATATATATATATATATATATATATATATATATCCCATTGTTCTTTTTTACCATGAGACACAGTGTGTGCGGTGAAATTCACACATTTCCTAAAATAAGAATAAAAATAATAAATTTAAAATGTAATGTACATCCTAAGCAAACATGACTACCAATAAAAAATTGCGGTCATGTAAGGTATCAACATCTGCCATGTCCTGTTAGCAACTAGGTGTAACCAATCATGTTAAAAGTTTTCTGAATTTGTAATGAATTCTTTTTAAAGAATAATGACCTAATCAATGGATTGTATAACTATAGTGCAGGTGACACTTTTTTCTTTGCAAAAACACTATGATTTTTGCCTCTTCGGAGATTTAGATAAAGAGTAACGAGTGACGTTTTCTCCTGCCTGTGTTTTATTGCTTAAATCTGGGCATTCCAGTAGGGGGAGTGTGTCTGTATTCCTAATTTTCTTCCACAGGTGGCGCTGCCAGGGTCAAGCCCCACAAAGTAGGGTTAGCCATTCCTGGTGTCACCCATGGAACTTAAAAGGGTTGCGCCCATGGATCTACAATTCCCAGTATGCCCTGTGGGTATGTGTATCTGGGTATTCTGGCCCAGGAA
The DNA here is from genome assembly GCA_026402145.1 of Polypterus bichir lapradei. Taxonomy (NCBI): domain Eukaryota; kingdom Metazoa; phylum Chordata; class Cladistia; order Polypteriformes; family Polypteridae; genus Polypterus; species Polypterus bichir. The sequence continues at coordinate 32,251,459 of JANRMT010049829.1, read as the reverse complement.
TTCAGCCATCCAGCGCACCAGAGGAGCATGCAGTCTTGGTAGGCTCCATCCCCAGTTTCATCCATCACTTTGGCCTCCAAGCCAGGCAAGGATTCTCTGTTGAACCCTGGGATGTCAGTCCATCCATGTTGGCATGGCGTGTTCACCTCCTGGCTGAGACTGGGCATGGTCCTGCCTCTAATTACCCATTACACTGGCCAGGGCAGGGAGCAGGGTCCAATGCCAACCACCCACCATACTGGGTTTTGTCCCCCAGCCTTAGTAGGCTGTAAAGCATGTGAGAGTTGCACTTTTTTATTGCAGGGTCTCCTACTCCAGTTCAGTAGTCTGCTGGTAAGATTGGGCATTCACGTGTAATCCTTGGAATGTTATCTTCATGGAAACAAATGACAGCAAAGAAAACTAAAGCTGATACTGAGGTAAAGTAAATAGTTAGTTTAACTTCTAAATATAATCAAATGTCATAAAAAGAGTGAAGTGGGAATTTGTCATTGCAGAACTAATTGGAATACACTAATTTGTGTATAGGTGACCGACTAAGGAGGAATATTCCAGTGAAAAATCAATAAACGTGCCTTATAATGCCTCACTTTGACCGCTCATTTATCTTTATCCAAGTCAGAAGTTTTTTCTTTTTTGTAATTCTCATTTATATCTGAGTGGGTTGCTTTTGATTGTTATAAAATTTCTTGAGCTTCTGTAAAAAGTTAAATCACCTTCTTGTGACAAATTATTTTCTGACTTGTCTATCATACAGTACAGTTCACACTGATCTGTCTGTCTGTCTAGCATTTTCACATCTGTTTATCTAGCTATCGAAATGGATGTGAAATGTGACAATAGTATAAAGCAGAATGATAAGTGAGCATAAATAATTGAATGTGTTGTGAAATAAACTTCTTGCTGCTTATTTTCTTCATGTATTTATTTAATTCTTTGATTTCAGTGACACCTCAACATGAAATACGCCTTGAAATGAAAACTGTCACTTTCATCTATCAAAGCTGAGAGGGCGGGCTGTAGCAAGTAAGAACTTGTTCATGATTGGTGGATGGTCAGTAGAGTGCCTGTAAATCTGTGCTTCCCAAACTCGGTCCTGAAGACCCCCGTGGCTGCTGGTTTTTGTTCCAATCAGATTCACAATCGGTGATACTAATCGATAACAACTGATCTCATTTAATTAGCTGGTCTTTTTTACTCTTCTCTTATTCTGCATTCAGAAAAAAACACAACAGTATGGTTTTTACATGTATAAGACATTTAGAAATATTTCTGTTTATTTCTAAAGCTGTAAATGCTCTCTTTTGTTGTTTTCCTATTATTTCCTCCTTTTCCTGTGTAGTTTGCTCCCTTCATTTAATCCTAATAGAGACAATTAACAAACAGCACAGCAGACACCCGGGATGATGAAAGCAGCAACGACTTCCGTGTCAGACCCGCTATTTAGTAAAGAATCAATTAAATAACTAGAACACCTGGAAAAGCAGAATGACAATTAGCTTGAAAATATTGTTAACAATTCAAAATAAAACTACATATGCCCCATATAACTGCTTATTACATTTTACTAAAAAATCTACCAAACTTAGTTTGTAATTTCTACATTGACTCCAAAACACACAAACAGGGAAATAATGACTTAATAATTCTTTGCATTTATATAGCGCTTTTCTCACTACTCAAAGCGCTCAGCAATTGCAGGTTAAGGGCCTTGCTCAAGGGCCCAACAGAGCAGAGTCCCTTTTGGCATTTACGGGATTCGAACCAGCAACCTTCCGATTGCCAGTGCAGATCCCTAGCCTCAGAGCCAACACTCCACCTATAGGACTTAGGCTAAGAGTCCAATGAAAAACGTGAGTTGGTTGGAACAAAAACCTGTAGCCTCAGGGCCGAGTTTGGGAACCACTGCTGTAAATCTTCAGCCATCAAGTGCCACATTTACAGCAGACACTTCAGATGCAGACTCCCGATGATGAATTTGGGGCTTCTTGAAATGAAGTTAGCCGCCTTGTGCAGAAATTTGGCACAACTTTTTCTTGCGCTTGTGTCCACGGTGGATGTGCACAGTCGCAACTCTGAGCATGCACTTTGTTTTCTTTGGGAATTCTGCGGCTCATAGGTCCGTGTGTCCACTCTACCGATGATTCACCAATCAAAACACGGCGCTTGCAAAGGCCCACCCTCTCAACTTTGACAGTTTTCATTTCAAGCAGGACTTCATGTTGTATGCAGTGTCACTGAAATAAAGCAATGAAGAAATAAATATGTAAGGAAATGATTTATCTTTTGTACAGCCCAGAATCACACAAGGAGTGCGGCAGTTGGCTTTAAGAGGCCCAAATACACAACAAAAACATTTCATAAAACACTCGATTATTTATTTGCACTTATTGTCACATTTCACAATTCATTTATGTATTGCGTATTTATTTAATTTTGCCTAAATTATTCCTCCATATGTGACACACATCCTCAAGGGCCAAAGAAACTGTAGGCATTTATTTCGAGCAGCTTCTTAATTCACCGTCCATCTGTCCATTTTCTCGTCCACGTATGCCAGTTCAGGGTTGCAGGATGCCAGGGCCCACCTTGGTAGGACAAGGATGGCAGTCAAGTTTGTTTGATTTGGTAGTTTCCTAGTTTGTAGTCTCAGAAATTAATATCAGTACGGCTTTTCTTCCCGAAATTCAGAAACATTCTTATTGCTACCATAGCTTCTAATGCCAAGTTTTATTTTTTACTTTATTTAAAGTTTAAGGTCTTCCTTTTTTTCCTTTAATCACTTATCAATAAAGTGCCATTATTTAGGCGTAGGACTGGCTACCCTGTTACCATCTGCATCTCTGTCTTTTAGTAATTATTGTCTAAAATGTTAGCCATTAAATAAGTTGTAATCCAATCTACTCCATTAAACATTTTGTTAATTTTTTACAAAAGTAAAATAAAACGGATTCAGAAAGTAGTCAGACTCCTTTACTTTCTGCACACTTCTTTGTTTTGAAGATTACATTTTAAATGGATAAATTTGCCAATTTTGCCCATGAATCTACACTCAATAACTCTTAAAGACAAAGTGATAAATCTGTATTCAGAACGGTTAATACATTTATTAAAAAAATCACAAACTGAACGTAAGTATTCAGACCCTTTGCTGTGACACTTTAGAATGTGCCCAGGTCGTTCTGTTTGCTTTAATTCTCTTTGAGATGTTTCTAGAACTTGATTGGAGTCCATCTGAATTGACTGGACTTGGTTTAGAAAGCTGGGTGTAGAAGGTCCAACAAGTCACACTGCATGATGGGACGAAAAGCAAACCATGAAGTCCAAGGAACTCCCTGTAGACCTCCACGATGAAGCCATGATGAGACATACAATGGTAGGGCAAGGCTTTAAAACCATTTCTAAAGCTTGGAATGCTCCCAAGAGCTAAAGGGCCTCGATAACTGTGAAATGACAGAAGTTTAGAACCACCGGGACTCATCCTAGAGTTGGCCATAGGGATAAACTGAGTTAGGCCGAGTTTATACGTCACTCCATGCGATGCGTGCTCCTACAGACCCTCCTACTACGCAAGCGGTGTATTTATACTTGTGTGTATACTTTACGTAAATCTGGAAGATTCCACCAGGTGACAGTGCCAAATATCATCACGGTGAGAAAATGACGTTCGGCTTCACTATATGTTAGGAATTTAATGGATGTTTCATACAATTCACAAGACACTTTGCCACAATATCTCAGCAAAGGATGGATGTATAATGATCACATCCATCAATTCAGGGGTGCGCCCATTCCAGCATGCATCGGGCACAAGGCAGAAATAATCCCTGGACGGGGCATCAGCTCATTGCAAGGTGAATACGAGCATACACATAAACACTAGTGTCATTCTAGTATCGCCAAATCCCCAAACCTGTATGTCTTTAGAAGGAAACCCACCAGCGAAACATGAAAACTCCAGGCAAGAAACACCAAGGACGTCACTCCCTACTGCAAGACACAGCGCTGCCACCGTGTGTGATTATTAACAGTATTCATTATTTAAATGTTATTTAAAAATTAAAGATTAATCAGTAAAATGTAACATACATACTTTTAATGCATTTCATTATGAAAATGATATCAAGTATAAATCTATGGATTCTAAATGTCCAGAGAGGTGGCGATCACTGCCTGCTGCTGCTGTCAGTTCAGGAGGAAGCCCCAGAAGCTCATAGTGATTAACCACTGGGTCAATTTTAAGGTGACGTTTGCGACGGTTTACTTCAATGACAAACTACAAGATTAAGGCGGAAATTTCTAGATTAAAGACGAAATGTCCACTTTAATCACAATATAGACCTTTAATTTTATTCTCTGTGGCTCAAATACGCTGCCGTGCATTCTGATGCTGTTGTGAAGCTGCAAGAATATCGTATGTGAGATCTTTAAAACGTATCACGTCATTACGATGGGGAATATGCGACACCTGAATATAAAAGCACCACAAATGCATTTGTATGTCGGCATTTTGTTTCACCACATTGAACCGTTTATCACACATTGAAGCAGGCCCATCGATCCCGGAGGATCTGCAAAGCGGCTTTCTGTTTCATGTTGATAGTAAACAGAGACTCCGACTCGATCACACTGTGCACCCCGATTTTTTGCTGTCGCGTTAATTTCTGAGGACATGCTCAGAGAACGCATCAAATGAACGCTGGGAACACATGGCAGCCATGATGTGTACGCGTTCTGAGCGTGAAGTATAAATGAGCCCTAACTGGGCAAAAAGGGCCTAAATCAGGGAGGCATACAAGGACAGAGATATATGGATGGATAGATGTTAATTTTAGTACAACTGGCAGGATTAAATAAATATTAATTTGTATAGTTGGCAGAATTATTCTACTGTATATATACTGAACTTTTTATTTGAACTGAACCATACTGAACATTTAATATGAACTCTACAACACAATGTGTACAGAAAGCGATTTGAGATCTTGGCCGATATTCTGGGTGTCTAATGGTGGCAGCTGACTCCACTAAATATGATGGTAAGAATGCTAGCTGGACTAAGGAGCACAGGCTGTCCCATTAACAACACTAGTGGGTTTGGAGTGAAAACCTGCAGTCAGTGGCATCCATCAGGACCTGGCTCATCACTTAGACACAGCAAATGTGATTTTTGGAGTAGTGAAATCTGACATATTTTGTAATTCCTTGCTTCTTTAATAATAATTTTCACCCAATCCCACCAGAAGTCATGAATCTGGAGGAGAGCAGCCAGTCATACGAGCAAAGCTCTCCAGTCCTGTCTAATGGTGTCCCAGTGTTGTTGTTGAACACATTTTTAAAGTCATTGTCTAGGTCTTCAGTCAGGTCTCCTCTTAATCTTCTTTTGCTTAAAATGAAAAGGCTCAGCACTTTTACTCGTTCCTCAAACCTCATCCCCTGTAAACTTTTAATCAGCTGAGTCGCTCTTCTCTGGACTTTTTCCAGCACTGCTGTGTCCTTTTTAGGACCAAAAACTGCACACAGATCTCCAGCTGAGGCCTCGCCATAAAGCTTGAGCTTGAGCATAACTGCAACTAAATGTTTCTGGTAACCTTTGATCATTCCTGCACACCGGCCTGGAGGAATTTTAGCCCATTCATCCGTACAGAACAGCTTCAACTCTGGGCTGTTGGTGGGATTCCTCACATTAACTGCTCACTTCAGGTCCTTCCACAGCATTTCGATTGGATTAAGGTCAGGACTTTGACTTGGCCATTCCAAAACGTTAACTTTATTCTTCTTTAACCATTCTTTGGTAGAACGATTTGTGTGCTCAGGGTCGTTGTCTTGCTGCATGACCCACCTTCTCTTGAGATTCAGTTCATGGACAGATGTCCTGACATTTTCCTTTAGAATTCTCTGATATAATTCAGAATTCATTGTTCCATGGAAAAGAAATCCACCTACAACATGAACCATTAATGGTGGATCAGTCGGGCAGTTTACTCCTGCCAGCTCCATCACATGTTTTATTATGGGAAGCCTTTTGGGGATTGCAGTCCTCAAACCATTAACCCCTTTTCAAATGTGCAGATACTTTTTAATGCAGACCCCCAGTTAAATGCCACCCACTTTAGTTTACCTGCTCTTACAGTTGTCAGCCTTTGGAGATGGAGCAGAATAAAGCTTGTGCAGAACCTCCTTAGATTCGCACCTTCTTAAAATGAAACAAGCAGCCTTGTTCCAGCAGTATAAACATACTGTAATTACAACAAAGGAACGGCAGAGGTGTTTCTCAATTGGAGAAAGTTGCGTTTGCATTACAACTCATTGAATATCCCCGTTCCACATTTACAGTTTGCGTTTCAATTGATGTAAATATATTGGGAGATTTCTGGGACCCCGACAACCCCCGAACTGCGCTGTGCGCCGACACTCTGTTACCGCAGGCACGGACTGCTCGTCCGCCGCCGGCTCACCACGTAAAGCGCCTGTCGCCCGATGGTTGATGCGGGGAACATTTCAAGCCGGGCGCTCACTTTCTGTCTCCCTTCTTCTGGAGGAAGGCTGTCTGCTCTTTGGATCTCTAAGTAGATATTGCTGCAGAGCGGAGTAAAAATGGGCGAGACATATCACTTTCGACTTCAGCCAATCCTATATTTCGTTTGTGTACGTCAGGCATTTCTGCGGTGGGTTGGCACCCTGCCCGGGATTGGTTCCTGCCTTGTGCCCTGTGTTGGCTGGGATTGGCTCCAGCAGACCCCCGTGACCCTGTGTTCGGATTCAGCGGGTTGGAAAATGGACGGATGGATGGACGTCAGGCACTTATTAGCCAATTGAAAATTTAAATGTCGCGGTCAATCATCTTTTTATTCAGCATATCGTCAATCAGTGTTATTTGTCATTCACGTTCTACTAGCAGGACGACGTCATGTTTGACTTGTGTTTGAATGACAGCTCCCTTTTGAATAAATGCCTTCAGAATGTTTGTCTTCTGAAGAATAAAGCCGGGGACCCTGACTCATCAATATAAATAAATAATATAAATAAATAAAGCTGACCTGACCTGGCGCTTGATCTGAGCTCCTAATGCTGAAGTCTCGCATAACAAGAACCTGATGGCTTCATGGCGCATTCGACATCTTGGCCGATATTCTGGGTGTCAAATGGTGGGAAGTTTTGCACAGCCGACTCGCTTTTAAACGGCACCGCACTTTTGTGTTGTATTAACGGCATCAAAAGTGAAGAGAATGGTGTCCACTGTACCTTAACGTGCCCTCTAAAAGTCAAATCAATTAGAAGTAGGATATTCTTTCCAAATGTTTAAATATTTCATAACCAAAAAATATTTAGACATGCAGATCAAAACGGTGCCGATTTATTACAATTCAATGGCTAAACTCGACGTTTCAAACCGGGGGCTTGGAGATCGAACGGGTGAACTGGCCTGTCTTGCTTTTACTCCTTTTAATTTCGCTCGTTGCTCTTGAAGCGGCAGTGTGTTGAGGTGTCACGTGTCCGTTTCCCCCACAGACGACTTCACGGCGGCCAAAATTAAAATGCGGCTCTTTGGTGCCATCTCGTGGTGAGTGCCTGTCTCCTCGCTTTAAGTAATATTTCAGTTAAACTACAGACAACCGCATCTTCTCTGCTGAAAAGCGCATTTGTTTTTTAGCCTAATCATTTTGGTTTTATTGAAATAATATAAAACATAACAGTCTTTCTTAATCCAAGTCAGAGTCCTAACATGACAGTAACTGTTGCAAAGCCCACTCACATACAGTTGTGCTTGAAAGTTTGTGAACCCTCTATATATATTTCTGCATAAATATGACCTAAAACATCATCAGATTTTCACTCAAGTCCTAAAAGTAGATAAAGAGAAACCAGTTAAACAAATGAGACAAAAATATTACACTTGGTCATATATATATTAAGGAAAATGATTGAATATTACATATTTGTGAGTGGCAAAAGTATGTGAACCTTTGCTTTCAGTATCTGGTGTGACCCCCCTTTGTAGCAATAACTCCAACTAAACGTTTCCGGTAACTTTTGCTCATTCCTGCACACCGGCTTGGAGGAATTTTAGCCCATTCCTCCGTACAGAACAGCTTCAACTCTGGGGTGTTGGTGGGTTTCCTCACATTATCTGCTCACTTCAGGTCCTTCCACAGCATTTCGATTGGATTAAGGTCAGAACTTTGACTTGGCCATTCCAAAACATTAACTTTATTCTTCTTTAACCATTCTTTGGTAGAGCGACTTGTGTGTTTAGGGTCGTTGTCTTGCTGCATGACCCACCTTCTCTTGAGATTCAGTTCATGGACAGATGTCCTGACATTTTCCTTTAGAATTCCCTAATATAATTCAGAATTCATTGTTCCATCAATGAAGGCAAGCCGTCCTGGCCCAGATGCAGCAAAACAGGCCCAAACCATGATACTACCACCACCAGGTTTCACAGATGGGATAAGGTTCTTATGCTGGATTGCAGTGTTTTCCTTTCTCCAAACAGAACGCTTTTCATTTAAACCAAAAAGTTCTATTTTGGTCTCATCCGTCCACAAAACATTCTTCCAATAGCCTTCTGGTTTGTCCACGTGATCTTTAGCAAACTGCAGATGAACAGCAATGTTTGTTTTGGAGAGCAGTGGCTTTCTCTGTGCAACCCTGCCATGCACACCATTGTTGTTCAGTGTTCTGATGGTGGACTCATGAACATGAACATTAGCCAATGTGAGAGCGGCCTTCAGTTGCTTAGAAGTTACCCTGGGGTCCTTTGTGACCTCGCCGACTATTACACGCCTTGCTCTTGGAGTGATCTTTGTTGGTCGACCACTCCTGGGGAGGGTAACAATGGTCTTGAATTTCCTCTATTTGTACACAATCTGTCTGACTGTGGATTGGTGGAGTCCAAACTCTTTAGAGATGGTTTTGTAACCTTTTCCAGCCTGATGAGCATCAACAACTCTTTTTCTGAGGTCCTCAGAAATCTCCTTTGTTCGTGCCATGATACACTTCCACAAACATGTGTTGTGAAGAGCAGGCTTTGATAGATCCCTGTTCTTTAAATAACACAGGGTGCCCACTCACAGCTGATTATCATCCCATTGATTGAAAACACCTGACTTGAATTTCACCTTCAAACTAACTGCTAATCCTAGAGGTTCACATATTTTTGCCACTCACAAATATGTAATATTCGATCATTTTCCTCAATAAATAAATAACCAAGTATAATATTTTTGTCTCATTTGTTTAACTGGTTTCTCTTTATCTACTTTTAGGACTTGAGTGAAAATCTGATGATGTTTTAGGTCATATCTATGCAGAAATATAGAAAATTCTAAAGGGTTCCCAAACTTTCAAGCACAACTGTAGACCAGTTAGATGACTTTCCCAGCAGTAGCCTTCTTTTACTTAATTTTCGCGAGCTGGAGGCAGTCGCTGAACACTCCCGTGCCTGCCAGTTACTTAGTGTGACACACTTTAACTAATCCAAGACTCTATTCAAGAAAATCAAACAGGTTTGTTTTGTCTTTAGATGTAGTGGCGGCTCCGGGTGTATAAGAGAACTGATAACCAATGAATGAAATGCCGAAGTAAAATTCAAATAATGTTTTGGACCCCACTAACTTAAAAGAAGGGGCGTCTGACTGATTCTACATAATATGGTGGACTTCAAAAAGAAAAGAGCCAAGACTGGAGCCGAACTCTCCATCGCCATTTCTGTTAAGGCTTCATACAGCAGCACGCTATTGGATTAAGGGGGTGAGCGTGTCTGTGCTGGGAGGTCGTCACACCCTCACTACATACAGTATGACATGCACTGTGATCTTCAGTCATTTAAGTTGACACGGTGCAGTGACGAGATCAGCAGCAGTTGTTAGCAAGTCTGACATACTCCAGTTTAATGTGACATCAGCTTAATCTGCGTGTCTGTGTGGGTGTGAGAGGGAGACCCACACAGACACAGGGAAGTCACGCAGACTCCACAAGGAAAAGAAATCCACCTACAACATGAACCATTAATGGTGGATCAGTCGGGCGGTTTACTCCTGCCAGCTCCATCACATGTTTTATTATGGGAAGCCTTTTGGGGATTGCAGTCCTCAAACCATTAACCCCTTTTCAAACGTGCAGATACTTTTTAATGCAGACCCCCAGTTAAATGCCACCCACTTTAGTTTACCTGCTCTTACAGTTGTCAGCCTTTGGAGATGGACAGTTAACAGTTGCAATGCATTTGCTTTCAGGACTACAGCCCACTGCCTTCTGTCAGGAGTTCCTTCGGACTTCACTCAGGTATGACTGTCTGTGTAGCCCCCTTGGATCAGTGGTATCGACATGCAGGAAAATTAGGACATGTGTCCAAGGCTCAGGGCTGGTCTGGGGCTCTGGAGAGTCTGCACAAATTCATAGTTTTGATGTCAAATGAAGCCCCTGAAGAAGATACAATGGGTTAAGACCCCTTCACTTTCTGCACACTTAAATGGATAAATGTGCCGTTTTCACCAATCTACACTCAGAAACCCATAACGACAGTCAAAACGTGTTTTCAGAACGGCTTAAAAAATCAAAAACTGACATCTCTCGGACCCTTTAGTACTTTGTACTGTAGAAACCCTTTTGGCACTCATTCCAGCTTTGAGTCTTCGTGGGGAAGTCTCTACAAGCTTTGTACACCTGGATTTGTCCAGTTTGCCCCAATCTTCCTAACAGGTCCTCTCAAGCTCCAATAGATTGGATGGGAAGCATCGTTGATCTTCAGGTCTCTCCACAGATGGTCTATGGACTTTCGCTGGGCCATTTAAGGCCAATCAGTGACTTGTCCCAAAGCCACTCCAGCATTGTCTTAGCTTCATGCTTCTTGTCATTGTCATGGTGAACCATTATCCCACCCTGAGGTCTTGTGCCCTCGGAGCAGGTTTTCGTCAAGGATTTCATTGTATTTGGTATCATTCATCCTTCTCTCAATTCTGACAAGTCTCCCTGTCCACTGAGAAGCACCCCTTTGGCCTGACTCTGCCACCACCGGGCTTCACCAAGGGAAGCTATTAAGCAAGAAGATATTGTGCTTGGAGTTCTGGCCAAAGAGTTTGATTTTTGTCTTATCAAACCAAAGAATCTTTTTCCTTGTGTTGTAAGAGTCTCGTAGATGCCATTTGTCAAATTCATAAGTGGGAGTTTGCTACTCTACCATAAAAGCCTGGAGTATTGCTGAGATGGTTCTCCTTCTGACAGGTTCTTCCATCTTAGCATAGGACTTCTAAAGCTCTATTAGAGTGACCATTAGGCTCTTCTTGCAAGTTTACTCAATTTGGCCAGACGGCCAACTCTAGGTACAGTACTAATACTTCCAAACTTCTTCCATTTCACAGTTATTGAAATTGCTGTGCTCCTGGGAGCACCAAAGGTTTTATAACCCTATGCTTCACCACAAGTTGCTCATGGAGGTCTACAGAGAGGTCCTTGGACTTCATGATTTGGTTTTTGTCCTGGCATACAGTGTGAATTGTGGAATCTTCTAGACACAGATATGTGCTTTTCTAAATGATGTTCAATCAATCCAATTTGCCACAGGTGGACTCCCGTCAAGTTCTAGATGGATCTCAAGAAGAATTAAAGCAAACAAGATGCACCAGACCACAATTTAGAGTGCCACAGCAAAGGGTCTGAATATTTATGTGAATGAGAGATTTCAGTTTATGAGTTTTAATAAATGTGTAAGTCATTCTAAAAGCATTTTTTCACTTACTGAGTGTAGATTGATGGGCAAAAAGGCTTAATCATCTGTGTCCATCAGGGGGCGCTCCAGCTCCCCAAACACCTAACACAGCACAGGTTCAGACTTAAGTCACAATAAACAAAGATTTTTATTGTTTCATTGGAAACCCTTCACTAGCAAGTGTTTCCCACCACAGCCTCAGTACAGAAGCACACTGCACTACTTGGTCTTTGTCTTCTTCTTCCTCTCTCTCTGTCTCTCTTTCTCTCTCTCTCTCTGCCTCCTCCACTCCTCCTCCTCCCATCTCTGGCTCCCAGAGTTGTGGCAGGCAGCTCCTCTTATACAAAAACCCAGTCTTTCCTGACAAAGTTGGGCTCCCCAGTCCCTTCTGCACCCACAAAATTAAGATAAATTAAGTGGCAACAACATGATTCGCTGAAGTGGAATTTGATTGACATTCCTCGACCCCCCATCAAGATCCACCCATTTTACCTTGAGGTACAGCAATATCGAGTTGATCTGCAGAGCCACAGCACCATATGTCACCGCAGGTCTATGCCAGCAGTTTTTCGGCGGAAGTGACATCACCACAGGTCTACAGCATCCATCCATCCATTATCCAACCCGCTATATCCTAATTACAGGGTCACGGGGGTCTGCTGGAGCCAATCCCAGCTAACACAGGGCGCAAGGCAGGAACAAACCTCAGGCAGGGCGCCAGCCTATTGCAGAGGGCTGAACCAAAGAGCTCCAATTCCCATGATGCACTATGGGAGTCTAGGGCTCTGCCACAACCCAGGAGGGCTGCCATCTAGTGATCCGTGCAGGCTGTCTCCCATGTTCTTCCACACTGTCAGGGGCTCGGCCAAGTAAGGCTCCCAGCCGTTCCTCACAATCCATTTAAAGTGAAAGCTACAACACAATAAGACACTCTGAATGAACAAAAGGCAACTCAGGTGGCACCATGTTGGCACACAAAAGTTTGGATTAGGGACACTCAACAGTGTAACAAACAAAGTGTGCGTGAATACATAATGGCTAGAAACACACGTTGTACATAATTGTATATACTGTTGTCATACACGTGCGCTTGGGAGACAGTCTAAGGGCTTAACTGGGAGTAAAACATTGATGTACGGTACTAATGCCTTTTCTCCCTCTTCCACAGACCACCAGGAATGAAAAAAACAGTTAAGACACCACCCACTCCACTTCTTCATCACACCCTCCTGCAGACCTCATTTTCCACCTGAGATCCCTCCCCTTCCTGTTATCCACCTATAAAAACCCAAGCCTTCATTCTGCTGATCAGCCAATGTTCTGACTCAGTCTTATATGAGTACTCGCTGTCTTTTTGCTTGTTGCCACAGTACATGGGGTGAACTCCTCAAACCTTCATCTTTGTTGTTTGTGTTTTCTTCACAGTGTATATGTTGCATGATAAGTAAAATACAATACAATATAATTTATTTTTGTATAGCCCAAAAGCACACAAGGAGTGATGCAGAGGGTTTTAACAGGCCCTGCCTCTTGACAGTACCGCAGCCTTGACTCTCTAAGAAGACAAGGAAAACCTCCAGAAAAAAAACCCTTGAAGAAAAAAAATGGAAGAAACCTTGGGAAAGGCAGTTCAAAAGAGAGACCCCTTTCCAGGTAGGTTGGGCGTGCAGTGAGTGTCAAGAAAAAGTGGGTCAATACAATAAACAGAACAGAACACAAGTAATCCTCAATACAATGTAACAGTGCAATAGAAATATTACAAGTACAGAGCAGAATTCAACAGTAGATGATATCACAGAATATGATTTGGATTTGTTTAGAGTCCTGGAGACCTCAGCCATCAAGCTGCCTCCCCCTATTGGCCATTCCACAGCTGAGACAGTGCTGGGCCAGCCAATCCCGTGAAAGGACCCCTCTACCTGACGATTCCTGCGATCCTCCATCAGAGATGACTTTATTTTAGGCAGACAAAACAAATTGGCAGGTGAGCCGTGGCACCAAGTGCCACCTTTGAATACAGAGAAGGAAAACGGAATAGGTGAAGAATAGTAACAAATTATAACACAGATCACATTACTTATGGTTTAATCCTAATGAATAACAGCAGAGATGCAGTCTGTACAGTTAATCAGCAGCTCTAGTCAGGGTGTGCTAAACTGAAGTTGTGAGTCTTCAGCTGGGATTTGAAAGTTGAGACCAAAGGGGCATCTCTTATAGTAGCAGGCAGACCATTCCACAGTTTAGGGGCCCTGGAACTAAAAGCTCTACCTCCCACTGTTACTTTATTAATCCTTGGAGTCTTAAGCAGACTGGCATTTTGAAATCTTAATGTGTGCTCTGCTTTGTAATGATCTGTTCAGATAAGTAAGCCAGAACTTGGCCATTCATGTCACTCTAATATTTTATTACTCCTTTTGTGGCCTTTTCATATTCATAATAGTAGGAAACATCAAAGACATGGTGTTAAGTTTAAGGGCGGCTTGGTATGAGTAGGAGTGGGTATGTGCCCTGTGATAAACTGGCATCACATTCAGAAATTATTCCTGTCTTGCTGCCCAGTCAGTTCCTAGCAATGTTGCCCGAGACACACAGCTCCATAGAATGAATGGTGAATAGACAGATGAGTCTCATAGTAGAGGAACAAGCACAATTCTTGGACCAAAGTTCCGTTTCCCAATTCAGTATCCATGCAGACATCGTGTGCTCCATCCCTGACCAGATGGTTTCCATCAACAGTTCAAATGCCTCTTGTTAGATTAACTCCACCTTGGCCTATCCTGTGTGTGCCAGTGTGGGTAATGCCATGAACTGATACCCTGACTACTGCTGGCATTGACCCAGCTACCTCAGAATGGATAAAGCAGTTTGAGAAATACAAGGAAAGACTGTTAAATAGAATCGAACACATTTCAAAGTCTAACTTTTTTTAATTTGCTTTACTGAGTGTTTGGAAAACAAAAATTTACACTATTTAGTTTTTTTTTCCCTATAGTACAGTGTAATATAGTATAGTTCAGTGTTTCTCAATCCATGGGTCGTTATACAAATGTGTGAATGCCTTACATCAGTGTCAAAGTTAAAATAAAAAACATTAAATCAGCCATTGCTTTAATGTTTTAGTGGCTACTGTTTGCAGATTTCAGCTCCGTATCCAAGTCAAAGGGACATTTTACACCTGCATGCTGGGGAATTGAAACGACTGAGATAAGTCCAGTTATGTTCAGATGACACCAGGATACACACCACACGCTTCAATGGCCTCTTACACCCTCAGGGCATTTCTCAGTAATTTCCCACCAGAGGAGGGTACCCCAAAATAAAGCCTTATTATTCTTAACAAAAGGCAGCACAGTCACTGTTTTACTAGAACCTGACCGAGAACTTCTCAAATGAGATAGCATGTCAATCAATTTGATTTGTGATTTGTGTGTAAACGTTTATTACCAAGCTGCTGCTGTAGACCTGGGCGGCACGGTGGTGCAGTAGGTAGTGCTGCTGCCTCGCAGTTAGGAGACCCGGGTTCACTTCCCAGGTCCTCCCTGCGTGGAGTTTGCATGTTCTCCCCCGTGTCCACATGAGTTTCCTCCCACAGTCCAAAGACATGCAGGTTAGGTGGATTGGCGATTCTAAATTGTGCTGTGTGTGTGTGCCCTGCCCTGCCCGGGGTTTGTTTCCTGCCCTGTGTTGGCTGGGATTGGCTCCAGCAGACCCCCGTGACCCTGTAATTAGGATATGGATGGATGCTGTAGACCTGTGGTGATGTCACTTCCGCCGTAAAACTGCTGGCATAGACCTCCGGTGACATATGGTGCTGTGGCTCTACAGATCAAGTTGATATTGCTGTACCTCAGGGTAAAGTGGGTGGATCTTGATGGGGGGGTCGAGGAATGTCAATCAAATCCCACTTCAGCGAATCATGTTGTTGCCACTTAATTTGTCCAGTTGTTAATGATCTAAGGTTGTCTATCACATTTAACTTCAGCCAATGTCTTTGTGTGTCTCTGTTTGAGTTCCCACCTGCTTCCTTGTTCCACCTAACTAGAGGTTTGTTTTGTCTCTAAATGCAGGTAAGTTTACTTCGAAAGTAAAACGATTAAAATCTGCAATTTAATTTTTCAATGTGTTTTTATAATTTTGCATTGCAGAATTTTGATTGTACTTATTTTGTATTTTGTGTTGCAAACATTTCTTTTTTTTTATCGTCATTTTTCACTTTGATTAAATAAATCGTAACATTATTTTACATGCTTATTTTTAAACAGGATCACATCACAGTCATAAATACGACACACATTCTGTCCATAGTGCAGTATTCAGGGGTATTTTTCTGCCTTTTCTGTCATCCGTGACTGTATTCCTCATGCTAGTCTAGAGGAGCTGATGAACATTTGCGTGATCACCGAAAACTTGGTGTGTGTTCTGTGTTTTGTTTTTTTCCCATGAACTCAGGCTAACAGTAATCTTTAAGCCAACATTGATGTCGTTGTTTTCTTGTAGTCCATACAAATGAAGCCCCCAGCACCTGTGACATCTTTCTCTGTCTTCAAGCTTACTTTCTTGCAATGTAATAATTTTCTCTTGTTCAGTTACATTGTTTTCTTTCCTATGTCCTGTAATTCTTTAATTTAACGATGCCTTATGTTCTTTGATACACATGGTATTATTTGTCCCCGGTATCTTGAGATTATCAGCTGTTTCATTTATTTTTCTTGTTATGCCTTCTGCTGCTAATATACTTGCCTGTAACTCTTTGAGGGACTTTTTAATACACAAACTCTTAGTTGGTGTTTCTGGTGTTGATAATTGATTTTTCTTATTTGATTTTATTGTCTTTTATATTTACTCTTAAAACAGCAGCCTCACCAGTGCTGCATTCCATTTCTTCTGTCATCTCAGTATACAGTGGCTTGCAAAAGTATTCGACCCCCTTTAATTTTTCCACATTTTGTCACATTATAGCCACAAACATGAATCAATTTCATTGGAATTCCACGTGAAAGACCAATACAAAGTGGTGTACACTTGAGAAGTGGAACGAAAATCATACATGATTCCAAACATTTTTTACAAATAAATAACTGCAAAGTGGGGTGTGTGTAATTATTCAGCCCCCTTTGGTCTGAGTGCAGTCAGTTGCCCATAGACATTGCCTGATGAGTGCTAATGACTAAATAGAGTGCACCTGTGTGTAATCTAATGTCAGTACAAATACAGCTGCTCTGTGACGGTCTCAGAGGTTGTCTAAGAGAATACTGGGAGCAACAACACCATGAAGTCCAAAGAACAGACCAGACAGGTCAGGGATAAAGTTATTGAGAAATTTAAAGCAGGCTTAGGCTACAAAAAGATTTCCAAAGCCTTGAACATCCCACAGAGCACTGTTCAAGTGATCATTCAGAAATGGAAGGAGTATGGCACAACTGTAAACCTACCAAGACAAGGCCGTCCACCTAAACCCACAGGCCGAACAAGGAGAGCGTTGATCAGAAATGCAGCCAAGAGGCCCATGGTGACTCTGGACGAGCTGCAGAGATCTACAGCTCAGGTGGGGGAATCTGTCCATAGGACAACTATTAGTCGTGCACTGCACAAAGTTGGCCTTTATGGAAGAGTGGCAAGAAGAAAGCCATTGTTAACAGAAAACCATAAGAAGTCCCGTTTGCAGTTTGCCACAAGCCATGTGGGGGACACAGCAAACATGTGGAAGAAGGTGCTCTGGTCAGATGAGACCAAAATGTAACTTTTTGGCCAAAATGCAAAACGCTATGTGTGGCGGAAAACTAACACTGCACATCACTCTGAACACACCATCCCCACTGTCAAATATGGTGGTGGCAGCATCATGCTCTGGGGGTGCTTCTCTTCAGCAGGGACAGGGAAGCAGGTCAGAGTTGATGGGAAGATGGATGAAGCCAAATACAGGGCAATCTTGGAAGAAAACCTCTTGGAGTCTGCAAAAGACTTGAGACTGGGGCGGAGGTTCACCTTCCAGCAGGACAACGACCCTAAACATAAAGCCAGGGCAACAATGGAATGGTTTAAAACAAAACATATCCATGTGTTAGAATGGCCCAGTCAAAGTCCAGATCTAAATCCAATCGAGAATCTGTGGCAAGATCTGAAAACTGCTGTTCACAAACGCTGTCCATCTAATCGGACTGAGCTGGAGCTGTTTTGCAAAGAAGAATGGGCAAGGATTTCAGTCTCTAGATGTGCAAAGCTGGTAGAGACATACCCTAAAAGACTGGCAGCTGTAATTGCAGCAAAAGGTGGTTCTACAAAATATTGACTCAGGGGGCTGAATAATTACGCACACCCCACTTTTTAGTTATTTATTTGTAAAAAATGTTTGGAATCATGTATGATTTTCGTTCCACTTCTCACGTGTACACCGCTTTGTATTGGTCTTTCACGTGGAATTCCAATAAAATTGATTCATGTTTGTGGCTGTAATGTGACAAAATGTGGAAATGTTCAAAGGGGGCCGAATACTTTTGCAAGCCACTGTAATTATGGTCAATAAGCACCAATTCACAGTCATTTTTAAGTTCCAACTTCTTTTGCATTATTACTTTTAATTTTCTTCTATATTTTTAGCAACAGTGTAGACTACTTCTTTATTAAAGTTTTTAAACAGATTTTTCATTGCAAAGTATATTTTAAGAGAATACAATAATACAATTCGAAGGAGGGATAATAAAGAGCGTCTAAACCACCCTCCATCTTTCTCCTCCCCTCCATTGGCCTCATGTATAAACGGTGTGCATGCACAAAAATGTTTCGTATACCTATTTCCTCACACATTTTGAGATTTATAAAACCTTAACTTGGCGTAAAGCCACACTCATTTTCACAGCAGCCTCACACCATGCGTACACACGTTTCTGCTCAGGTTTGCAAACTGACAGCACCCAGCGTCAAAGCAGTGCTACTGTTTCTGTGTTATTTCTCTTTCATTTTCATATTTGGATTTAGAAAATACACCGAAATTAATTGCATATCATTTACAAATTTAATTCACGTGATTGTAATCAATATATTAGCGCACAGAATGGCTACCATGGCTGCTTTAGCATTGTTAGAAGACATTGCAAATGGAAGAATTAGAAGAAAGTGTGTATTTAGAGACAATGATGATGACGACTGGCTTCTAAGTCAATTTCAATTTCCAAGTGCTATCCTCTTGACACTGTGTGCTGAACTGGCGCAGACTTTATAAAGGCAGACTTTGAGGAAGACTTTGTGCTCTACCTGCTCCTTTGCAAGTTCTGACCACCATTGGATTTTTAGCCACAGGAGTTTTTCAATATGAACTTGCTGACCGATCGGGTATTTCACCAACATCACTGAGTTGTGCCAGGCCAGTTGTTTGGGGTGGTATTATCTACTTGTCATCCAGATATGTAGGATTTCCTTACCCTGTGGTTGAACTGCGAAACATCAAAGCGCAATTTGCAGCAACGCCCAGTTTTCCAAATGTAATTGGAGCGGTCAGGTGCTATTGCAACAGCGGTGGACAAATTACAACAGCCAGGAATGAATCATAAAAAGAATGAGCTGGCATTACATCTTATATAGATGGAGAACCTATAAAACAGCAGCTTCGCACAGTCACATGTGCTTTTTCCAACTAGTGTAGCAAAAGGCAAGCAGTTCTTTTAAAAATAGAGAGTCACCTCAACGAGCCATGTAAAGAGGGCATCTGAAGATGAGCTGGGCACAGGAGCATCATCACCACATGGAGTTGTGTTCTTGACACGGGGTTCAGTTTTTGTAATATTGTCTGAAACGGAATAAACAGATGGTGGGCTGCGACTGACCATTTCACGTCGACTTTGTTATCTAACTGCTTCTTTTTATTCCGGGAACTGTGCGACTTTCTGAATGTGAACTTTCAAGTGTCTCTGCCATGCTGTATCACTCCATAACTTCTATTTGTTGCTTATACCACTGCTTAAGCCAACAAATAGTACATTTGTACTTGCCTCCACTTCACATTTGCAGAAATTCTTCTTTTTTCCATGTGATTTTGCCATTGTCCTTTAACAAAACACTGAATGTAAGGTAATATTTATATTGATTTGCATATTAAAATATTCAAAATTCTGGGAGGAGTCGGGGTGGGGCTGTAGGCACGTGCACGTGTATTAAATTTCATGTTCATTAGGATTTGTAAAGGGGAAGTGTGTGGGTCTTGGTATACGCACAGTTTTCTGCATCTGGAATTTTTTGTGCATACGCACAGTTCTGTTTTTGCCCATTCACCACGTTTTAGTGTGAATTCTATGCCTGCCGTTATACATGAGGCTCCAGGTCTTCTTTGTCTCAAAAAGTAAAAGCAAGCCCTTCTCCATCTGACATGAGTTTGAATCTTGTGGTTCCCATAGGTGGGACTTGGGCATCGAGCACGGTAAAACCACAATTGAAGATATTTCAAAAAACAGTTGTGTAGTACTTATCTAAAAGTTCATAAACACTTTTTATGAGACTCATGTGGGATACCACATTTCTTCATGTGGAGTCTTGTCCACGTAAACTGATGAGTACATTTGCCGTAAGGCAGCACTTGTATTGTAGCTAATATGTATTGTTGAATTCCAAAATGCAGTGTGAGTAAAAGTGTGTGCTGCATAACTAATTACAACTTTTGTCAATACACAATCAGTGCCATCGACTGCATCTTCGCAATTTGTGGGAGCCTCAGGACTTGTGCGTTAATGAGACAAAAAACGTTGTAAAGAAACTTTGCAAATTTTTCCAGGGGTCGACATAAAGATCACTCAATATACTGACAAGATGAAGTGGCTGGATAAGCACATCTGGAGCCAAACTTGCAAAAAAGCACTTGACTTTGTCAGCAACGTCTGTCTCTTGTGAATCATCTTGTCAAAGGCTGGCGAGAGATCAGTAATAAGAAGTCATCCGAACTGCAGCACAGCAGGAAACATCATTTATGTAAATAGAATTATTGAAAGACTGAGCTTGTGTTGTTTCTGTATTCTTAAACCATCCTCCAGTTACGCAATCCCAGTTCACTTAGGCAAAAAACAGGTAATAATAAATGGAAACTCCAATAGATGAAGGTGTAATAGGCACCCTTTGTTAAGATTGGGGTGATAAGTGAAAAGGCAAATTTCCTGAATAATTTGGTTACAGGTTATTGTGGATGGCTGTCTACATAATGTTGATATTTACCTGTCCTGCAAAAGACCAGACTGCTTTGATTGGTATCTCACCAACATACAATATTGTGATACACGCCTGCCTGCTTCCCTTGAAAATGGACGTGTTCTGGGGACATTGGCTTCTAATCAGCATACAGTGGTATTTATACTTGTTGATAGCTGACAACAATATTATTGTTTAACCAATGAAAATGTGTTTATACTATTGATAAGCAAAGGAAATAGATATGTACCATTGTTTAATCGATCATTATATTGATCTAAGCTGAGGTTGAAGCAGTTATATACTTCCGGGCAGTTGACTGTGTTCATACGGTGTGAAGAAAGAGAGCGTGAGCAGAAGGGACATAGCGAGTCAAGAGGATGGTGTGAGGGGGCAGACAATGTAGGAGAGAGATGGTCAACTGAGAACGCTGTCAAGATCACACGCACAGAGTGCAGGGACTCACAGGCAGATGGTGGTGTGTAGCTGACAAGACAAAAAGCACACGGACAGTGACACAAACCTCCAGGGAGGAAGAGAGAGAGGGGCCGAGAGAGGGATTCCCAGTGAGAGAGGTAAGATTCTAGAGAGGACTGAACGAAGCTGGCAGACAAGAAGCAAGACTTCTGTTAGAACATAAGGATTCGGCGAACAGAGTGTGTCAGTTGGACAGTTAGAAGATTTGGCTATTTTAACTATTTAGGTTAGATTACCTGTAAGTGTGACCGGACACCTCTCAGACCAGCCATTGACACATTTAATGTTTCCCTACTCCTTTCCTGTTGTGCTACCCAAAGCAGGCACCTGCTGTCACTTGTGACCGAACACCAACCCTGAGTTTCATTCAAGGCTTTACCATCCTTCCTGTCATACACATAAAATAACACACACGTTTTCTCTACTTTTGTGTTCAATATTAATAATAGTCATATGGCAATAATGAGAAAAGCACAAGATGGAAATATTTTTGAGAAGAGCCTGGGCATCAGGGTGTGGAGGTGTCTTGTCTCCCGTTACTTGAACTCGTCTGCCACCCCTCCGTCTATCAGCCACACTGGCACCAAATGTAATGGAGACTACTGACAATGTACACCTTCAGAAGTGGAATAAATCAACTGTATACCGAAGCATTCCATTGCCAGACATAAAAATACAAAGCACAACATTTCAAAGAAACCATGAGTTTTGTTAATTATAAAAAACACACGATAACTACTATAGGTGTTGTTACTTTTTTGTTTATTCTCACCAAATGTTACATATCTACATGGGAAATGAATATCGGTAATATGTTTAAAATAATTCAGATTAAAGTAAAATAAAACACTGTCAAAATATATTAATAAACAAACTGAGAAGCATTTGCCTTTAGGAGAGAGTAGAGGTTGGGAGGATCCGCTGATAGTTTGAATTAAATTATCAAAAAAAGCTTTGAGCTGTCGTTTATGACAGAATGCATTGTTAACGGCACACACTCTCTATGACGATGTCATGAACAAATAAAAAAAAATAAAATAAAGCACAGACCACATAAACTCACAGCCTCCTTGATATTTGGGCTTATAATTAATTGTCAATATTATACAAATTAAGGGTGTACTATCGCTAGCAGTTTGTTCTGTGCCCGAGCGCTTTTGTTCGCATGTAGCCCCCCAAAGTCTAGTCCATTTGGCTAGTGTGATCGCTCCGTGCCATCTCAACTGTACCTTGCCCTGGCACGCTTGGAAGAGGTGGGCTATGATTCAGTAGGATTTGAGAACAGTGTGGTCAATAAAAGTGCCTGAGCACAGAACACAGACATGATGTCAATGATGTGACAAATCTTATTACTATGTAGATCAGGGGTGCCCACACTTTTTCGGCTTGCAAAGTACTTTTAAAATGACCAGGTCAAAATAATCTACCTACATTAAAAACTATATATATATATATATACACACTGAGTATCAGAGGTAGGTAGTAACTAATTACATTTACTCCATTACATTTACTTGAGTAACTTTTTTAACAAAATTGTACTTCTAAGAGTAGTTTTACTGCACATACTTTTTACTTTTACTTGAGTAAATTTGTGAAGAAGAAACGCTACTCTTACTCCGCTACATTGGGCAACACTCGAATCGTTACTTTTTTTTTTTTCCATTAGATAAAGTCTGACAGACAATTTTCAGTCTGCTCTGTGTAAAGTATGCTGTCAAGTTGCGCACACGCCTTCTATTGCGTCTCCAGCTCTGACGCAAGGTTTTGGATGTTCCCCAAATCAAGGCGCTGCAGCTTTGAGGACAGATGTTGCATTTTTTGTTTGAAAGCATGAACTGAGCTAATCATATTGACCATGGTTTTCTCTTTTCCTTGCAGCTTTAAATTAAGCTCATTCAACATGTTGGTCAGATCTGCAAAAAAAATGCCAAGTCTAGCGGCCATTGATCGTATTAAGTTGCTTGTATTCTGCATGTTTAATGACAAGGAGAAACTCCTTTTTCTCCGGCTAGGGGTCTTGAAATTTCAGCAGGAATTTCTCCCTAGCCATCTGTCTCAATGAAGGCATCTTTTATCATCTCTCCATCTTGGAAGGACTTCTTATGCTTAATGATCGAGTGATTCACCCGGAACGATGCTTCGGTGTGTTTGCCTTTGCTTTTGAATTCAGCCGAGTGAAAAATGACGGCTGACCGATTAACTGCGATTTTAGTTCCCTCTCCTTTCTCTTTCTCAGATCGCTTTTCGGAAGGAAGTCAGTTTCATAGTTTTTATGAACAGTTCGAAAGTGCCTTTCCACATTTTCCTTCTTTGGAATAGCAATGATAGATTGACAGATCAGACAAACGCACTTCGATTGTGACATTGTGAGAGAAAAAAATCCTCTTCCAATTCCACATCCTGCCCATAAACAACATTTTTTTTTAAATCCTTTCTTTAGTTGATGTAAATTGGAAGGCTAACTAGATCACTTAGATAGCCGGAGTTTTGCAGTAGCTCGCGCATTTGATCGTGCGTGCGGGATGACCAGTGTGTTAGAAGAAAAGAGATCTCAGACTGGCCGCCCTGTATGTCAATCAAGTGGCAAATGCCATAGGGAGGATACATGATAGACTAACATTTAAAAAAAAATTTTTTTTGAATGCAACGCGATCTACCTGCACTCCCTTTCCGATCTACCGGTCAATCGCAATCTCCGCATTGGGCAACCCGATGTAGATAATGCAATTCTCATTTCATTTGATACCATTTGAGTTAAAAACAGGATTTTATTCTCACCCTACAAATGAACGTGGATTGTAAACTGCTCAAAAAAATTAAAGAAACACTTTGAAAACACATCAGATCTCAATAGGAAAAAAATTCCTGCTGGATATCTATACTGCTATGGACTGGGTAATGTGTTAGGAACAAAGGGATGCCACATCGTTTGATTGAAATGAAAATTATCAACCTACAGAGAGGGCTGAATTCAAAGACACCCCAAAAATCAAAGTGAAAAAATGATGCGTCCAGGCTCGTCCATTTTGCCGAAATTTCATTGCAGCAACTCAAAATTGTACTCAGTAGTTTGTATGGCCCCCACGTGCTTGTATGCATACCTGACAATGTTGGATGGGTGGCATGCTCCTAATGAGACGACGGATGGTGTCCTGGGGGATCTCCTTCCAGATCTGAACCAGGGCATCAATGAGCTCCTGGACAGTCTGAGGCGCTGGATGGACCGAAACATAATGTCCCACCCAGAGGTGTTCTATTGGATTGAGGTCAGGTGAGTGAGTGTGGGGACCAGTCAATGGTATCAATTCCTTCATCCTCCAGGAATTGCCTGCATACTCTTGCCACATGAGGCCGGGCATTGTCGTGCACCAGGAGGAACCCAGGACCCACTGCACCGGAATAGGGTCTGACAATGGGTCCATGGATTTCATCCCGATACCTAATGGCTGTCAAGGTGCCATTGTCTAGCCAATAGAGGTCTGTGCGTCCCTCCATGGATATGCCTCCCCAGACCATCACTGACCCACCACCAAACCGGTCATGCTGAACGATGTCACAGGCAGCATAACGTTCTCCACGGCTTCTCCAGACCCTTTCACGTCTGTCTCATCTGTGAAAAGCACAGGGTGCCAGTGGTGGACCTGCCAATTCTGGGTTCTATAGCAAATGTGAAAATCATTTTGACATGTATGCTGTCACTCCATGTTCAGATCTTGTTTTGGCTTTACATAAAGTCCCATGGTGATGATGACAATGTGCCCAGGCCCAGAAAGTTAAAGAGCAGTGTGAGTGCAGGCCAGTGGAGGAGTAGGGAGGGGGATAATCGTGCTTGGGCACGGTATGTAACAAATGTGCCTAGTGTGAGTACACCTTAAGTCATTTTAAGAAGATGACAAGTCTGCATCAGTCCGTTCTAAAGATGCTCCTTTTAAAATGTTTGCATATACACCATATAAGACAGAATCTCAACGAACTCCTGAGTAATGACAAATAATATATCACACTGAGGAATTATAATGCATAATAACAGGAACAAGTAAAAATTATGACTTCCTAAAACGGACACTGTAAACGTTGGCAATTCAGTTTATAATTTATGAGGCCTGTGTGTGCATTTCCATATTGACTTAAGAACTAAGGAAGCCATCTGTTATACTAAACAGTAACTCAAACAATACTTAACAGTAAATGGTCTCAGCAACTCAATTCAAGTACATGAAGTGCTTGTCTAACACTGCTAAGAATGAAGGGTCACACTGTCATGATGGGTGTTTGGAAGGCACTGATTGGTTGAAACTATCGATAACGATTTGTCCAAAAAGGGAAGCGCCATATAGCGATCAGAAATGAAAACACACATTTAAGCTTGTCGGACTGTAGTTTATGTTATGTTTTTCTACAATATAAATTCAGTTTGACACCAGTCTCTCCAAATCCTCAAATATGAAGTTCAATACGTTTTACAGTGAAACTCTTGATACTTATCTTTATATATAATATGCTTCCGTGGCTGTTCGTTTGTCTGTCCGGGATTTTAAATCAGCTGTAGCTTGCAAACCGTTTGAACTATTGACCTGAAATTTGGTACTCATGTACTATGTGATGTCTACTATCCGCTTTCAGGGTGATGATTGACCTCCAAGGTTATTCCTCTTTTTACTTTTATTTTATTTTATTCTCATCCCTACCACCTTCGCTATTACTTCCCCAATCTCTTCACATCTTAAAGCATTCTTGAGGCACATTGAAGACTTAAGTGCCAGCTTAAATGAAAAACTAAAGAGCATGTACTAAGTAATTGCAACACAAACACTGACTTAATGTGAAAAGGTGCTGACGAGAGAAGAGAAAATGCGGGCCGCTAGGGTAGAGAAAGGAAAAGCTGCTCAGTCAAGTGTATTCACTGCATGTTATCGTACAGTGCGCCGTTACTGGTAATATATAATAATATATCATTGACACTATGTATCAGACAAAAGAAATTACAGTAAGCAACAATAACAATAATGAATTATCAGCATCTACCTGAATTGTTGTTTCAATTTGTCACTGAACTATATTGACTGAAGTGAGTAATGTCAATACAAATTACAAAATATCACTAGAGGATTTAGTGTCAAATATTTGGTAGATTCGCAACAATATCTTTGAATGTGTCGATGCTTCAAAAAGCATCCTTTGAACTGCGCACCTCATATCAGTGTTTCTTACAGCGCTCTACGCTTCATTTCCACTCCGCATGTCAGCTCGGAGTTTTGAATCCTTCATTTGAACTACGCATGGCATTGCCAGATTTCAAAAACTCTACTGAATTGTCTGATTGTGGATTATCAATACATTTTTAACAACTGTACCTGCTAATACTTAGTGTCAAGAAACAAAATTATAAATTATAAACCTTACAAATACTGACTGCTAGAATGCATAATTCTGTAAAGACGTATAATTTTGTAATACGGTCACGGCACCTCTCTCACCATAATACTCTCTTCTCATAAATATCCCTCCTTTGCCTCTCGTCATTAATTTATAAAGATATTTCAAAAGTAAATGTGCATCTTGTTTCATGTTTATAACAAAATGAAACATATGACTGATGCTTTTTATTGTTGTTATGGCTAATGATTGTGGATTTAGGGGGTTTGAATTACTAAATATTAAATTCATCAGGTAGAATATGTTCTTATTTTGATTGTTAATGTGGGGGAGCGGTGCGCAGTAAATATGTTAGTGACTGGGATTGTCCTTATGAAACTGGAAGATTAATTAGGAAGGATACAGACAGAAGAACTATTATTTTTATATAAATATATTTGTATTATTCTGAGTAAGGCGACTTTGTACTGATCACCTATCTGGACCTTGATGAAGGTGTTCACGAGTGGGGATGTTGCTGGAAAAAAATCAGATGATTTTATCCCACTGCTCTTTGTTTCCGCAGCACTCAAGTGGATCTTTAATGCTGACCTCTGTAGGAATTACCGAGTTCTCTTTTCAGCACAAAGGCTGTGGACTATGGCCGGCCATTCAGGCAGCCAAAGGGAGCTCTCCCTGCGACATGGAGATGCCCCGAATTCCAGCATGGCATCATGGACTATGTAGTTTTAGTGCACAGCCCTGATGGATAACGTCGGGTCCGCCAGGGAACGCTGCAGGGAGGCACAGAGATATTTATTTTTCATATAGTAATTCCATGTCACAAGGACGGAAGAAATAAAGTGCTTCTGGGCTGACGAAGAAAAGGAGTTTTCACCTGACCCGGAAGTGCTGGGTAATCACATGATCTGAGGGATCATAGAAGCACTTCCGGGTCATGGACTATAAAAGACTGTGGGAGATCGCAGACGGGGGAGCTGAGTCAGGTGGCAGGGTGACAATGCGTCTGGGAGAGGAGGATTGATTATTGTGTTTGGTTTATTGTTTAATAGTGTATTGTGGAGTGGGAGGCGCTTTGTGCACTGTTTAGTCCGAATAAAGAAAATTATTGGACTTTTACCTGGTGTCTGGCGTCTAGTCGGAGGGTTCAAGGGGAGGACAGCGCCCCCTATCTGTCACAAGGCATATACAGTGGCTGCTTTTTCCATTTGAATGACAATTGTAATTAGTCATGTAGCACATACTTTTATTCACATTACGCTTTACATATACAGTAGATATGAACTAAAGAATGTGGATCACTTAATACTAACAGAGCTCACCTTGGAAGGTCCTGTGTGTGCGACAGCATGCTGGTGACTGATCTGCGCCACGTCTCTCTGCCTCTCTGACATGCTCCGGATTGACAGCTTTGAATTTTGGGTCCAGCAGAGTTAATTCACCCTGATCCTCCACAGTGGGTTTGTCGTCATCCTTTACAATAATGGGATTCAAAAAACCTCAAGTGGCAATGAACAAAAGTTGGATTGTTGTAAATATGTGAGCTGCCTTCCACAAATTAGTCGTTGCATTTTGATGGCGAGTCTAAGTGGGAATGATTCCAGAACAGATCTCTTATGCAATCTGCCCACAGTATTTCCCAAAACTAATTTGTCAAGTTAGGGTATAAATATATCACTCCTGATGCTTTTTTTTTTTTTTTTTAATTCGGTTGACTCTTTAATCCCACTTGAACCCGAGTTTGCATTGAACTCAGAATATGAAAAGCAACCCCCTTAGTCAGTCGAGTCATAGGACGAGACGATCATTACTTGTGACAGATTTGACTGTGATGGCATCTTTTCTTCATAATGAACCCATTCATTTTGAGGTCCACAAAATACTATAAAGTATTAATAATTGAAATATCTCATTACTTGATGGAATAATAACATTTGTGCTCACCTTTATTATGGCAAAGTAGAGAGTTAAGCCTTTATTTTCCATCTAAATAAGTCTAAACAAAGAAAACATTTGGAGGACAAATGACAAGTCTTGTTTTTTTTTTAAACCTACAACATTAGGGCGGTGGAACTCCAAATGACAGTCGATTAAATGCGATTTCAAAAAAAGATGAGGGATAATAACAACACTAACAACAGGAGAAATAACAATGATACAATTTAAAAGGCGAAAATCCTCAATAAAAGACCCAGGCCTCCTTGAATGAAGCGCCTTATTTTGTTTTATTTAAACTCATTTGTCGTACAGTACATTAGACCTGTTAGCGTTAGTTCTATTTTTTTTAAGACATCTGATACTGGAAGCCGCTGACGAACACTTCTCTTCATTGCCAATCAGGAGTGGACTGGGTCTCAAAACCGGCCCGGGCATCGTTCAACAAGTGAGGTGACGAAGTCGACCCACTCGGCCCGTTATTCATTGTAATTTTCTTAAAACTTTTGTAACGAGTACATGGCTCGCTACTTGCTATGAGCCTATGACATGAACTCTATCTAAACTGTTGCCAAACTTAATCTGTACACTGTTGTTTAGACACAACTTAAAATTTGACGACATGCTTAGAAATAAAATTTAATGAAAAATGTAGTAAAATGGTTTACACGTTATTAGAGTACATGTCACATGTCAATGTCATGTCCAGATGCCAGTACCCTAGTAGCTACTCATTTACAATTTAATAAATTATAACTGAGATTATAATGAAAACCTCACATGATTGAAATGTTCCATTAACTTAATGATAAACAAGAAATGTTCCGTCCTAATATGAAAAATTTCTATCCTGTGCTTTTTAACTTTATTTCTTCATACTAATAAACGCAGCTGAAAACCACTGATTATTGCTCACACAGATGACAAGAGAACAATAAAATGCATAATACATAATCTAAACTAATTATCAGTATCAAAGAATTTAAATACTAGATATGAGATAAAAATAAATTGCAATAATGTATATGCTAACTGAAATGTAGTGATATAGAAACAGAAATCGGCAAAAGGCAGTTTTGACCAAATTTTTCGCTGCAACGTTGTGCACTGACAACTGAAAGAACTTGATGATGTAATACGGCATATTATATAGGACTATATACTGTAAATTGCATTACCGGACACATAATGTTTAGTAGTTTAGAAAATTAATTTTAATGTCAAACAGTAACCAGTACATAAAATCTATTTCATGAAACAGCCGGCCCATGACCAGACCAGGGTCCGCGGCCCACCAGGCATTGCCAAAATGCCCTAATGGCCAGTCCACCCCTGTTGCCAATCCATAGTAACGAAACATAAAAGAAACACAAGTTTAGCAGAGGGCATTGAAACTTGATTAATAGTTTGTGAAACGCCAATACAAATGGCCAGGAGAGGTCGCTAGAGAGGCGATGCTTTGACAAGATTTCTGACACAATTGCTTCAAATGTTTAGGTGCTTTGTGAGGCTTCACTCTGCCCATCACCACATGCTTGGGCTCGGCCAGTACTTGGATGGGAGACCACCTGGGGACCCCAAGTGCTGTAAGCCTGGAGGAGGAGATTGTTGGATTGAATGGCTTGTTCTCATCACAATTATTCCACTCCGTCTTACGGTGATACTTTATATCCATTACTGTCTTTAAGTGGAATGAATTTAGTTAAATATTTTCCTTATTAAACTTAATATCATAATGTTATAATTAAATTTAATACATTAAAATACTTTTTCCATATAGGAATATGATTTTAACTTTAGGAAATAATATTTAGTAGTGTATTGCCGAATGGACTCCAGATACTTTATAAAAATCTCAGTATTACCGTATCGTGGGTCGAGAATCTTGATAATATCATATGATGGTGTCCCTTGCAGTTCCCAACCCTGGGAGCTGCCAAACTGGTGACATTAACTGGGATGACTTCTCATGGAAATAATAAATAATATCAATAATAATACGCTAGTGGAACTGGAATATTTTTATATATTAAAAGTAATCTTTCTCCATTAAAAAGAGTCCCATGGTTCTTGGCACTGTTGCCATCTTTTGCAGACGTTGTAAATGGCAACAACTGACATATGAAACGTCACAGAAAATCTGTAGTACCGAAAAGAAAAAAAAAAAGATCAAAATCTCCCACAATTCCACACTGTTTAACCAAGAGTGTAGTACAGTCAGTTGGGGTCTAAACAATTTCTACAAAGATGGTTATCAAAATGCTGTAAGCATCGTTAAAAACGTAATAAATGTATGAAATGCACATAGCTGTTAAATAACATGTACATTCTATTAAGCCACAAAACAACTCCCCATTCACATTTGAAAAGCAATATATATTTATAACAAGACATAAAAATTCAAAGGACTCTTCAGCAGTAAAAGGCACAAATTAGGTGTTTCCCACATGCTAATACTTCTTGAAATTTTATTTCGTCAGATCGTTTGATCTTCCTAGTGTAGAAGTGAGCTCTGCCAGCCTCCTCTCAGCCTGGATTGGCTTACCTCGACATTCTTTACTTCTTTTTTTTTTTTTAATACAGCATGTAATTCATGATTAGGAATAGTAGGCACTTCTGTTACCGTGATGCCAGGATTTGTCTGACACGTGGAAAGCTTACATGGAGAAGCGCACTTTCCATTGTACCGAAAGAAGCCTGTTAGGCAGCTGCATCAGTTGCTCTCTGTGAAATACAAGAATTCAACTTCTAATTTTTGGTGCAAGTGTTAAACATTTTAAAAACATAAGATAAAAAAAGAAATGAACATTGCTCCCTTGAAAAATGCACAAAATGTGCACAATAAAGTCAAAGTCCACTTGGAGCTCCTTTGCTGGGCAGAGTCAGCCCGGGCCTTCCTCTCACACTGGCATTGGTAGACTGAGCTTGTTGCCTTTAAGGACTGTTGAGGGAAAAAGAAAATTAAATTAGCGCATTCATTTACACAGCTCATTGACTAATTACATAATAGGGATAATTAACCTATTAGACAGAGCAGTTGTGAAGCATAAGAAATGCAGCAAACAAATAACGTGAAGCGCTCCTCAGACAGCATTCTGAATTCAAGAGGAGTGCTGTTTGAGAAAAGCTGCTTTGAAATAAAAATGCAGAATACTCCACTGTGTAGACTGGGGTCACTTTAAAGTCACACGTTGCTTCATTTCAAACTCGGAGCCCTGGGCATTCAACTTTTTATAGATTTAGCTGTGCTAAATCACACTGAATCAATAAATCAAAGAAATTCTCCAGACTTACAAATGCTGTGCTTTGCTTTGTTCCTCATATATGTTTAATCTTCATATAAAAGAACAAACACCTCACAAATATGTTATTCTCTACCACGACATCTTCTGACAGCAACTTCTCCCAACCATCCAAGAACAGTTTGGTGACCCACAATGCCTTTTCCAGCATGATGGAGCACCGGGCCATAAGGCAAAAGTGATAACTAAGAGGCCGAGAGAACAAAAACATCGACATTTTAGGTCCATGGCCAGGAAATTCCCCAGACCTTAATGCCATTGAGAACTTGGGGTCAAACATCAAGAGGCTGCTGGACAAACAAAAACCCACCAATTCTGACAAACTCTAAGCATCGGTTATGCAAGAATGAGCTGCCATCAGTCAGGATTTGGCCCAGAGGTTGATTGACAGCCTGCCAGGGTGGATTGCAGAGGTCTTGAAAAAGAAAGAAGGGCCAACACTGCAAATATTGACTCTTTGCATAAACTTAATGTAAATGTCAATAAAAACCTTTGAAACTTATGAAATGTTTATAATTATACTTCAGTATACCATAGAAAGGGCGGCACGGTGGCGCAGTGGTAGCGCTGCTGCCTCGCAGTTAGGAGACCTGGGTTTGCTTCCCGGGTCCTCCCAGCGTGGAGTTTGCATGTTCTCCACATGTCTGCGTGAAGTTCCTTCGGTTTCCTTCCACAGTCCAAAGACATGCTGGTTAGGTGCATTGGCGATTCTAAATTGTGTGTGTGTGTGCTTGGTGTGTGTGTGTGAGTGCCCTTTTGTAGCACCCAGTGATGCCTGGATGTCTTTTATTAATCTTATAACTTTTTTCTTAGGGATCTCTGGGAAGAGTCAGGTGCTTTTTGCTCTCGTCTTCACCACACGTTATCTGGACCTGTTTAACAATTTTATCTCCATCTACAACTCAGTAATGAAGGTGAGTTTACCCTGGGCTGAAAATGGTAACTGCTTTAGTATTATTATCATCTGTTATCCAGTGAGTCCTTATCTATATATATTCATTTTGCATAATATCCGGTTTCCTCCCACAGTCCAAAGACATGCAGGTTAGGTGCATTGGCGATTCTAAATTGTCCCTAATGTGTGCTTGGTGTGTGTGCCCTGCGGCGGGCTGGCGC
Organism: Polypterus bichir lapradei; assembly: GCA_026402145.1. Taxonomy (NCBI): domain Eukaryota; kingdom Metazoa; phylum Chordata; class Cladistia; order Polypteriformes; family Polypteridae; genus Polypterus; species Polypterus bichir. Next base: position 32,218,372 of record JANRMT010049829.1, on the reverse strand, counting down.
CATGCTCAGGGTTTGTTTCCTGCCTTGTGCCATGTGTTGGCTGGGATTGGCTCCAGCGGACCCCCGTGACCCTGTAGTTAGGATATAGCGGGTTGGATAATCGATGGATGGATGGATAACAGATGCCTGAATGAATACAACAGACTGATTGCAGATTGCAGGCGTTATTTGTTTAAATAATAACCTAGATATGGAAATCAGGGGAAGAGCAAAACAGGCAAGTTTCAATTTGCACTTTTTTGCAAAACCGATACTAAAATTTATTTTGCAAGTGATTTTGAAATTGCAAGATGTAAAACTCTCTAAAGAGTTTTGTTTTGGGTGGAAAATATGCAATACTACTCCCTAAAGCCTCCTTTACACTTCTGTCCTCAGTTGTGTTCTTTTCTGCAGCTGCGTGATTCATACAATCCATACCACAATGGTGACATCAATTCTATTTTTGACTCTCGCTCACATCACCACAGAGGAGTGCAGTACGTTTTTTCCTTTTTCTTTTTTTATTGTAACATACTGTATATTTCCCACACAAAGGCACACACAAATGTTCCTTCATGCGGATTCCTGTGTCTTCTCCACAAAAAAATGGAAAATCGCCGCTACCGGTCTCCTCTCCCCACAGTCACCTAGCAGCCACCTTATGCTAAGTAATGATAGTCACAATCTACTGATTTTTTTTCACTAGAAGTCTTCATTTAATTAAGGGTAAAACACATGTGCAATTAATGTATGAAAACACTTCCTAAATGACAATAAATATCTTTCTTCTTTTGTCAATGACATGAATTTTGCTGTATGGACAATTAATTTCGTGATTTTTTTTTTTTTTTGTGAAACGAAAGACAGAATTTCATTGAAAATTCAATATTGTCAATATTGTCTGAATCCTTTCACTCACCGCTACACATCATCATCTTTATATATAATACACTTCCGTGGCTGTCCATTTGTCTGTCCAGGATTTTAAATCACCTGTATCACGTCTACTATCCGCTTTTGGGGTGATGATTGACCTCAAAGGTTATTCCTCTTTTTATTTTTATTTAATTTCATTGTAAAATCAACTCTCGGCAGCAGGGCGGTCGTGCGGCGCATGTGTACGGACACCGTTCTCATCCCTACCACCTTCGCCGTCACTTCCTCTATCTCTTCATATCATAAATCATTCTTGAGGCAGATTGAAAACTTAAGTGCCAGCTTAAGTGAAAAACTAAAAAAACTGTACTAAGTAATTGCAACACAAACACTGACTTAATCAGTTTTAACGCAAAAAGATGCCGACGACAGAAGAGAAGAAGCGGGCCGCTAAGGTGGAGAAAAGATGAGCTGCTCAGGAAGCAACAAGTGCATCAACCTCTGAGCAAACGAATGGTAAACGTACAGAGAAAGAGGATGGAGACTAGGAATGCTCAAGTCAAGGGTATTGACTGCACGTTATCGTGTTGCGCGCCATTACTGGTTGCATTATAAAACATGGATGTGTACACTAAGTGCTGTGTAACTAAAACTTTAAAGTACTTGTCTTGACCAATTTAAATATTTAAGGAAAGACTCTGGTTTTGGTTTTGATTTTGATTTTGCTTGACGTTCTATCATGGTCATTGGACTTTGAATTTAGAACTATCTTTTAGGGTTTGGTGAAAGAAAGAGGAATTGTTTGGTTTTGAATTTTGTAGCGTTAGCAAAGTACAAGTTGTAGAGGACAGCATGCATGGGTTGATGTCTCAGCCGGGATTGGTCCTTTTCGTTTAACCGGCCAACAGAGAGATCGGGGGAGTCTCAGTTTCAAAGATGTATGCTCCCCAAGCTCAGTAGATGACAGCATACCTGGGCTGCGGGGCCTGTTCAGGGACTGCTGGGAACTGTAGTGCAGTGGGGCAGCCCTGCTGGGGTCCATGGGTCCACCAGAGGTTATGTTTCCTACTTTATGGGGTTTCTGATTGACCCGGATGTACTTCCATCAGGCTATGCCCTGGCCCTGAAAGTACTCCCATATCAAAGATAAGATGAGATACTCAACTTCATCCACGTGAGTTAGAGTCGGGTGTAGAGGACAGATGAAGCTCAAATGGGAGGTGAAGAGGTAGGAGAAGACAGAGAACAAATACGAGAGAATTATTGTTTGGTTTATGCCATATTTGAAGCCTTTGTGCCAGGTATTATTGTTAAAAAAAACTACTTAAAAGTGGGATTTGTGTCAGTGAGGTTGTGTCTGGTGTTCTGCAACACCCCCTACTGGTCACAAAGTATATCTCGTGATTAAGATTTTGGAAATTTAGTTCTTGTTCAAATGTCCCAGTCCATACCTCATTAAAAATTCCTGCTATCGCTCTGTGTCCGTACACTCACTAAACAATCAGTGAAATCATGTAAGGAGACAATTGCAGACCAAAATCTCTGACTGCTATCATAAATAAGACTTTCACATGCAAAAGGTGTACGGAAAAAGTACAAATATCAAACTGTTATACTATTATCTACATACAGATAAAGAATTGTGCACATGCCCAAGAGGAGTACAGGTTTTTCCACTTTAGTTCTAGCAGTTCAAAGAGAAACTGGAATCAGGAGATGGCATGGAGAAGGCAGAATTAATACATGGATTGTAACTGAGAAGATAAAGAAAGTTTAGGATGTGTAGCCGGAACTGTGATCTGAGAGCAGAGCATCAGGTCGTAAGTCAAAAAAGGGTAAGCATGACCAGAACTAAAAAAAACACAATTAGTAAATCATAATGAAAAAGATGTCATAACCAGTAAACTCGCAAACTAAAAATACAAAATGACAGAAAGGTTTTTTTTTTTTTTTTCGTGAATCGAAATCTGGATGGTTAGATAGGTGTGGTGCCATCTTTCTTAAACGTTGCGCTAATGACATCATGACCACCTTCAAGCACCGTGTCTCCAACATGGCGGTGCTTATAAGTAAAACAAGACAGGACTGTGGGGGAATGTGAATCATTTTTAACAATGTTAAAAACAAAAGGAAGCAAAACGAGAATATAAACTATTATATTTTTTTGGCCTCAGGAACCCCAAAAAACACACTCAAATAATTTTTGAAGCTAAAGAAAAATTGGAAGACATGAAACTTATGAGTCAGATCATGACACACAGCTTTTCTATTAAAAAAATATAAAGTTTCTAGTAGCCATGCTATTAAAATACCTTTAGTGAAGTATAAGTAGAAAAAGTCGCAGTAGAAGATGGTCTGCACCACGCCAGACACCACTGCAATCTGGTCCAGGAAGCCTTCCTCATAGTAGCGCCAGATCCAGTTCGCCAGGTAGAGAGCCCGGTAGAGACCCAGAAAAAAGAGGTAGTGAGTAGTGATGGACTCGGCCTCTCCAGTCTTGGTGATCATGAAGAGCTGTGGAAGAATGGCCACCGACTCCAGGTAGATCGAGAAGGTCCACAGAATCTGCCAGAAATCAAACAAAAGCACAGGAACTCTAAAGCAAATTCACGCTTACAAAAGCATTTACCTTACAAACTTGTAACAAAGTTCCTATACTTGCTAAACATGTGTATGTTAAGTGACATCAATTTTTTGTTCTCCTTGCTTATTTTAT
>JANRMT010049829.1:32184447-32203996 GCA_026402145.1 Polypterus bichir lapradei | reverse complement strand
ATATATATATATATATATATATATATATATATATATATATATATATAGTGATGGGTGGCTGGGTTCCATGCTCTGGGGGAGCAACCGTGGACAGTTCAATACCTCCCCCGGGACGCTTGGTGGGAGCCTCCCTGGCCAATGGTGATTTCCCAGCCTCCCACATGGCTCCATGGGAGATGGAGTCCTCCACAGCCTGGTTGGGAGCTGGGGTGGCCGCTAGGGGGTGCTGCCTGGAATCCACAGCCCGGCTGGACGAGTCTTCAGCCCCACCTGGAAGTGCAATTGGGGTGGGCTATAAAAGGGGCCAGCCACCAACACTTGAGGGCCACAGTCGGGAGGAGGAGGACTAAACTTGAGGAGGAGTGGTGGTAAAGGAGAAAGAGAATGTTTTAGTGGTGTTGTTGTGCTTTGGGACTGTGTATTACCTGTGGGTCATGGGGAAGATGTGTGCCCACAGGGGAAGAAAAATAAAAGCCTTTGGTTATTTTGTACGTGCCTCTGCGTCAGCCTGTGCAGGGTCTTTGTTACAACACCCTACACAGAACACCCCATAATGACAACGTGAAAAAAGTTTACTTGAGATTTTTGCAAAACTATTAAAAATAAAAAAATTGAGAAAGCACATGTACATAAGTTTCCCCTGATCACCGTTGAGATGTTTCTGCAGCTTAATTAGAGTCCACCTGTGGTAAATTCAGTTGATTGCACATGATTTGGAAAGGCACACACCTGTCTATATAAGGTCCCACAGTTGACAGTTCATGTCAGAGCACAAACCAAGCAAGAAGTCAAAGGAATTGTCTGTAGACCTCCGAGACAGGATTGTCTCAAGGCACAAATCTGGGAAAGGTTACAGAAAAATTTCTGCTGCTTTGAAGGTCCCAATGAGCACAGTGGCCTCCATCATCCGTAAAAAGAAGAAGTTCGAAACCACCAGGACTCTTCCTACAGCTGACCGGCCATCTAAACTGAGCGATCGGATCTTAGTCAGGGAGGTGACCAAGAACCCGAAGGTCACTCTGTCAGAGCTCCAGAGGTCCTCTGTGGAGAGAGGAGAACCTTCCAGAAGGACAACCATCTCTGCAGCAATCCACCAATCAGGCCTGTATGGTAGAGTGGCCAGACAGACGCCACTCCTTAGTAAAAGGTACATGGCAGCCTGCCTGGAGTTTGCCAAAAGGCACCTGAGACCATGAGAAACAAAATTCTCTGGTCTGATAAGACAAAGATTGAACTCTTTGGTGTGAATGCCAGGCATCATGTTTGAAGGAAACCAGGCACTGCTCATCACCAGGCCAATACCATCCCTACAGTGAAGCATGGTGGTGGCAGCATCATGCTGTGGGGATGTTCTTCAGCGGCAGCAACTGAGAGATTAGTCAGGATAAAGGGAAAGATGACTGCAGCAATGTACAGAGACATCCTGGATGAAAACCTGCTCCAGAGCGCTCTTGACCTCAGACTGGGGCGACGGTTCATCTTTCAGCAGGACAACGACCCTAAGCACACAGCCAAGATATCAAAGGATTGGCTTCAGGACAACTCTGTGAATGTCCTTGAGTGGCCCAGCCAGAGCCCAGACTTGAATCCGATTGAACATCTCTGGAGAGATCTTAAAATGGTTGTGCACCAACGCTTCCCATCCAACCTGATGGAGCTTGAGAGGTGCTGCAAAGAGGAATGGACGAAACTGGCCAAGGATAGGTGTGCCAATATATATAGTGGTGAAATAAGCCATGCGAAAATGCTCAAAAAGAGTTGGGGATTGTCCCCATATATTGTCCGATGGACACAGATGAAAAATGTGGTCAAAAATAATCCAAATCTGATCACAGAAGACAAATTACATAATTTTTTAAGGTATTTTTATATAAAATCAATCAAAATGGTTGAAGGAAGTGATATGATGGAAATGACGTTATGGATAATTACACAACCAACCTCCAGTTATTCATCCCTGCTCTCTTCAGCCAAGCTTGCTACAACTCACCAACACATTAACATAAAAATTGCATTTTACAGAATCAGTGAAAAAGGAAAAAAAGCAACTTTTTACATCAAACAAAACATATGTATATACTAACAAAGAAATGCCTACTTGAATAAGATGATATAAAAACATATAATTACAGAATCCCGTCACTGATCCCCTGTCTTGACTCAGCAACACATTAATATTCAAATTTACAAAAACAACTTTTATATCAAACATAATACATATTAACAAACCGAAGCCTAACTAAATAAGGTGATGCAAAAAATATACATAATTACACAACTAGCCTCCCTGTACTTAATTCTCGCAGAACGTAGAAACGAAAATCAGAAGACAAATTACAGTGAGAAGGAGAAATAAACACCATGAAGAATATACAGTAAATGTCATCTTATCCATTACAGTCAATCGATTGTAAAGCAGTCCAAACAGAGCTCACTCTTTACGTACATCTTCACAGCCACATTTGCTGAGTCAGTGGAGGGGGTCCACAAATTTAGCAAGTAATGAAACAACAGGGCTTACAGGTCAATAATAAATAAAAAATACAGAAAAAATAATTTAAAATAATTTTATTATAAGATAAATTTATCAAAATTAAACAAATGAGAGATTTTGACAGAAATGAAACAAATTAAATGAAAGATACAGTTTTATTAACACTGCTGAAACCTGTTATTGTGTTGAATAAGGAAAGTCAATTGGGTTTCATAGTCCTGGTATCCCTAAAGCTGAATTCTGGGTTCAAAAATGGCCCAAACAAAAAGGCTTTCTCAAGAAGCATTTCAGTCTATTGTTGTTTTGCAAAATGTCGGGCACTCCCAAGTGACAGATTTCATGGAAAGCTACTTTGCAAGAACTGTATGGATACAAACTTAAAAAATATTAAATGATAAAGTACAAAGACAGAAACAGCATTTTTTTGCACCTGTGTGCCAATCTGGATACACAGCATGTCAGGCTGCATTTCTCACTTTGGTGCCATGTGAATGGGTGTCGCTGTGTGCGAACTCAGTCCGTTTCATTTCATATTTGTATAGCAGCCCTGCTCTTCACTGAGTGCAGGCTTAGAGTGCTGGAAAACATTTACAGCTAAAATACAATCCCATTTTAAAAAAACAAAACATACAGTCTACACACATAAAAAGTAGACTTGTTCAAACACAAAGTAGTTTCACATTAATTAACGGAAAAGAATCCTAACAATATATGTGCATTAATAATCCTGAGATACGGCCAGTTGATAATAGAAGAATGGAAAAGAAAATCATTGGTCAGCAGGATTCCGAGAGAAAATAAACCTCTGGAGGGTCCACACTCACTTATAACAGACGATGTTAGACACAGTCACAGTCCTGGAGACACCTCCTAGTCATTCTGCAGTATTACAGTTTATAAGATTGTGGTGGGCCATCTGATAAAACACCAAATTCCTGGAATTCTTGAATACATCCTTGCTGCCAGTATCTGCAGTGTCTTCTCATGGGGAACAACAAACAGACTAGAGAAGCATCCGTGGCACTATAATATATGGGGCAATTCCCCAGCACTTCATATTTGTTTTGTGATCTTATTTCATCACAATATATATAATTACAAAACATAATGGCACAGTGGGTAGCGCTGCTGCCTCACAGTTAGGAGACCCGGGTTCGCTTCCCGGGTCCTCCCTGCGTGGAGTTTGCATGTTCTCCCTGTGTCAGCGTGGGTTTCCTCCGGGTGCTCTGGATTCCTCCCACAGTCCAAAGACATGCAGGTTAGGTGGATTGGCGATCCTAAATTGTCTCTAGTTTGTGCTTGGTGTGTGTGGCTGCTGTAAAACAAGGGGACGTCACTCGCCAAACCCACCCCCCCCAGCAGATGATGGTCTGCACCACACCAGACACCACTGCAATCTGGTCGTGGAAGCCTTCCATATAGTAGCGCCAGATCCAGTTCGCCATATAGAGAGCCCGGTAGAGACCCAGGAAAAAGAGGTAGTGAGTAGTGATGGACTCGGCCTCTCCAGTCTTGGTGATCATGAAGAGCTGTGGAAGAATGGCCACCGACTCCAGGTAGATCGAGAAGGTCCACAGAATCTGCCAGAGATCAAACAAAAGCACAGGAACTCTAAAGCAAAAAGCACGCAAAAAAAAGCATTTACCTTACAAACTTGTAACAAAGTTCCTATGCTTGCTAAACAGGTGTATGTTAAGTGACATCAATTTTTTGTTCTCCTTGCTTATTTTATATTTATTTTCCTTTTGTTGTGTTTTTATTTAAATAGTTATTCAAAAAGTTTACGCACTTTTATATTTTTGTTGTAAAGTGGTGAAGGCGGGAGGAGTAGTAATTGGTCGTGTCTGAGAGTGTCATGTGACTCGTTCTGTCTGGCAAGCCTGCTGCCCTTGCAGTTTAGTATAAGAGTTGTCACCCTGTGGTGAAGATGGCTGCATCAAAGAGGAACAGCGTTCTGTCATACACTTTATGTGAGCAGAAGGTGTGCCAAGTGCACAAATTCATCTCCGCATGTGTGCTCAGTATGGGGATAAAGTTCTCTCTCGTAGAGTCGTCTATGAATGGATTTAAATGTTTCAAAATGGCCGTGCTAGTGTGACGGATGCATAGCACTCTGGACGTCCAGCTACATCCACGACCATGAGGAATGAAGAAAGAACCCTGGAATTGGTTAGCAAAAATGCTGATGGCATTAAAACGTTGGGAAAATTGCATCTCAAAGGTAGGTGACTATGAAGAAAAGTGATGTAATTTGTTTTAGAAATTCTTAATAAATAGAGAAGAAAAAGTGCTGAAACTTTTTAAACATCCCTCGTATGTTTTTCATGTTTTGTGTCATATCTGTTAGGTTTGTTGATTGTTTGCTATTTGTGTACCGTGTCTTTAAGTGTTCTGACATTCCTTGTACTTTGCAGGTGGATCCCCCAAGCGGTGGGGTCACCCTGATGTCACAGCTGATTGGGACCACCGTCACCTTTATATTGAGTTGAGAAAAATGTCTAAGCAGTGGCTCATTTAGTTTCTTGGAGATATTACATCGAGTCTTGTTGTTCTTTACATTTTTCAATATTTTGTTTCTCTTCATAGATTACAGATTTTTGGACTTCATGTTGGGATTTTCCCATTTTTCCTAATTTTCTGTCTCTTATTGTTTATTCTAAATCAATTCTTCATTAAAAGATTCACTGTTTTGATTTGTCTTTTCAAGCCAAAGATTTGAAAGTTCCTCTGTCTTGAATGGCATTTTTGTATTTTTTTTTCTGGAGATTTAAGATATTTTAGATCCATCTCCCCATTTTTGAGCCTAGCAGACTGCAGCCTGGCTGTGGAGTCTGTGAGGCCTGCTGACTACGAGGGAAGCGACATCTGGGCAGATTGCTGGAGGCCCCAGCCTGCTTTGTGGGACTTTTAGGAGGCCTCAAACTTGTTTTTGCCAGTTTGTTTAGGTGTTTACAGTATGTGCTGGAATAAAAAAAATAAAGTAAATGACATTTGGCATGTCTTAATATCACACTTATAATTTATTACTCCATTTTTGGCCTTTTTATGTTCATAATGGCAGGAAAGATCAAAGACATGGTGTTAGGTTTAAGAGTGACTCAGCATGAGTAGGAGTGGGTATGTGCCCTGTGATTGACTGGCATCACATTCAGAAGTTTTTCCTATTTTGCTGCCCAATCAGTTCCTATCAATGCTGCCCATGACACACAGCTTCAAAAAATGAATGGTGAATAGACAGATGAGTGTCATAGTAGAGGAACAAGCACGATTCTTGGACTAAAGTTCAGTTTCCCAATTCAGTATCCATGCAGACATCGTGTGCTCCATCCCTGACCAGATAGTTTCCATCAACATTTCAAATGGGTCTTGTTAGGTTAACTCCACCTTGGCCTATCCTGTGTGTGCCAGTGTGGGTAATACCATGAACTGATACCCTGACTACTGCTGGCATTGACCCAGCTACCTCAGAATGGATAAAGCAGTCTGAGAAATACAAGGATAGACCGTTAAATAGAAAGCCCAACTGTGAAATTTTAACTTGATTTAATTTGCTTTACTGTGCCTTTGGAATACAAAAATGTACACCATTTAGTTTTGTTTTCCTATAGTGCAGTGTGATATAATGTGGTCCAGTGTTTCTCAACCCATTGGTAATTATACAAATGTGGGTCAGTGGATTCCCTCCATCAGTTTACAAATTAAAAAAACAAAATAAAATCACCCATTCCTTGAATCTTTTAGGGGGCTACTGATTGTAGATTTCAGTTCTGCACCTAAATCAATTAGGTATTTTACTCCTGCATACTGGGGAACTGAAACAACTGAGATAAGTCCAGTTATGTGCAGATGACACCAGGATACCCACCACACTCATCAATGGCCTCTTACACCCTCAGGGCATTTCTCAGTAACTTCCCACCAGAAGAGGGTAACCCAAAATAAAGCCTTATTATTCTTAACAAAAGGCAGCACAGTCACTGTTTTAGTAGAACCTGACACAGAACTTTTCAAATGTGATAGAATAGGTGTTTATATCAAATTTAAACAAACTCTGACATAGAACTGCTGCTAAATTAATAAAATACAAAATATATAGTGCCTTCCATAATGTTTGGGACAAAGACAGGTTTTCTTTGATTCTGCCCTCTGCTCCACAGTTTAAAATTACAAATCAAACAATTCAGACATTGTGATTAAAGTGCACATTGCAGACTTTCATTTAAAGGAATTGGCATACATTTTGGTCAAGGAGCAGAAGAACATTTAGAGCCCAGCGGCCGTCTGCCAATTCATTCAAGAACAGAGGGACGTAACAGGAAGGTCCATATGAGAATCACATACCTCCAGAGGACGGAAGTCATAATTCACCAAGAATGATAACCCCGCAACAGGTATCAGAAGAAACTCCACACGGAAAGTATCGTTTTCCTTGTCATAGGATTCTCTGAATTGTATGTAGATGAGGTAGACTGTAGTGTACGCCAAAATCAAAAACACAACCTAGAAAATAAAGATTCAGAGAATGAAAAAGGGCATGTTAGTTGTGGTTACAGGAGTTGAGCATGGCTAACATAACAAACAGCAGTGGAACGTAAGGTCGCCTGGGTTAGGATGTCTGACATTGAAAGACCCAAAACACGAGATGACCCCAGATTACATCACTAATGATGTGTCCCAGTACATCGGAAGATGTATAGTTTAACTAGGATCTTATAGAAGGTTGAGCACTCCTTTTGATAGATATAATCTATCTTCTTCTTCTTCTTTTAGATGCTCCTGTTTGGGGCTGCCACAGTGCATCACCTTTTTCCATATCTTCTTGTCCTTATTATCGTCCTCTATCACACCCATCACCTGCATGTCCTCTCTCACTACATCCATAAACCTTCTCTTAGGCCTTCCTCTTTTTCTCTTTCCTGGCAGGTCTATCTTTAGCTTAGTTTCTTCAAATGGCAAAACATTTAGAACCGTAACATATATTAGTTGTAGTAAAGTCCAGGGGGATATTCTACGAAGCACGATTAGGAAATCAAGACTTGGCTTTGAAAACCTTGATTAAATAAACCTCATTTTCCAACTAAGGCTCATTCAGTTCCAGAAAGGCAAAGTGTTTCCAGTTAACTCAAGTTAATGAACTGTTCTCAACAGCACAAGGTCTGCCGCTTAGCGGAGAGCCAACTGCATGGCTGACCGATGATAATGAAATAAGCAACAGTGAAGTATTCACTCGTGAGATTTAAGCAGCTCAGAGAACCGAACATCGATAACATCAAACACAGTTCAAAAAGCACAGAGAAGAATGAAATATTAGCAGATCTGAGTGTCTATGACTTAGAGTGAAACTGGTGAAATGTACAATGTATCACGGGACAGCTTTTAGTTTTATTTAACTGTCATACAACAGAAGAACATGTAAAAGAGACAACGGCAGTCTTTTCAGCACCTGATCAGGAAATAACAGTTGAGGTATAATAACATAAAAAAAGGAAATGCGTCTGCTATAAACAAAGCGGGAGAGGCTGCGTCTCAGTCTGTAGCGGACTGATGCCCAAGTACATTACAGTTCTGAATTTGTGCATTACATAATTAAAAATCAATGGCATTATCAAGATTAAAAAATTTAAATGTATTTGTGAATGTCATACTTGAAACACTTCAAACAAGTAAGCATTCAGTAGCAATATGAAGGGAATTTGGCAGCACTTCTATTATTTCTGAAGTGTGTTCTTGTATGTAATTGTTAATATACAGTACATTTATAAGTAAAAATATCTGACACATTTAGCAATCAAAATGAAAGCTGCAGCATCTGGCACTCGTGCGATGCCCCAATGCCACTCTTGCTGAAGGAGTTTGCCCTCAAAGTAATGTCTGATTGCACAAAATGACCGGATATCCACGTCATTGTTATTTAAATGGATTGACTGGACACTATGGAATGATTTGTGCAGCATATCACACAGTCAGCCTCTAATGAGTTTACTACTGCATTTATTGTGATGGGAGGTCTGTTTACTGAGCTCATGACAGTTAGGAAATTTAAAGTACACTCTTAAAAAGGCTGGTTCTTTAATGATGGCACTTTATGTTTCTTTTCTGGGTTGTGTGGTTTCTCATAGAAGCCATTGCTTGACCAAGCACTGTTTCATTCTGGGAAGAGTTCTTTGCATCTGAAGTTGGTTCTTTGTGCCTTGAAAAACTTCCCAATGGTTTAAATAAACTGAAATCTTTCATATATGGTAAGCTACCTAGCAGAACACTAACAGATTTAGAAAACCTGCACTAAGCCTGTGTTATTGTAAGCAGTAATGTCCTTTTAAAATCATGAGCCCATTACTGTCTCTTCATGGTTATTTGCTGTGTGAAGCTTGTTATGGATCTAAATAAACAAAAGTTGTTTTTGGAACCTTCATGTGGATGGGTCTTTTGGGAAGCAAAAATGGTCCCCCATGGCATCACTCTGAAGAATCACTTTTGGCACTTTGATTTTTAAGAATGTACTTGGGGGCTTTGCCCCTTGCCCACTTTACTCGCCAATCCCTGGGCTGGTACTATGCGCTAGCCACTTTGAGGGTGTGGATGTACAATTTAAACAGATTTTTATTTTCATGGCAATTGTTACTTACACATACTAGAACTAACTACTGTATTTACTCGTGTACCACATGCCTCGTGTAAGACGCGCACTCTAATTTTTACAAAGAAATTCGTGAAAAAAGTTTTGCCCCGTGTACGACGCGCATTGTGATTGTATAGGAAGCGTTTAGAGAGAGAGAGAGCGCTGTTAAGCGAGAGTGCGAGCAAGCAAGCGAGAGGGAGCGCGAGTGAGCAAGCAAGCGAATGAGAGAGAGAGCGCGAGTGGGCGAGAAAGCGAGCAAGAGAGAGAGCACAAGTGCGCGAGCGATAGAGAGAGCGTGAGTGCACGAGCAAGCGAGCGAGAGAGAGAGCGTGAGTGCGTGAGCAAGTGAGCGAGAGAGAGCACGAGTGAGCCCAAGCAGAAGAAGTAAACATTACAGAATTACGTTTCCTCGTGTATGACGTGCACCTGATTTTCTAATGCTAATTGTCATGAAAAAATGTGCACGTGCTACACGCGTAAAATACGGTAGTTTACATTACAGTTAATAATTAACCATATTAAAAATTTTAAAACGTAATAATTTGAAAGTAAATTATGTTTAATGTTGCGTTAGAGTTATTCGTTGTGTTATATGATTTTGTTCTGTTTGGATTTGAAAATTAACACACAAATACTTTTTCAACTTACACTTTTACTGTAAAACATCTGTAAAAACAATCTTATGAATACATTTTTCATAATATCGCATTGAATTTTGATTCTGTGTTTGGACTTTCATCATGACAACGCAACATATAACTGCCTGCGAGTAATTATCATTTCCTTCTCTCTAATATTTAAACCAAATTTTTCGAATGTTTGTCCCTGTGATTTGTTGTCTTTGCAAAAGCTATTCTAATGGAAAACTGTAAACATTTTAATATGAATGTCATATCAAGATCTCCTTTGTTGTCTAATGTTATCCGTGGGAGATGTACTACATTACCTTTCTATGATCCATTTTTCTTTCAACAGTAATTCGTGCAGTGGAAGACCATACGGTGTTAGCGGTTGTAAATATTCTATGGGATATTGTAGTGTTTCCTGTTCCGCACTATCACCACCAACAGTTTCAGTACAGTCTATTAATATGCATGTAACCAATTTGCTGTGTAACCGATTGACATTTTTGGTGTTAATTCGTTTGACTTCATTGTTTCTCGGTGCTAGGATTGCCCGTGTACTCATTTCTTCTGTTGATAACACTTTGGGATGAAATTCTTCAACAGGATTTGGACATAATACGTGTTCTTTAATAGTTGGAAACTTAAAGTAAGGAAAACGTTAAAATTCATTAGAGCTGATAGAGCAGGAAGTGTGTCTGACAAAAGCATTCACACGAATGAGAGGTGAGAGTACCGTGTGCATGGTTGAATATAATTGAGAGGAGGGCGTGACTTGAAAAAAATCTCACGATCAAAGTCTCATCTTGCAGGACTTGAAATTACAGTATCTTTTCAAAAAGTATCATCGTAGGATTTTTTTAATATAATAGAGAGACATTATTTTGGACACATGTATTTTACATTGATTCACTAACATCCGTCCCCTAACCCCCACCAAAAGAAATGTCAAGTTGATATAAATGGTTTGCACAAGAGTCTGACATTTGATGCGGCGACTTGACTTCTGAAACTGTAATCTTAGAAATTTAAAGTTTTGAGTTAAACTCATATTAATGTTTGCTTAATTTGAATAGAATATAAATTTCTTTCATAGTCATAACTTATGGTATAGTCTTTTCCCCCTATAAGTTAGCAAGAGATAGAACCTTCTTACTGTAACTGAGAAACAGTGTGATAATCAGCTCAGTTGTTTTTTAGAACAGGTCCCAGTACATAGGGACATAAAAGACTAATTTTAAACTTAGAAATTGGATAAGCATACAGTTTTCTGACCGTTTTGAAATGGTTCAGAAATTTTAAATAAATAGTAACAATTTGAGAAGTAAAAAGTTTAAGCTTAGAATTGAACTTTTCTTAACATTAATTTTTCCTTTTTTGCTATTTTAGTTTCCTTTTTTGTGTGAACTATTTTACTTTGAAACTTAACTAAACTTTTAAAAATGAAGATATTTTGTCTGTGGAATCATTTCTGCGCATCAGACTTTTGTTGAATCCCATTTTTTGAGTTGAAGCTGCTGAACTTTGGTAATTTTAGGAAAACACAGCTACAGTATGGCTTCAAGTAATTGCATATAAAGTTGGTGTTTGCAATTCGATAGTCGTCAGAAAAATGCCAAGAGGTCTGTGCTGTTCTCGTTCTTGTTCTGGATTTGTTACAAACAATCCAATGGATGAACCCACAGTGTTGCAGAAAGCAAACTGACTTTTTATGCATTGAATGATGCAATGAGGTGGTCCATGTGTCCAACTAAAGGTGCTAGGATTGTGGCCAGGTATTTGGCAATGTTGTAAGTGACAGAGTTAATGCTGCTGACAATGGGTCTGTGGGGGGCTCCTTCCTTGTGTATCTTGGGAAGGCCATAAAGGCAGGGGGTGGCCTCCCTGTGTTTGAACACTACTTACTTCTCATACAGAGGTGACTTTTACAGACAGAGACATGGCTATGCAATGGGTTCCCTAGTATCACCAATTTGTAGCCAACTTGTACACAGACGAAATGGAGGAGAAAGCACTCAACTCTTTCCTAGGGATGACGCCAACCCACTGGTTCAGATATGTTGATGACACTTGGGTAAAGATCAAGATCTGGGTGGTACAGGCATTTACAGACCACATTAACTCAGTGGACACTAACATATAATTCATCACGGAAGACTTCAAAGATAACCGGATGGCTTTCCTGGATTGTGCAGTCATCATTGGAACTAAGGGAAAGCTAGGAATAGAAATCTCCAGAAACCCACCCACACTAACCAGTATCTTTTGTTTGACTCACATCACCCACTACAACACAAACTAGGAGTTATCAGGACTCTACACCACAGAGCAGAAAACATCCCCACTTCCACAGAAGCTAAGAAGAAAGAAAACAGGCATCTGAAGACAGCCCTTAAGACCTGTGGATATCCCAAGTGGGCCTTTAACAAGGCAGTATCTTGTTCCAGGAAAAGGACAGTACAGTCGGAGTCCCAGGACCAACAGAAGAACCCGGTTATTCCATACATGGCTGGTGTGTCCAAAAAGTTAAAAAAGGATTATTGGTAAACACCACATACCTGTCCACTTCAAACCCACTAACACACTGAGATAGAGACTCTGCCACCCCAAAGACTGCATACCGAAACAGAAGAAGAGCAATGTAATATATGCTGTTCAACGCAGTGAAGAGTGTCATGAACTGTACATTGGAGAGACCAAACAGCCGCTACACAAGAGGATGGCCCAGCACAGAAGGAGTAACACCTAGGTGCCGGAATCAGCTGTGTACCACCATTTGAAGGACACTCTTTTGACGACATAAACATCCAGATATTCGATAGAGAAGACCAGTGGTTTCAGAGAGGGGTGAGAGAACCTTTGCATGTGCAAATCAACAACCCCATACTCAACAGAGGTGGAGGTATTAGGCATAACCTGTCTTCAATTTATCATGCTGCCCTTTCATCCATCCTCAGGAAAATCAGGCCCAATTCACACCTCCACCAGGTGGACTACTCTTAACGACCCACTCTATGGAGGTAGGAGGGGCTGTCAAAAGGTGTGACTGTTACATCTACCCTTACCTCCCCCGTCCTTTGTTTTAGCCTAATCAGCGCAGGTGTCAAGTGAAACTAACTTGGAGGATAAAATTGTTGTCTCTAACAATATTTCTCAGACTGACGAAGCTGCTTGGATGAGCAGTGAAACGTATCTACCTAACAAGAAAGAAGTCCAGTTACCATGACTCAACTACCAGATAATTTCATCTGGATGACTGAGAATCTTCACAGACACATTCTGTTAAAGTGGGAAATGACATTCTTTACATCTTCCATAATTCTGTGATACCCAGTGCGATTTTTTTAATTTGATATATTAATATAATAATGTCACTGTACATATTGACATTTATTGAAATTTAAAGAATTGAGCATTTTATTGTATTCTTCTACTAGTGCACAGTCTTAGAGTTCAGCAACTAAGCATTTCACTAAATACAATACTGTGTATAATAATTGTACTGTGTATTATAATTGTGACAAAAAATCAAAATCAAATCAAGTTTTCCCATTAATAATAGTAAGAATTGCTTCAATAAAGCATCAATCACAGAGCATAACAATAGCAGGATGTTACTAATTTCTATAGGAAATAATAAATTAATTCAAAATAATGAAATATTATAAAAAGTAAAACCATCCATCCTCTTTTCTGAACCCACTTTTTTTAGTATTAATGCCACAACTCATCTTGACAAGAAGCTGAAGCCCAAGCATGGACAAGGCAAGGACCGGCACTGGATGGGACCCCAGTTCATCAAAAGGGGCTTTCTCTTGTACACTCTGGGAATTTACAGTTGCCAGTTAATCTAACATGCATGGATTTGGGAAGGGGAGGAAAGCAACGAACACTACAAAAATGTATGTGCACCCATATACAGTAAAGTCAATAAATAACGAAATAGAAATAAGAAACATGACTATGGTTTTTATTATGATTAGACTTTGTTGAAAATCTGTAATATATTATGAAAAATTAATATATAGATAAGGACTCACTGGGTAACAGATGATAATAATACTAAAGCAGTTACCATTTTCAGCCCAGGGTAAACTCACCTTCATTACTGAGTTGTAGATGGAGATAAAACTGATAAACAGGTCCAGATAACGTGTGGTGAAGACGAGAGCAAAAAGCACCTGACTCTTCCCAGAGATCCCTAAGAAAAAGGTTATAAGATTAATAAAAGACATCCAGGCATCACTGAGTGCTACAAAAGGCGAGAAGTCCCAAGCAGAGTTAATCTTGAGAATAGCAGACATTGTTATAATTTAATGCAGATTGGGTCCAGCCATATGATTGATGTAAAAGCAAAAGAAAAGAATGAATGAACAGGTGAACAAAAAATGCTTACTCAAAGCTTTCTTTCAGAAGCTCAATTTAATTTTCTTCCGAAGTATGCTGACAAAAAGTTAAAGGTAGTAATGGTGATCAGTGCTGTTATTACATGTAACTTAAGGACTGACAGATAGTATTACTATTATTATTTCACACTGTAGTACAGTACTACTACTACTGCCACAGCGGATCATCTTGTTCCATATACTGCTACTACAAATAATAATAATAAATAAACGGCCCACACAATCGATCGATCCATTCGTCCATCCATCCTCTAAATCCGCTTTTCCAGGGGTGGGATGTCGAGACGCTGCGCCCTGACAAGCAAGCAAATCCCTGGACTGCGCGCCAGTCCGTCACAGGATGTACGCGCGCACACATACACATACGCACGCGCGCACACACAGATTCACACTTCAGGGGCCAAATCAGCAGAGCCAATCCACCTCAAAGCTGAACGCTCCAACAGAGTGTAATTGCAGACCGCAGTACCTATGAGTTTGGTCATGTAATGCCTCAACAGCACGAAACACCCTCAACGTCAGTCATGTAATACCCATCGCTTTCGACTATGATTAACATTAAGGCCCCGTTACACTATGGCTAAGAGAGTTGTAGGAGGGTTATCACAGTCAAAGGCCGTTTTGTGACTGACGTTGTGGGCATTAACTGATCTGTGTCATAGGTATTGCAGGCTACAACTAGACCCTTCTCCAACGTTTCGCTTGCAATCCCGACGTTCTACGGATGGACACTAGATGTCACATTTTCACACTACAGCCGCGAGACTTTACGCGTCCTCTATGCCAAGTCACGGAAATCAGAATCCAGGAAGCCGCGCTGTAGCGGCACCAACAGACGGGTTAATCTGCCCAAACACAGGCCATGCATTTTTTCACAAAATATCACACTTCGCTCGGGGGGCCACACCAGTTGTAATGTTCAGAACAAAGTCTTGGTAGCCTGAAAGCATCGCCTGCTTATGACGATTCCAGGTGCCCGAAAGCAAACAGGACTGCAAGATTCAAAGGTGTTTGCTCTCTCTGCAATTAATAGAAATGGTGTATCCTTCATTCCAAAATGGCTGGGAGACGGTTGTCAATCGAACAGTCGCATAATTATATCTGGACCATGCCATCATAACAACGCCTTCAAGTATACAAATAATAACAACTGTGCTTACTCGAGAAAAGGTAGCAGAGCTTATTATTTTACTTATTTTCATAATAAAAATGCTACTTTACCCGCACACGATTTCGATCTCCATATCTTGACGAACAAAATGATGATCGCCAGTAAGTGCGACATGTCGCCCGCCAATCTGAAGCCGTTCATGTTGTCAGATGTTCGGAATTCTAACAAGATGCTTTTCTTTTATCCAGCCTGCCCAAAGAGTTGATACTCCTGCAAAGGAGAGCGGATCGTAAAGACAGCAGGGGCAGGGCTGGGTGACGTGGGCAACTTGTTTAACTTACTTAACTTTGCTTCTGGATCGTCCTCCCGTGTGGTATTCACCAGTCTGCACGGCGTCTCCACTTTCTTTCGGTCCCTCACCGAGACTTGCCCCCCTTTTTTTTTTTTCTTTTTTTTCTCTTTGTCACGGCCGGTGACGTGGTTGAAATTCTCAGAACACAGAGGGCTGAGCGGAGCTGAGGACTTGCGCAACAACCTCAGTTCAGATCAAATTACTGACCCTCAGTTGAGAAAGAGGGGCTTTTACAGTAGGTAGCTGGGTGGAGTTGGCGGGGCTTCTTAGCACCACTCATATTGGCAACCGTGCATTTTCGCACGATCAATATAGATAGATACTTTTTAATAATCCCAAAGGGAAATTCACATACTCCAGCAGCAGCATACTGATAAATAACAATATTAAATTAAAGAGTGATAACAATGAAGGTATAACAGACAGACAATAATTTTGTATAATATTAACGTTTACCAAACCACCGACCCCCGGGTGGAATTGAAGAGTGTGGGGGAGGAACGATCTCCTCAGTCTGACACTGAAGCTGCTCCTCTGTCTGGAGATGATCCTGTTCAGTGAATGCAGTGGATTTTCCATTATTCACAGGAGCCTGCTCAGTGCCCGTCGCGCTGCCACGGATATCAAACTGTCCAGCTCCATGCCTACAATAAAGCCT
Source organism: Polypterus bichir lapradei (assembly GCA_026402145.1). Classification (NCBI taxonomy): domain Eukaryota; kingdom Metazoa; phylum Chordata; class Cladistia; order Polypteriformes; family Polypteridae; genus Polypterus; species Polypterus bichir. Next base: position 32,187,733 of record JANRMT010049829.1, on the reverse strand, counting down.
GCCTTCCTCATCAGTTTGTTCAGGCGTGAGGTGTCCCTCTTCTTTATGCTGCCTCCCCAGCACACCACCACGTAGATGAGGGCACTCGCCACAACCGTCTGATAGAACATCTGCAGCATCTTATTGCAGATGTTGAAGGACGCCAGCCTTCTAAGGAAGTATAGTCGGCTCCGTCCTTTCTTACACAGAGTATCAGTATTGGCAGTCCAGTCCAATTTATCCTCTAGATGCACTCCCAGGTATTTATAGGTCTGTACCCTCTGCACACAGTCACCTCTGATGATCACGGGGTCCATGAGTGGCCTGGGCCTCCTAAAATCCACTACCAGCTCCTTGAAAGACGCGTTTGACCGAGTTGACATGACCTCAGCAAACTCTTCACGTCGAGCATGCTGTACATTGGACTAGTTGTGCTGGTACTGTTTTAAATGTCACTCGCGCTGCGATTCTGGACCGCCATCCCACCCAGGGTTAACATACTCCCTGGCTCTGAGCAGCCCCCGGCTTTCACAGAGAAATGGATGAACCGATGTGCACTAATGCTCAGAAGTGTGAAATCATGCATGTTTTTCATAATAACTGATATTATTTTTTGTCAATTTACCATTAATCTAATAAAAAAAAAACTTGCCAAGACATTACTAATGAAGCAGATCCTAATTTATTATTGATATTTAACCTCCAAGCTCATTTTCAGCTGCCATTACTTCCGTGTCTTAATAGTAAACTCTCATTGCACATTCTTAATTAATCATTTTTAAATACTTATTGGTTATTAGAGAAACTTTTGTGCTAGTGGAGCCAGTCCTCGCTTGGCCACATCTGTGTTGTGGAAAAATCAAAAGGGCTACCCTGAAGTCATGTTTCTGTTTGGGATTTTATTCACCAAGGTCACTCCTCAGCAAACATACACACATATACAAATGATGATATGTTGGTTGTGTAGTTATATTTATGTGTGTGCGTATATATATATATATATATATGGGAGACGATAGGGTCGTTCCCTGACTACCACCCCCGGGTCCGTCACGATGTCATACTGAATCAGCGAGATCTGGCCTGGTGCTTCACTGACCACTTCCGGGACAGACTGGATTGCACCCTCTAGCTCCTGTCATTGGTGGGAAGTCAAATTGTGACCGAGGTTAAGCTTGGGTTTCATTGAGAAAACCCTCCAGGGTTTCAAAAGGTTCACATGGTACACCCTCTCTCTCAGTCGACGATTTGGCTGGAGCACCAAATAGTCTACGATCCCTTTCCTCTCTTTAACCTCGTATGGGCCCTGCCAATGGGCCAGTAATTTGGAATGAGAAGTGAAGACAAGCACCAATATGCGATCTCCCGGCTGAAATTTGTGTAGGGAGGAATTCCTATTATAATTCCGGGGCTGCGCTGCTTCAGCCTGAGACATGTGTTCTTTTAGGAAGGGTCGGATTTTCTCTAGTCAATCACGTAACTGCGCGATATGTTCTAGGATAGTGGTTCTCAACCTGTGGGGCGGGCCACTCTAGGGGGGTGCGAAGTAACAAAAATGGGGGAAAGAGAAATGGAGAAAAAGAAAACAAGAATCAAAAATATGAAAAAACATCTGTTGAAACCAAAACAAATTACCTTAAACTACATTCTGATACTAGAACAATAAATATAGATTTAGATAAATGTCGATAAAAGTTAAGTAGGTATAATACTGTACTTAAATATGCATCTACATTTCAAAAAAATGTTGGGGGGGCGCGATTAAAACTGTTATGAAAACTCAGGTCGCAAATACTTAAAGGTTGAGAAACGCTGTTCTAGGATGTTGGTGGAGGGAAGCGCCTCCCCTTCCCAACCTTCTTTCAATACATCCAATATATCCCACGGTTGGTGCCTGTACAGGCGTTCAAAGGGGGAGAACCCAGTGGAGGCCTGTGGCACCTCCCGGTAGGCGAAAAGCACCAATGGTAAAAGTTGGTCCCAGTTCCTACTGTCCGTTCTGACTACTTTGCAGAATATCTGTTTCAGGGTCTGGTTAAAGCGCTTCACCAACCCCTCTGTTTGGGGGTGGTACACCGACATCCTGAGATGCTTAATACGGAGTAACTTGCCGACTTCCCTGAACGTATCCGAAGTAAAGGGCGTCCCTTGGTCCATAAGGACTTCTTTAGGCATGTCCACTCGGGGAAAAAAGAGTTACTAGTTCCCGTGCGATATTTTTTGAATTGGCAGCTCGCAGGGGGAAAGGCTTCGGGATATCAAGTTGCATAGTCGACCATTACCAATATATATTTATGGCCTTGTGTCAAAGGCTCTAGGGGCCCTACCAAATCGACACCGATCCTTTCAAATGGCACCTCTATGAGGGAAATCAGGACAAGAGGAGCGAGGTCCCCCCGGGGAATCTGACATAGTTGACAGACTGGGCAAGACTGACAAAACTGTCGGACCTCCTCGTTGATCCCGGGCCAGTAAAACTGGAGCTTCACTCTCTCCAGCATTTTTTCAGCCCCAAGGTGGGCGCCTAAGAGGTGGGCATGTGCTAGTTCACACACTTGGCGCCGGTAGGTCAGTGGGACTAACAGCAACTTCCTCACCTTGCCATCGTGTTCCACAACTCAATATAACAATTCATTATGCAATACAAAGTAGAGTCCTGGTGGAGTGGAGTCAGCTAACGATATGTCATTCGCGGAGACAATAGCATTCCGGGCAAACTTCAGGAAATCATCATTCCACTGTTCTCTTTTAAAGGACGTCGGTGTGGACCGAAACTGATATTCCATGCCAGTGAATTATGGGGCCAGAACGGATGCCGACTCTGCCCACGGCCACTGGTTATGGGTGGCTGTCCTCTCGAAAATCGAGAGGTAGAACTCAATGTTTTCCGCCTCCAAGAGGGGAATGATAGGAGGAGGTGGGGGTCATGCGGGTTCCGGCTTTACCTTCTCTGACGCTGCCTGCCGCCTCTTTGTTTTGGCGAGCTCCGCCTTCGTGGCCGCCTGGTCCACCTGGAGCGCCTGGAGCTCGTTGGCCATAGTGGTTAGGACCGTGTTCAGGTCCTGCCCTTCTGACATTGTTTTCGGGTCTCAGTCCTGCTGGCTATACCACTGTAATAATAACAAGCATGAACAGATCAAGGTTTGGGGTTTTGAGACCCGTATACTGTAAATAAAATGGTTAATAAATTTCCATGAAGTCATAAGACAAAACAGAATGGGTGGATGGACAATTTGAAGAGGCAGACCAGAAATTAGGAACTTGGAATGCTGGGAAGGTGTCATGGTGGATGAGTAATTGACTTCAT
>JANRMT010049829.1:32165405-32179447 GCA_026402145.1 Polypterus bichir lapradei | reverse complement strand
ATGCCGAATGTCTCTTCAACACAAGTCCTACAAATACTGTCGTAACTGAAACAAACCATGAAACTCAAACCGATTATGACAGCAGCAATCCAAGCTGTGAGATTTGAAACAAGATTACTGTTCACATGGCCAACTGTACGTTGCATGCTCAAGTGTAAGCTCAGCGCATAGCTACAGCTTGGTCATATTGCAACTGGAGGGCCGAACTGACAACGTGGCATACAAAGAGATCTTTAACAAATAATTATTGGTATATTTTCCCTCAGTTTAAAAAGGTTTAATTTTCTTCGTAATAAAAATTTTAAGGCAGTACTTCACCGCTGCGAAGCGCGGGTATTTTGCTAGTCAACTTATATGCCAGACATCAGTCCACCACAAATCGTTATAGCAATATTCCGTGGTTTGGGAGCAACATTTTCTGTTTTTAGGGCAGTAAAAAAGTTGGCGCTGGTTGCGACCACACATCGACTCTACTCGCCATCCCCATTGTTTCCCCTATTGTTGTAAAGTATCAAGTTCCAGATGTACCCAGAACTTGATACTGAATTGAACCCATTCGGATGTGGTGTACTGTGTCCACAGGAGTCTTCCCTTATATCCCATGCGACTTTTGTCAGCACTACTGTCTTGATCAGGAACATAAACCTTCTGAATATTTTTGGTGATCGCCTGACACACATCCCAGTTTGTACAGTTGTGGTACTGGGTGATTGACTTCATCATAGTCATCATTATTATTGAAATACAGGTATTCATAATGAGTGAAAAACAACATTTATTAATAACTTCACCGAAAATCAGAGTCTACAGCAACTGGTTTATTTACCAGTACGATCTCTTGACTGGTTTACTCACTATGCCCTGCAGTATCAGCAAACTGAAAAACATCTACATGTCGTCCGCAGTGACAGGCTGCCAGTGACTGTGACAAGAAAATGATTTACTGTCCCTTTTCCGACATGGCTCAGCATAGCAGTCCACCAGACTATGATGGGCAAACCCTAAATATTTCAGATAATCACGATCAATCAACATCTCTAAAATGTCGGTTTTTCTGCTTCACTCCATGCTGTCTGTACAACTCTGCCGCAGAGAGCTTAAACAACTCGGCACATCCACATAAAAACAACAAGGGTGAGCTTTCTTGAAGGCTTCTACTGGACGTACCTCGTTGTAAACTGAAATATATACAAAAGAAACATACAGGTATTTACAGGTGTAGAACCAACGACAATAAATAATGATTTACAAAGTAATACATAGCAGGCAGTATACATTAAAAATAACGCTTTAAAAGTCTTACCAGGTCAGTGATTTCCATAGTCGGATCAAGACAAAGAGAAGCGTGTAGACAGAGGTCCAAACTGCTGCGTATTACAACTAGCCAGACCAAGGGGTTTATATAAATTAAAGATACACTTCGGATGTGACTGAAACAAGAGATAAAGGGGTGCCTACGGGAGACACATGGGGTGTATTGTATTTAAATGTTTATTATGAGACCTACATGCTTTACGTGAGTTTCATAGACATTTATGTCACCACTGTGACTGTGGGACGTGACTGACAGGTGTGTTAATAAATGACAAGACAAAGGGAGAGCACAGTTCAACAAATAACAGGAACAGCTAACAGCATGTGGGGCAATACAGCGGTTATCAATTATGAGTAACGAGGAGGTGCAGGATTGTCAGCAACAGTGAAGCTGACACCAAACACGAACATCAGTGAAACTTGGCAGGTCAGAATCAGGCGTGATTTTCACTGTCTGCGTCAATGTCTGATGACCAATTGACTTCGTCACCACTATCGGTCGATTTGAGCAATGGTTCAGTTTTAGTTTTTTCTAAAACTAGTTTTAGGGTTTTCGATTGCCATTGTGTTTTTGGTAGAGGATTCAGCCTCTCTCATAAATATTGATAAGTTACCATAGAGTTACCATAACATGGAAAAATGCATAGAAATATTCATGATTTTTTGCAGTAGGATGTTATTTCATCCATTAGATGGCAGCAGAATACTGTACTGTCCCGAGTCTTATTTAGGCTTAACAATGTAAAGCTTGACTCGGGCTTAACTGTATTTACATAGAATTCGAAACTCAAGTCACACTTGGGGTTAACACCAAGGAGGTTAAACTTCACCTGTTTTTTTACAAACTCAGTGAAGAGAAAAGGCCAACCACAGGAAAAACCAACCCTAACAACATTTGTTAGACTGTGACAGGTTATAATTTAGAGTTCATGGGATAGGTACCAACTCAAGTCACAATATCCATTGATGACAATAACAGAGTTGATTAGTTTTACTGTATTGTCCTGTGCAACGCTGACTTACCCATATTTTATACTTCCCGTCATAATGTTAGATCTTCTAATAGTCGTCTGATTATTATTCCAAATGCAAAGCATAAATTAACTGGTGAGGAAGCCTTTTTTCTGTTATGCACCAAAAATCTGGAATACTTTGCTTACAGAGTGTCACAAAAGCCACAATGAGACATAGTAAGGTTTAGGGCAACCACCCGTATAATTTGGTATCCTGGCTGCAAATTGTCTTTTAAATGATAGCACTGCTTTGCACAAAACCAAGTCCAATACAGAACTGAGGGAATAGGGAAAAGGTGGAGACTTTTAAAGGGGAAGACAGGAAGTGAAGTCAAAGGGGTCGGGCTCATGAAAGTCTTCTGCCATTGGTGTGAGCCCGGACATGACATCACAGGGGCTGGAGCCAGCAAGGTCTCCTTCCATTGGCTCGGTCCCGGAAGTGACGTCCAGAGGACCAGGTGGGATCTCTCGTGAATGGTCTGCAGGCAAAGGAGAAAAAGAGTCAATGCACTCTGCCACCTCCCAGTCTGTCTTGGAACTGCCCTTACTCAAGCCCATTAGCTGCTTCTCATGCGCACGTGTGTGACAGGAGGTACACCTTGCTAAACCAGTGGAACATTCAAATAAGCCCCTAAAATCAACTTTTTTGATTTGGCTTTTCTCATAGCTGCATTTAAAATCTACTTGCAATAGATTATAGATTAGAATAGAAGAACTCTATTGCATACGTGCAGTAACACAGTCTAAGTCGAGCTTTTCTTAATGTGCCTACAATGCATTAAAAATTTTTTCTACTTGTTAAGAAGTTCTTCAAAGCAACCAGAGAACCACCTTCATATGCAAAGCACTTGTCCCAGAATGAAATGTTGCTTGGTCAAGCAATGGCTCTACCCTCTTCAAAATAATGGTTCTTTAATGGCACTGTATTGTTTTTTTACTGGGTTCTGTGGTTCTTCATAGAGCCAATGCTTTACAAAGCACCATTTCATTCCGGGAAGAGTTCTTTGCATATGATGTTGGTTCTTTGTGCTTTAATAAACTTTCTAATATGTCAAAAAAAAATCTTTAAGTATGGTAGGGTATCTAGCATGACGCTAACAAATTAGAAAAACCTGAACTTGGCCTGTGTTATTGTATGAGCCATTGCTATTTCACAAATCTTTTATCATCTTCTAGTCATGGTTATTTACTGCATGGAGCCTGTTATGGTTCTAAATTGTGGCAGTGCTGCATGATAAATGTCGTTGTAAATGTATTTTCTGCTGAATCCCATCTTTCGTTGTGTTGTCCTGTTTACATGGTATGTGTGTACAGTATGTAAATATGCTCCCCTGGAAACAAAAGGGGAAGGATAACACTGTGGATCTGTGGTCCCTCATGATAATTGGTCCTGTCAATCTCATCACCTGCATCCGCTCATTCGCTATTTAAATGGAAGGACAGAAAGAAAAAAAAAAAAAACAGCCGGGTTTATTAGATCTCCAGTTCACTACGGAGACAGAAGAAAGCATAGACCCAAATCATTCACCCCTTTGTCTACCTGCTACCTTCAACGCCCGACAACAACATCTTTGCACCGCAAAACCCCGGGGTTCTGGATTATGTCATGTACCAATGGTATGACTGTTTCTTGTTGTTTGGGGAGAGGAGCAAACCATCATTTTTATCCGTGTAATTTCCATAGGACAATTTTTCCGGCTGAACCAGGTTCACAAACAACTTCCATTTTCTGTTAAATCTTCTGGATTTTTATGTGTGTTTTGTGCTTTCTGTGTGCCTTAGTGAGTTCGTGTTCAGTGTGTGGTCAAGGGAGGGTTTGTATTGTTTATTAACGTTGTGCTGCACTTTTTCTTTTTATTATTACTTTCCGCTTGGCACTTTTGAGTTTGAACGTTATGTCAGGGTTGGTTGGGGTATGGTATATATATATTGTGTGGAGTTTGTTCATTTCTTTTTTTATCAATATATACTCGCTTTATTTTTTTACATATGGTTTGTTTTTTGACTTATTTTTGATCATCAATTGGCGGAAGTTTATTTGGAAGAAGTACAACTTGTCGGGTCTAAAGTCCTGAAATTGCCAGGCCACTGGTCTTGGTGGTGTAGCTGTCGGTTAGGGAGAGTGAGTCGGTCGGTCATTACAAAATAAATAAAGGTTCTTTCTGGAAACTTCATATAGTTAGGCCATTTAGGATCCAGTAATGTTTGCTCTTTGGCATCACTCTGAAGAACCTCTGTTGCACCTTTATTTTTAAGAGCATTTGAGGAACTACATAACCCAGTAAAGAACATTAAAATGATATTAAAGAGCCATTATTTTTAAGAGTGTATGGACTGGTAAAACATTTCCAGCAGCTTGCTGCATTCATCAAAAGACCTGAGTCTCCTCAGGAAGAACATTCTGCTCTGGTCATTCTTGACCAGTCCAGTTTGCTGTTTAAGTGAACCCCCAGGTACTTGAAGCTCTGCACCACTTCCACATCCCCACCTTGGATGGTGAAGAGTCTCAGAGGCTCTTTGGCACTCCAGATGTCCACCACCAAATATTTTGTCTTGCTAATGTTGAGCTACTCAACAAGATAAAGTCCTCTTACATGTCTCATGTACTCTGTCTTGTCTCCATTATTAATGAAGCCTATGATGGAGGGGTCATCTAAGAATTTCTGTAGATGGTAAGTGCTGGTAATGTACTGGAACTAAATTGTGTAGAGAATAAACAAGATAATCCAATATTACACACCACCATTTCTGACACACAGTCCCTTGAACCTCACAAACTGCTGTCTGTTGGTTTATATAGATCATATACGCTGACCGGCCACTTTGTTAGGTACACCTGTTCAACTGCTTTTTAATGCAAATATCTAATCAACCAAACACATTGCAGCAACTCAATGCATTTAGGCATTTAGACATTGTCAAGACCTGCTGAAAGTTCAAGCCAAGCATCAGAATGGGGAAGAAAGGGGAGTTATCTGATCTTCAACATTGCATGGTTGTTGGCACCAGATGGTCTGGTCTGAGTATTTCAGAAACTACTAATCTGCTGTGATTTTCTCCCACAATCATCTCGCAGGTTTACAAAGAATGGTCTGAAAAAGGGAAAATAGCCAGTGAGCAGCAGTTCTCTGGGTGAAATGCCTTGTTGATGCCAGAGGCCAGAGGAGAATGACCAGATTGGTTCAAGTTGATAGAAAGGCAACAGGAACTCCAATAAGCACTCATTACAACCCCAGCAGCTTGCTTCATTCATCAAAAGGAGTGCAGAAGAACATCTCTGAATGCACAACACGTCGAACCTTGAAGCAGATGGGCTAAAGCAGCAGGAAACCAAACCAGGTGCCGCCCCTGTCATTTAAGAGCAGGGAACTGAAGCTACAATTTGCACTGGCTCACCAAAATTGGACAATAGAAGATTGGGGAAATGTTGCCTGGTCTGATGAGTCTTGATTTCTGCTGTGACATTTGGATGGTAGGGTCAGAATTCGGCATCAACAACATGAAGGCATGGATCCATCATGCCTTGTGTCAATGGGTCAGGCTGGTGGTGGTGGTGTAATGGTGTGAGGAATATTTTCTTGGCATAATTTGGGACCCTAAGTACCAATTGAGCATCGTTTAAATGCCACAGCCTACCTGAGTATTGTTGCTGACCTTGTCCATCCCTGTATGGCCACAGTATACTCATCTTCTGATGGCTCCTTCCAGCAGGATAACATGCCATGTCACAAAGCTCAAATCATCTCAAAATGGTTTTGTGAACATGACAATGAGTTCACTGGACTCAAATGGCCTCCACAGTTACCAGATCTCTGTCCAATAAAGCATGTTTGGGATGTGGTGGAACGGGAGATTCACATCATGGATGTGCATCTGTCAAATCTGCAGCAACTGTGTGATGCTGTCATGTCAATATTGACCAAGATCTCTGAGGAATGTTTCCAGCAGCTTGTTGAATCTATGCCAGGAAGAATTAAGGCAGTTCAGAAGGCAATAGGGGGTCCAACCCGGTACTAGCAAGGTGTACCTAATAAAGTGGCCGGTTTGTGTATGTGCTGTAATGAAATATCATGAATGACTTGGAGCTGCACTCATTGCTAACCTCTGCCTTTCTCTGTTTTTTTTTCCAGTTTTTAAATTCAGCATCTGAGCGAAGTATTCTGTAGTCCTGTGATGGAGTAGGCTTTCCTGATAAGTTTGTTTGGTCATTGCGCATCTTTTGAACACAATTTGCTTCCTGTGGAAACCACTACTGTACATCTGTGATTTTGGAATGAACCTGGACACTCCAACTGTTGATGATACTCTCAAACATCAAATCTTCTAGGCTGAAGCTTAAAAACAATAAGGAACTTTATCTGTTAGAATGACCAGTGAGGGCTGAGTGGTCTTATGGCCTTGGAACCCCTGCAGGTCTTATTTTTTGCAGCGTCTTGTCAGCTGGAGTTTTCTTTTTTTCTTTCCTGGTCATCTGACCATAGCTTGGGACTTACCATCATGATCATGAGAAACATAAAATGAATCCATAATTAAGAAGTCTATTTTACCTGTTACTTATATATCTCTATTATTTAAGTGTGTCTTGATTTATTCTTGTTTACTATTTTTGTTATTTCATTTATTTATTCAGGTACTTATTTAGTCAGTCAGTCAGTCATCTTCCAACCCGCTATATCCTAACACAGAGCCAATCCCAGCCAGCACAGGATGCAAGGCAGGAACAAATGCTGTGCAGGACACACACGCACCCACACACCAAGCACACACTAGAGACATGTCTAACCTGCATGTCTTTGGACTGTGGGAGGAAACTGGAGCAACCGGAGGAAACCCACGCAGACACGGGGAGAACATGCAAGCTCCATGCAGGGAGGACCTGGGAAGCGAACCAAGGTCTCCTTATTGTGAGGCAGCAGCGCTACCACTGCGTCACCATGCCACCCGGGTACTTATTTATTTCTAGTTTTTTGATTTTCTTTCAGATTCATACAATGTATAAAATGTGTCAAAGAAATACATTTTATTATTATTGTTCTTGTAACCCTAACCTAAGAAACATCATAAGAGGAAGTACGGGAGTGAGCTGAGCCGAGCCATCCTTAAAGTCAGGTCTTAGCCGTCATACACAGAGCATACAGAAGTGGGCCAAAGTCTGATTAGTTATAGAGTTAATTATCTGGAAGCTAAATGTTTGTTTGCTTGTGAAAGCTCCACAGAACATTAGGAGAAACACAAAGAAACATTCACAACAGAAAATAAACAAAAGTGCCTTCTGTTTTTAAAACAGCTCCGTATTTTGTGTGGCCTCTCGTAGAATGGAATTCTGAAGCACTTCTTCCAATCTTCTAGCCATCTGTGCCATAACTCTTGTTTTCACTTTAGCTGCTTTTTGTTCTTTTCTATTGTCGATAAATTGGCAGTAGACCATTTATAGAAGATTTGAGTTTTTCTGAAGGCTGTGTAGATTCATATTATTATTTGAACAAAGACTGTTTCCAAAATTTCTTATAGAATCTAAGCTAGAGATATTACCAGTTAATCACGTCTTTGTTTACCGTGGATTCAGGAGGCATTCAGACCCTTTCACTTTCTGCACATTTTATTGTGTTGAAGATTTCATTTTAAGTGGAAAAAGTTAACATTTTTGCCCATCAATCTGCATTTAATAACTCATAAGGACAAAGTGAAAACATGTCTTCAGAATAGTCTGCATATTTATTTAGACCCTTACTTCAGTACTTTGTAGAAGCCCCATTTGGCACCAGTTCCAGCTTTGTCTTTTCTTGGGTTAGTCTCTAAAAGCTTTGTACAGCTAGATTTGGGCAGTTTTTCCCATTCTTCCTGGCAGATCCTCTCAAGCTCTGTTAGTTTGGATAGGAAGTATCTGTAAACTGCCCTCTTCAGGTCTCTCCACAGACGTTCTATGAGGTTTTAAGTATGGGCTTGGGATGACTACTCAAAGACAGTCATAGAAATGTCCTGAAGCCAGTTCAATGTTGTCTTGGCTGTATGCTTCAGGTCGTTGTCAAGCTGAAAGGTGAACCAACACCCCAGTTTGAGGTCTTGTGCACTCTGGAGCAGGTTTGCTTCATATGGCTGCATTTATCCTTCCCTCAATTCTGACCAGTCTCTCTGTCCCTACCATTGAGAAGCACCCCTCTAGCATGATGCTGCCACCACAATGCTTCATTGTAGTGATAGTATGAGGAAGGTGATGCACAGTGTCAGGTCTTCACCAGACATAGTGCCTGGAGTTTAATTTTTGTCTCCGTGCTTTTAGAGTCCTTTTACCTGTGAAATGCTGTTTACTCAAGAGTGAAGCCCGTCTAACCATTCTGCCATAAACGGCTTATATATGATGTGCTACTGAGATGGTCATCCTTCAGACAGTTCCTTCCATCTCAGAAGAGAACTTCTGAAGCTCTGTCAGAGCAACCATTGGGATCTTGATTGCTTCCCTGACTCAGGCCCTTCTTTCTCAGTCTCTTAATAGGAAGGGAAATGTCTTTCATTTCACAATTATTGAGGCCATTCTGCTCCTGAAGGGCCATCTTAACAGCATCATAGGCCTCTGGGCAAAGTAGTGCACTTGGGGTCCCTGTTCTGATGGCAAAATAGAAACATACATAGGTATCAGAAACATCATGGGCCCCTATGCTCCTGGGGTCCCCAGCCAGTGTTAAGAAGGCCCTTTAAAAATTTGTAAATGTTTGAGTGAAAGCTCGAAAAAGTTTAGAAACTGTTTTAAACTCTCCAACCTGGGGGTTGGTGGCAGGATTGGCACTCCAGCCACTGTAAAAAAAACCTCACACTGGTCCAGTGTGGTGCTGTGGTGTCACCCGCTGCACTCAGGTCCCAATCCAGGTGCTTCGGCGTGTGGTGGCTGTGACAATGCGCTATCAGTGTATGCTCCACCTCCTACCTGCCTTGCCCTCGTCGATATGTGTCATCATGATTTCATCATGGAGCTCAGCAGGGAGTGTTCCTTGGACTTCATGGCTTGGTTTTTGTCCTGACATGCAGTGTGAATTGTATACACAGGGGGGTGTGCCTTTTTGAATGACGGCCAATCAATTCAGTTCTCCACAAGTGAACTCCAATCAAGATTTAGATTAATCTTAAGGATGATTAAAGCAAAGAGGGTGCACCAGACCACAATCTGGAGCATGACAGAAAAAATGAGAGATTTCAGTTTGTGATTTTTAATAAATTTACAAACCTTTCTGAAAACACGTTTTCACTTTGTATTTATGGGTTATTGAGTGCAGATTGATGGGCAGAAATGGCAAATTTGTCCATTTAAAATTAATCCTACAATACAATAAAAAGTGCAGAAGTGAAGGGGTCCACTGTGTTTAGTTGTGTAACAGGCTTCAGAAATAGCCATGAGTCTATTTGATGATAGCAGATCTGTAAAATAACAATTAGCTGCTCATTTTAAAAGGACTTTGGCTACATACACTAACATGTTCTCAGCTCAGGGTTTCGTAATCTGTTGTTATCCTTCTATAGTTGTGCTTGAAAATTTGTGAACCCTTTAGAATTGTCTATATTTCTGCATAAATATGACCTAAAACATCATCAGATTTTCACTCAAGTCCTAAAAGTAGATAAAGAGAAACCAATTAAACAAATGAGACAAAAATATTATACTTGGTCATTTATTTATTGAGGAAAATGATTGAATATTACATATTTGTGTGTGGCAAAAGTATGTGAACCTCTAGGATTAGCAGTTAGTTTGAAGGTGAAATTCGAGTCAGGTGTTTTCAATCAATAGGATGATAATCAGCTGTGAGTGGGCACCCTGTGTTATTTAAAGAACAGGGATCTATCAAAGCCTGCTTTTCACTACATGTGTTTGTGGAAGTGTATCATGGCACGAACAAAGGAGATTTCTGAGGACCTCAGAAAAAGAGTTGTTGATGCTCATCAGGCTGGAAAAGGTTACAAAACCATCTCTAAAGAGTTTGGACTCCACCAATCCACAGTCAGACAGATTGTGTACAAATGGAGGAAATTCAAGGCTATTGGTACCCTCCCCAGGAGTGCAACAATAGAGAGCAAGGCATGTAATATGCGGTGAGGTCACAAAGGACCCCAGGGTAACTTCTAAGCAGCTGAAGGCCTCTCTCACATTGGCTAATGTTCATGTTTGTGAGTCCACCATCAGGAGAACACTGAACAACAATGGTGTGCATCGCAGAGTTGTAAGGTAAAAGCCACTGCTCTCCAAAAAAAACATGCTGCTCGTCTGCAGTTTGCTAAAGATCACGTGGACAAACCAGAAGGCTATTGGAAGAATGTTTTGTGGACGGATGAGACCAAAATAGAACTTTTTGGTTTCAATGAAAAGCGTTATGTTTGGAGAAAGGAAAACACTGCATTCCAGCATAAGAACCTTATCCCATCTGTGAAACCTGGTGGTGGTAGTATCACGGTTTGGGCCTGTTTTGCTGCATCTGGGCAAGGACGGCTTGCCTTCATTGATGGAACAATGAATTCGGAATGATATCAGAATTCTAAAGGAAAATGTCAGGACATCTGTCCATGAACTGAATCTCAAGAGAAGGTGGGTCATGCAGCAAGGCAACGACCCTAAGCTCACAAGTCGTTCTACCAAAGAATGGTTAAAGAAGAATAAAGTTAATGTTTTGGAATGGCCAAGTCAAAGTCCAGACCTTAATCCAATCAAAATATTGTGGAAGGACCTGAAGCGAGCAGTTAATGTGAGGAAACCCACCAACATCCCAGAGTTGAAGCTGTTCTGTACGGAGGAATGGGCTAAAATTCCTCCAAGCCGGTGTGCAGGAATGATCAAAAGTTACCGGAAACGTTTAGTTGCAGTTATTTCTGCAAAGGGGGGTCACACCAGATACTGAAAGCAAAGGTTCACATACTTTTACCACTCACAAATATGTAATATTCGATACTTTTTCTTAATAAATAAATGACCAAGTATAATATTTTTGTCTCATTTGTTTAATGGGTTTCTTTTTATGTACTTTTAGGACTTGAGTGAAAATCTGATGATGTTTTAGGTCATATTTATGCAGAAAAATAGAAAATTCTAAAGGGTTGATAAACTTTCAAGCATGACTGTAGGTCACGGGTGTCAAACTCCGGTCCTGGTGGGCCGCAGTGGCTGCAGGTTTCCATTCTGACCATCTTCCTCATTAGTGACCAGTTTTGGCTGCTAATTAACTTCTTTTGCCTTAGTTTGAATTAACTTGACTCAGGCCCCTTAGTTGTCTCTTTTTCCTTAATTAGCAGCCAAACAATAATGAGACATAAAATGAGGCACCGCGTGACCAGCTCACCTGTGCCCATCAAACAATACCTGAAAATAAAGAAAGGTGATGGTCTCGGTAAGGCTGATCTCTTAGGCCACCAAGACATTTTGATGGTGCTCTTAGAAAAAAAACAGAAAAATCAATCAGTTTTGGAAAAGTCTGCTGTGGCAGAATGAGAGCAGCAACAAGCCATGGAACTAAATAACGGGTTTAATTAACAGCAAGAATCGGCTTCTCATTAAGAGATTGGTTGGAGTTTGAAATCCCGGTTTAGCTGGTCATCTGTCATCTCGTCTCGCATCTCATTTCTGTTTAACTGTCATTTAATGAAGAAAGGAATAAATTCAGAGGACTGAATCTTTTAAAACGGGGCTATTAAAACGAAGGGAAAAAAGTTAATTAGCAGTGAAAACTGGTCACTGATTAGGAAAAGGGTTGGAATGAAAACCTGCAGCCACTGCGGCCTTCCAGGCCCGGAGGTCGACACCTATAGGTAGACTACTATAAAATTCAATATTTCTGTTTAATCCACAGATTAGCAGCTCTTTAAGGCCCAAATAACTGATTTCATGCACAAAGTACACTTCACAGAATGCAATGGTTCTTTGTCAAGCAATGGGTCTGAAAAGATCCACACAACCCAGTAAAATAAGAACCGTTACTTGTAAAGAGTGAAGTTGAGTCTCTCCCGGCGCTCTAATTGTAAAGCAATAACTTTGGAGTGGACGCTAGGTGGCAACAACTACCGCAGGTACGTAGCGTTCAACGTTGTCTCGGCTGCTCCTTACATTAATTGCGATATTATGGTGTAATTACGGCAGTGCGTGGGTCAGGTCAGAGAACATATACTGCAGTAGCAACACATACTTGAACGAGCGTGCAAAAGCTTCAGTTCCAAGCTAAAATAGAAAGTTTGTGTGCACTTAAATAATCATCAAGCACATTTTCACAGAAAAGGACATTTTAAACTGTTATACAGTATCTGATGTGATTAAAATATAATGTCATTTGTCTCTTAAAAACATGGATCTCTTGCTGTTTAATAGTATTAAAAATTATAAAATATAAAAGTACAGCTCAGAGCTCTGGGCCACATATCCATGTTTAAATTCTCCTTAACTTCACGCGTTAATGTAAAAGAGAAAAAAAAGTTGTCAGCAATGGAAAATTAGCCGAACAGTCATATTTTATAATATCACAACACTGAGATATCAATAATCAATACAATCAAATAGTTCCAAATTATATTCCGGTTCCTGCTTCGCGCCCGCCCAATGCTAACGACACTCGCACCCCGAACTGCCATAAACGCTGCGTTATAATAATGAAATCATCAAAATTAGACAGGCTATTTTTTTTTTAATTTAATAATAAAAAGTGATTCATAACTGGGGGAGGGGGAGGGAATCTGCTATGATTCTTCGAGTCCATCTGTCTTGCTTGCATTTTGGCAGTGCTGTGAAAGCGACTGGCTGCGATCCCGCAATATGCTCGTCAAGAGGCTTCTCGTCAAAATCCTCTAACGCTTTTCGTGACACTGACATTTTATAAGGCGATGCGCAGACAATGCACCTTCGAGCCGAAGAGAAGTGAAAATAAGAAGAACCACATAAATACAAATCAGGAACATTAACCGTGTAGAAAAATACCTTTACACCTGTAGTAAGCGGAGCGTAAAGATTTGATCAATGAAAGAAACCGAACAGAGCCCTTTACCGTGTGAGAGTCTCATAAAATTGTATTCCTTCAAAGGCAACTTCATTCTCTAACTGGAAGTAAAAACCTCTTTTATATGTCCACGTAAATGAAAAGAAAAATAACACTTGTGTATACAAACAATCTCCCAGACCGACAATTTCCAAGGATATGTCCAATATTCCAAACTAGAGCAGGGCAGGGAAAGAACACAATGGCGCACTGATGATGACAGTGGGTATGTCCTATTTAGTGCAGGGCAGCTTGGCACACAAGGGACCGAACGTAGGCCCCCTTTTTAGCAGGAGCAGGCGGGGTGGGATAAAGTGATGGAGAGGGCTGCTAAATGCGGCCTCCCGCAGCGGTAGCCATCCGTCATCTTCAACGCACAGTCCCCCTGGACCTGCCACTTGCAGCCTACTTTCCAATCAAACCCAGCACCAGACCCACCACCACCCCCGGTACTTTTAAAGTGGTGTATTTTACTAAGTAACCGTCAAAGAACGACGGGGAGGGAGACGTTTACCTGACGTGTCAATACTGGTGATTTAAAGATAGACATATTTAGTCAGGATCACTTGGTAGAGAGAACGGTCGTTAGATCTGGAGACTATAGCGCTAATTAGCATCTGTCCATAGACGGAGAAGGGCGGAGGGGTGGCGACGGGTAATTGGGGGGCCTATCTATCTATCTATCTATCTATCTATCTATCTATCTATCTATCTA
>JANRMT010049829.1:32110025-32149817 GCA_026402145.1 Polypterus bichir lapradei | reverse complement strand
TATCTATCTATCTATCTATCTATCTATCTATCTATCTATCTATCTATCTATGTGTCTAGAGGTCTTGTACCAATATATGGGCATCCCTCCAATTCTGACAGGCTTTAAGATGGCCTTACAGTTGGGAAACATAGTCTTATTTCTTCAGGCTGCAAGAAAATATTATTTAAGCCGTTGAAGGTTTTGATTGCTCCGCCTGAAGTATGTCAAGCTTGTCTACAAATTAAAACTAGAAAATAGTGTAGCATCTTATAAACCCTTGTGATGGAGTGCCTGGTTGACATATAGTTGCATGGGGCTAGAGCACCACCATCAGAATAGTAAATGGCAAAGCGAAGTCCTGCATCAAAAGTCCTAACAAGAAGAGGGAATACCACACTGTAAATAAACACCAGTGTGGGAAGACTGGGGGCAAGTGGATCTGCTCTATGACCAGGATGTGAAATCTCCAGGGGGTCGTGAATGAGATGGACAATTGAGCGGGGGCGCGTCGGGTGGTTGGGGGATGTGGGCTGTTGGCACTACCACAAACATTTGGGGGGCCAGGTTGGGTCTGGAGAAAGGAACTTCACAGCACATGAAGGACTAAACGTATTTATGAAACACAAGAAGGTGACCAAATCTGGCCGTGTTTCTGGTCAGTTTCATGAAAGTTCATACATGGGCTTAGGATTTAATGATATTTACTGGCCAGGATAAAGTGCTGCTTTTCATTTAGTAATGGTCTTTTTATGCATTAAGTTTTACAATAAGTAACTATATAACATATTTAGTTACCTTTTTGTAAGCAACAATTAATGTAGCTAAGCTATTTTTAAAAATAGTATTTCCCAACACTGGACACAAAGCGCTAGTCCCAGTTTGCATTTTTTAATTCTTTTCCTCTAACTGTTTTGAAAATGAAACTTGAACATTATGTTTGAACATTAATAGAAGAAATGTGGCCAAATGATGAAAGATTTGGTATTGTCTGAATTACGTTCGTGATTATTTTCTAACGTACAACGATCACCATTTACTCCTGCTTGAAATTGCTTTTCTATTTGGTCTTAAGTAGATGGCATTACATCAGGTAGAGTGCTGGAGCATCTGCTCAACCCCGAGATATTGAATTTGCTCCTCTGTAACAACAAATTAAAAATATCTGAAAATACCAAAAAAACCACATATTATATTATATTATATTATATTATATTATATTATATTATATTATATTATATTATATTATATTATATGTAATGAAAATAACGCTTCCACAAAGGAAAAGAGTTGGGGACCATCCCCATATTATGTCCAATGGGCAAAAGAAAGCAAAAAGGCAAAAATTGGTTGATCACATACTATTTACAGCAGATAACAAATATGAAATACAATGATTGCTTTTTTATACTGTAACAAAATGGAGGACGGAAATGATGTGGCAGGAAATGACGTTGTGGCTGGCAGAAGGAACCGGAAGTGATGTAGTGGAAGTGACGTCATCTTCTGGAGACTGGGCATGACGTCACTGAGACGGAGCCGGAAGTGACATCATCAGAGGCAGCCAGAGATGGAAGTAACATTTGGTGGCCATCTTGGGAACCCGGAAGTATGGAAGGTATGTTACTTTTCTTCTTTTTGTCTGGTGAAAAAGAGAAAGAGGTGTTAGTACTGCAAATCGACCCCTTGTCTCATGATATTTCACTCACCTCAGGGCTTGCTGACTGCCTCCTAAGCACATGTGTGTGACATATATTATATTATCCCTTCATACATACAGTCATCCATCCATTTTCTTAACCTGCTTATCCATGGCAGGGTTGTAGGGCAGCTGGAGCCAATAATGGCAGTCATGAGGCACAAGGCAACAACCATCTTCTGATGGTGTGGTTCATTTCAGTTAGCAATGATAAAAGACTCACCATTTAAAAAAAAAAAAAAAAACAATATTTTCAATCTTACCTTCACCCATTACACACAAACTCCCAGGCAGTGACAGGTACTTTTGCTAATTTAATTTAATGTACAGGACAGTGGCACAGTGGTTAATAATAATAATTATTATTGTTATTTACATTTATATAGCACTTTTCATGGTACTCAAAGTGCTTTACACAGTGAGTGGGAAGCCACTTCAACCTCCACTAATGTGCAGTATCTGGGTGGTAAAATGGCAATGGCAGCCATTTTGCACCAGTACACTCATAATTAAGTGTGAAGGGGTGAGAGAAAGTTAGCCAATCAGAAACCAGGGATCATAAGGGGGCCACAATGACCAGACTGTGGTAGGCAGTTTAGCCAGGACATTGGTATACATCATACTCTTTAGGAAGGATGCTGAGGGATCATTAATAACCACAGCGACTCAGGAACTTCTGAAGGTCAGTGCTATTTTTACAGCACAGTATGGCCATCACTGCACTGGGTCATTGGGATCCACATTCAGACCACAGAGTAAGTGCCACCCCTGCTGGCCTCACCAAGACCTCCTCCAACAGCAACCCAAGCTTTTTCCTGGTTGATCTCCCATTAAAGTACTGGCTGGGTCCAAACATGCTTAGTTTCAAATAGATGACCTCTTCTGAAGTGCATGCGCTATGGTCGATGGAGACACTGGTCAACACTCCAGTGACTTTGTGGTCCTTGTCTAGCTTTTCTTGTTCTTCCAGCCTCTCAAAGACATGTAATTAAATTATTTGCAGATACTAAACTGACTGAGTGTGAGATAAGATTGTCCAAGTGAATACGTACATCTTTTGAAGGACAGGAATTGGATCCTGTTAGAATAAGCTGAAGTTCCCAGTGATCCTTCAGTGGATAAACTGGTTTCAAAACTTGTGGATGTATGGATGAATATTATATTACATTAATGAAAGCGTACATATTAATATTGTTCATTAAGTGTGTGGCCAGGTGCAGGAATGACAGGTCACCGGTCAAATGAAAACTTAGAACACCAACTGGATCATTCCATTTAATTAAAGTAGTCCAACAAAAATAAAACACACCTGTTGACGTCACTACAAACAGCTACTTGGAAAAAATAACAAAAGTATTCAACTGTTTGCCACAGACAGAAGGTCGATTACTGGAGCTCCGTCTGGAAGGTCGCACTCAGTGCAAAACACTCCTCATCCATGTAGCCGGGCTTCTTATATCACACAAAGTGGAAGGGGCGGGGCTAAGTGCCCTCACTGGGCAGATTCTCATTGCTGTGGGGAGTTTAGTCAGAGGCACATCATGTTCAATGTTCTCCTACAGAAGAATGGCTGATACTAGGAATTTGGCATGTCATAATGTCTGAGACTTTGGACTTAATACCATGAAGTGAAAAGATTCAACTACATGATCATGAATAAGTTACTGAAGTTGCCCAAATGTCTGCAGCAATATATAATGATGTTAGGCAGTAAATAAAATGTTTGTTTCAAAATCGTTCTGAAATATTAGGATTAAGAAGTCCTGTAATATTTCACTAGGAATTTTCCCTAAGAAAACACATATGAAGTACTGAGCTTTTAAGAGAGAAACTCTTAGTGTTCAGCACTATGCTTTGTGTTTATCATGACTATTCATAGCCTTTTAATCTGCATTTTGTTTGAACTTCATTTCAAATGTCAGGAGCTGCACTTTTAACATTATTAAAGTGTGTTTTACTTTGGAAGTGCAGATTTAATACGAGTAAAAAATAGCATTAGTATGGTGTGTGTGTGTTGCAGGCACAATTTATGTCATTGTATGAAATCACGGTCCATCTTTTAAATAAATTTTCACATGAATTTCAATTTGTATGCATGGCCATTTAAAATACAATCATTTGTGGTTGTACTAGAGATTCATTTTTTCAACTTCTATTAATTACCTTCTCCATCTGACCTTCTTCCCTGGTATTACAGGTGTCAGTTACGTCCTCAATGTCTGTTTATAGCCACTAATCTCTTGATGTTTAAATCAATCCCCCACCTAACCCCCCCCCCCCCATACATTTTTCCCACACTCCATCCGATTAGCAGCCTGTATGATGTCAGAGCCAATCATGACAATCCTTAAACTCTCCCACCATCAGAAAATAAAGCCCTTACTTTATTGGGTGTTTTCCGTTTCTAACTAGAAATTTCTTCAAAAGCTAATTATTTAAATGGAGTAATGAAGTGGTAGAAGGAGATAATCAACCAGAATAAGCATTCATCCATTTTCTAAACCTTCTTTTCTTTCTGGTTAATGAAGTTTGGGGGCAATGGCCACATGGAAGGAACCCAAATTTGGTGGGTTCCACTCTGCCACAGGGAACACTACTCATATGTAATTCATTGAGGCAGATTATGGCTGCTAATTAGCCCAATTAATAACAGGCTTGAGCAAATGCAGGGACAAAATGAAAACTTCACACAACAATCCATCAGTGTACAAAACCAAAACCAACAGCCCCTCACGGCATCACAGAAAGCAACCAAGCAAATGAAACAAATGCCTTTGCATAGCTGTTCATTTATTAAAGTGGCCCCAATCTTATTACATCGTATGTCTCATTTTGTTCTTCAGTGCCTCTAACGTTATCCTGCCTCACCAATTAGGGAATAAGCTAATGGCTATGCATCTTGATGACCTCACAGTTTCCTGGATCATGGACTACCTGACCAACAGATGGCAGTTTGTGAGGCTCAGGGCTTGTGTGTCAGAGAAAGTGATGTGTAATACCTCAGGGAACTGTCCTGTCTCATTGTGATGCCCAAGTTGCCTGCATCTGGCATAACATTCTCAAACCTGGACATTAATAGTTATGACCGGGCATGGCTAGGGCAATGAGGACACATAAACAAAAAAAGTTGGTGCAAATCAGTGAATTGTGTAGATTTATTTAAACATTCAGTGTCCATTGCATTAAATAAAATGCAGTTCAGTTCTCTTTTTAAAAATAAATAAATAATTCAATTAAAAACAAGTGATTCTTCAGTGGAAGTTAAAAACATAAAGAGACAAATAAATTCTAATTAAGGTTAAAATTCAAGCAAAAAATCAAAGGGATAAAATCAGATTACCGTATATACTCGCAGATAAGTTCTCCTGTGGATAAGTCGGGACTTGATTTTACAGTATAATTTCCGATATTTTATAATGTTGGTCGTATAAGTCGAATGCAGATAACTCACGCTATTGGTCCAAGAGATTATGATATACTAATGCCCACCTGAGAGAGTACACAGCCTTTTTTTTATGTGGGTGCAGCAATGCGCTGTATTAGCGTGTGCTTCTAACCTCTCTCTGTCTCTATTGTGCCTACATGACCACACGGTAATACTCAAAATATTCTGAAGTGATGTTTGCACTAATTTTCATTTTTTTGTTAATTTTCTCACTCCCTCTTACACCTTTATTGTAAGAGCACCCCTTATCTACGATGGAGCGTTTGATCAGAAGAAAATATGAAGCTGTTTTTAAATTAAATGTCGTTGAAGTAGTGGAAGAAATTGGTAACCACGCTGCTGCAACTAAATTCATTGCGTCTGAGAAACTGATGCGAGATTGGAGAAGGCAAGAAGATGTAAAAAAAAAAAATAAGTGTCGTATTTTTGAATGGGCATATAAGTTGGGGTCTGATTTTATGATCAATTTATCAGGTTTCAAGACCCGACTTATATGTGAGTATACTTTTCTTTTTTGCATGTACCTCAGTGCCTTTTTCTTGTTTGTCTTCATCTCGCTCATCCAGCGGCCTACACAGTTAACTATTTAAAACAGCTTAAGTCCTAGGCATCTCAGCCGGTCACCAGGGGCTCCCAAGCTCAGCTACATTGCCCCAGCACCATCTCTCTCATGATGATCCCTCGAGGACCTTCAGTTGCTCCTACTCCCTGGATGTTCAGACGGAGTGACCCTACCCATGAGTGCCATCCTTCTTATTCCCTGTTGGGACAACTCCTGACCACCAAGCCTCCCGTCCACCGGTCTTACTCGCCTGATGTTATTCTTTCTTTTCTTGACAAATTTTTATTTTCTTCCTTTTTGAACCCCCACCCCTACTATCCTTCTCCTGCTCCTTTTATATTGTTGTGGGTGTGGATGCTTTGTCTTAAAGACCCTTGCAGCAACAATGGAGAACAGATGAGATGATCAAGCCTGCACATTACTAAAAAGTCAGCTTGCCTCCCTATTGAACACCACCCAGCCATATGTCTTCCACTGGCCTCTTTTTATTTTACAACTCCAATTCCAAAAAAATTGGGAGGCTGTGTAAAAAGTAAATAAAAATATAATGCAATGATTTGCAAATCTCCTAAACCAATATTTTATTCACAGCAGTACATAGAAAATATTTCAAATGTTGAAAGTGAGACATTTTGCTATTTCGTGAAACTATTAGCTCATTTTGAAATTGATGGCAGCAGCACTTCTGAAAAAAGTTGGGAAATAGGGGGAAAAACGACTGGAAAAGTAAGTGGTACTAAAAAGAAACAGCTGGAGGAACAGTTTGCATCTAATTAGGTTAATTGGCAACAGGTCAATAACATGATTGGGTATAAAAAGAGCATCTTACAGAGGCAGAGTCCTTCAGAAATAAAGATGGGCAGAGGTTCACCAATCTGCAGAAAAATGCATCTATAAATTGTGGAACAATTTCAGAATTATGCTCCTTGATGTAAAATTGCAAAGACTTTGAATATCTCACCCTCTACAGTATACAATATCTTCAAAAGATTCCAAGAATCTGGAGATCTCTTGTGAGGGACAAGGCCAAAAATCGATATTGGATGCCTGTGATCTTCGGGCCCTTGGTCGGCACTGCATTAAAAACAGACCTGATTCTGTCATGAAAATCACTGCATGGGCTCAGGAACACTTCCAGAAATCATTGCCATGCCATCCACAAATGCAATGTTAAAGCTCTATTATGCAAAGAAGAAGCCATATGTGAACATGGACCAGGAACACCTCCATTTTCTATGGTCCAAAGCTCAGTCTGGACTGAGACAAAGTGGAAAACTGTTATGTGGCCAGACAAATCAAAATTTGAAATTCTTTTTGGAAAACATGGATGCTGCATCCTCTGGACTAAAGAGGAGAGGGACCATCCTGCTTGTTATCAGTGCTCAGTTCAAAAACCTGCATCTCTGATGGTATGGAGGTGCATTAGTGCCTATGGAATTGGCAGCTTGTACATCTAGAAAGGCACCATTAATGCTGAAAGGTATACACAGCTTTTAGAGCAACACATGTGCCCATCCAGACAATGTCTTTTTCAGCGAAGGCCTTGCAGATTTCAGAAAGACAATGCTAAACTGCATACTGCATCTATTACAGCAGTTTGGCTTCGTAGTAGAAGACTGCTGAACAGGCCTCTCTGCAGTCCAGGCCTTTCACCAATTGAAAACATTTGGTGCATCGTGAAACAAAAAATACGACAAAGAAGATGCAGGAATGTATCAGACAAGAATGGGACAACATTCCTCTTCCAAAAGTCCAGCAACTGGTCTCCTCAGTTCCCATATGTTTACGGACTGTTGTTAAAAGAAGAGGGGATGCTACATAGTGCTAAACATAACCCTGTCCCAACTTTTTTTGAGATGTGTTGCTGCCATCAAATTCAAAATGACTTGATTATTTTCTGAAAATAGTACATTTTCTCATTTTAAATATTTAACGTGTTTTCAATGTTCTATTGTGAATAAGATATGAGTATACGAGATTTGCAAAATATTGCATTTGGTTTTTATTTACATTTTACACAGCGTTTACACAGGAGTGGAGAAGGAGGCTGTCACTTCTGGGAGAGAAGACTTGAGTTAATATACTTTGTTGGAATTGGCTAGTTCAGTAGTACTTGTGTTTGGTGCTTTATATTGTGGTTGGAGCTGGGGAACAATTGGGAAGAATTTTCCACGGGAAGAAATAACAGCCTTGTTTTGTGCCGCACTTATGCCTGTGTCTGCTGTGTAGGCTGTTGTGGAGCCAGAGAGCCCCTGGTGGTCACAGTCTAAAATCCTGTTTTTGCTTCTGTAAACACTATTTGTGATTGTTATGCCATGTAGTGACGCAATAGTCAAAATGACAACAAGATATATAAATTAATGATTAAACTTCAGTTATCATGTAGTACTGAGTTCTTGAATGGATAACAGCAATTTTAGCTTTGTATTTTCTCTCAGCATCAGGGGCCTCATGCATAACGCCGTACGTAGAATTCTCACTATAACATGACGTAAGCACAAAAGCCAAAATGTGCTTATGCACAGAAAAATCCAGATGCAGGAATCTGTGCGTTCGCCAACTTCCGCGTTCTTCTGCTACATAAATCCCGGTCAACGTGAAAAGTAACGCTTGTGCACGCTCGTTCTGTCCCGCCCTGTCTCCTCCCAGAATTATACCTCTTTGAATATGCAAATCAATATAAATAGCCCTTAAGCTCAGCATTCTGTGAAAAGACTGAATGGGAAAAGCAAGAGGGAAAATGGAAGAATTTCAGCGAATACCAAGTGGAGGCAAGGAAAAACGTACTATTTGTTGGTTTAAACAGTGGTATAAACAACAAAAGGAAGTTGATCGAGTGACATAGCGTGTCAGGGAAACTCGTAAGCTCAAGATCACAAAGTCACACTGTGCCCGAAATAAAAAAGAAGTTGTCAGATATCAAAGTCGCCGTGAAAAGGCGAGTCGTAGCCCACCATCTGACTGTCATATGAAAGCTTATTAGGGTACAGAGAAAAAAAAGGCACACAGTGGGGGAAAAGCACGAAATGTCAACTTCAATCTCAAAATTTCCACTTTAATCACATAGTTTATTTTGTCATTAAAGCAGAATATCATAAACTTCATCTTAAAATCATTTAATTAACTAGTTTCTCAAATCACATCGTAAGTAAAGTAGCACATTAAATGCTTTGTTTTGTATGTGTTCTTCGATGTGCTCTGTGTGTGAATCATTACGTGCTTCTTAAACTGGCTTTTTCTACCCCTGACAGGACACAGAATTTATTACATTCATGATATTACAGCTCTCTGAATAACTAAAATACTGAGATGTATACATGATATTTTCATGATGATAGGAGTTAAAGCAAGTTATTAAACATGTGAACACGGTGGTGCAGTGATTGTGCGCGACCTTTGATGAAATAATTTATTGCAGCAGTACTCAGGGTCGGCTCTAGGCTCGTGGCGGCCCTGCGTAGAGGAAGAATCGGTGGCTCCATCACAGCCAATGTCAATATGGTATCTTATGCATGGCGGATGGCCACGTCCATTGTGGACACTGCATAGCCGCCTCGTGCTCATGACACAAGCTTTTAACTTTTGCCGAAATTTGCCAATGTGTTTTTAGCTGTGTCATTATTTTCTCTTTCTGTTTTATATTCAATATATATTGGTGTGGCGGCCCCTGGGATTTGAGGGCCCTGTGCAGGTGCACAGTTTGCTCATGCCTAAGGCCGCCCCTGCAGTACTGTCTCTTTCAAACGTACTAACCTGCAATTCCTGTCCTTCCTTTTCTTTCGCCAAATACTCAATCGCCACACAATCGACTCTGTAATAGACGTTAAGCCATCTGTAAGCTTATAACGCCGATTCTTCAAAACTTTTAAGGAACATTGAAATATCTTCATAGTACATGTTTAATTATTCTATTCTTCATGCCATTCCCAGTGAAGCATACAGTGCAAGGCAGGAACAATCGTGAGCGGAGTGCCAGATCCTTGCTAGCGTAGCAGCACCGTGTCCTTTAATTATTAACAATATAGATTATTTAAATGAAGTTAAAGTTTTATCTGTATAATATAATAAACATATTTTGCTGCATTTCACCTTAAAAATGATATTGTCATCATATGTAAATACGTGTTTTATAAAGTGGTTATGATTGTGCAATATTATAACTGTATCGCAAGTTTACAGTGAGGTGATCGTACTCATAAGTACAGACAATTTCTACAAGGAGCAGTTGATGGACTGATTGAGTGCGTTTAGAGTACTTGGGATGAAACTCTTTCTGAACTGCGAGGTCCGTACAGGAAAAGTTTGAAGCGTTTGTCGTATGAGAGCAGTTCAAATAGGAAGCATGGCTGAGGCACAATGTGCTTGATGCTGTATACCGATAATTCTCTTTCTGATCAGCTTCTCCAAGTGATGCAGTGAGAGTAATATGGAAAAAGATGATCTGCTGTGGCAACCCCTAACAGGAGCAGCTGAAAGAAGAAGAATTTGCAGTGAGAGTAACAACATTAAAGCAGCTATGGTATTTAGAATAGTTTGACCATTCCGTGGACCATTATATTGTTACTGGTTAATTACAATCAGATGCATTAAACTAATACACAATATGCGGTTAACTTCAGTGTATTTATAAAGCCGCGTCAGGAAAAGAAAGGATAACCACACAGGAACAGTAGCACTGCTTTGACGCTGGATGCCGCCAGTCTGCAAAACCGAGCAGAGAACTTGCGTACGACAGGGTATGAGATACCATGGAAATGTACATGGCTTTATGCCAAGTTTAGGTTTTATACATCGCAATTTGAACATTTCTGTGCGTACGCATTGTTTATACATGAGGCCCCATGTCTTTTGTTCAGTTTCTGTAGTGCTCTCCTTGTCTTTCTACAGTTATTTTGCGTGTTATTCTAATACATGAGGAGAAATGGAACACTGCAACCATAAATGTTTAAAGTGCATGGACTGGAGAAAATTGGTCTGCTTATGAGAAGCTTTTAACACACGGTCCCCAGATGTGTATTCTCACCTTAAGAATCACGTCTGGCCCTACGAGATCACAGTGACCTCCTCTACTACTGGATTGGCAGACTCTGGCTTTCCTTGAGCCCATACTGAAATAAGCATGCTTGTAAAATAAAAATGATTGCTGGCTTTCTTCATAATAAATATGAGGTTTTTAATGGCATACAATTTTTTTTCCCAGTGTCCTTAGATTAATTAGCTGCATTTAAAGATAATTGCTATTCCTGTGGCAGTTTTTTGGGTTTTTCTCACTATGGCTAACACCCAGGGTTTAACTCTTAAACTGTTTATGTCTTGAGGCCAAGTGGACACCAAGCAGGATTTCCCAAGAGAACCTCCAAGTCAAATAAAGAAAGAGAGAAAGCCTGTAACCTGTATGTATATAGATGACTGCTTCAGCTTCTTAGCCATCATTATTTTCAACATCCCTAGCTTTGGCACAATGCTGTCGTCTGCCTGCGACCCACTGCCTTCTGTTCACTGTTGGCAATGTTGCATTGTAATACAACTTGGCACCACTGAACCATGACTTGTAAGATCTCAAATCTGTGTCTAAAACTGTGCCACATTTCTCTGTATGAAAACTAGTTTATTAGTTTTGTGGTACACATTTAGTAAGTGCACACGTCACACATATATGTCTGAGAGTCATCATCCAGGGTCAAACCAAATGTTCAATATGTTGTCATACCACAAAGAGGCGCGATCACTATCTGTGTCAGCTTTATTCTTCCCTGTAGTGCCGAGAAAACACCCACTGAGAGCAACTAAACCCGCCCACTTCCTCTAAAGGACCCGCCTCCCCTGGTCAGGAGCATATAAAGCTGTGAGCTCGCAGAAGATGGTGTCCCACTTCGGGAAGGCAGACCCCGTATATGTCAGTGCTCCCAGAGCTGATCAAACTGAGATGCCTTACAGGCTGAAAAAGCTTCTGTCATGACTTATTTCTGTTGTGTTCATTTTTTGGGACTTTATTTATAAATGGGGAAGCCTGGTTGGCTGAATACAAAGGACCTTCCTTCAGACAGCATTTTCGTTGATACTTAGGATCGGTCAGCCTTGGTCACATAGAATCTTTATATAGGCTGTCACTCCGAGTGAAACTAATCAGCTCATTAACTGGTATTGCAACCCTTGAGAGAGAGAGAGACTGACTGGGATGAAGTCAAATTAAGTGAGTAAAGCCATTGCACAGTCGAAAAAGTTAGTCAAGTGTGCAGGACTGAAGACTTCATATTTCTAACCAGATGTGCACATGTTGGCATGTGGGTGAACTGCGATGTTGCTGAAAGTGTGTGTGTGCGACTTAAAGCGAAACAGTGTGTGACCTTTACAGCATGGTGTTGATCAAAAGGTCATCGCAGCTCAGCTGATAATAACAGAGATTATTTCCTATAAATAGCGCTCAAGTTGTTCATCTAGAACTATAGAGAGTCGCTCCCTCTCGCTCTCCCTCTTTGCCTTTGCACCTCCAGCTCTGTTTAACATTCCTCTTCTTTCTATTCTACTTTTCTACATTTCATTCCTTTCTCTGCCCATCATTTCACAATTCCTCAATCACTGTCCAGCCTGTGGTGTTTTTCCCTCCTTCCTCCTCAACTCTCTTCTTGCCTCAACTTTTCTTTCCCCTCTCCCTTTCGGCTCCTCCGGACCCTCCTCCACTCTCTCTAGAGGTCTCCTTTCATATTTTTCCTCTGCTTTCAATCCCCATTCCTCCCTCCTCTCTCTTTCACTCACTCTCACTCTCCTGCTCTCTTTCTGTCTCCTTCCTTCCCCGTTCCTTCTCTTTCAGTTTTGCTCCCTCGCGTTTCTCTCACACTCTCTTTTCTACTTTCCTTCGGCTCTGGACACAAAAACTCCCACCTGATTTCCGCCAATGTTTAAAAATAAATTACACCAGCTGCAATTGACACACCAGTGAGGAAAGACAAGTTTCCATAGAAACACAAACTCAGTATGCCTCATATACATCTAAGAGGATTTATTTTAAAGTTCTAAGACCTGCAGCACTGAAGAGTGTAGCCTATGGGTACCCATGTGCCAGCTGAAGTCTCTATATAGAAACCAAAAAAAAAAAAAAACAAAACAAAACAAAGGAAGAAAAACAAACATGCTTCTGAATGAAACTCTTCCCAGGATTTTGTAAATATGAACTTTGCACTTTATTGGTTGTAAATGATTGAATGGATGGATTGGAATCCTAACTGAGATGGAGAGTGAAATCTTACCCAGCCTGGAGGCCATAGTGAACGGAGTACATAAGTGGAGGTGCAACCCAGCCGGGATAACTCTAGGTTCCTCTCCCAAGTTGTAAAATCATATAACGGATGAATCGGGGGAGACTGGCTATCAGAGGCAGGGAGAAAGTTGGCAATGTTACACCCCAGTTTGGTCTCCTGCAGGGTTTCATGGGAACTTTAAATCATAAGGGCAACCCTGTCGGGATCCCTGATTGCCACTAGAGGGCACTGCTGGGAGAAGGTCACCCTACTTTGGGAAGCTTCTGCATGATCTGGAAGTGCTTCCGTCATGCTATGTTATGACACTCTCAAGTCAAACATAAAATCTGGTCTCATTGAAAGAATCAGAATGTGGAGGCAGAGGGCGACTCTCAAAAGAAGGAGTGTAAGGAGAGGAAGGAGCGACACTTGATTTGATTATAATGGTGGTTGGTCAATTCTGCACACTTGGTGACTTATTTATAATAAAATATTTTATTTGAACCCGGGACTGTGTGGAGTACTATTGTGTCTGTGGGGCTCTGTGGTGCCCCCGGGTGGTCACATGGTAAAAATAGTAACTTTTACTAATTACAATGAAGATATAAATGAAACAAAGAATCTGATTGTTCAACTAACGATCAAAAAATTAATAGTAAACACCAAATATTTGAAGAGTTTATTTACCGTTAATTATATAAAAAATTGTTTTAATTGGACGTTACTAATTTCTTCCTATATTTGCCTTTATACGATTGTCCTGTCACACATTGTGGAACTGTCTTGTAACATTTATTTTCACCATTTCACCCTAACCCTATCCCTAACCATTTTCAATTTTCACATCCGGGCCACTTGGAGCCTGCCTATGTACACACACATATACTGTATGTGTTATATATACTCAATGGCCACTTTATTAGATCCACCTTTCTAGTTCTCCCTCCACCATCTGAAATATTGAAGACCAGCTTGAGTTCATGCTGTTTACGCCAAACTGAGACTTTGACCTCCAGAAGACACCTTGTGCGTTCACATGCATACAGAGAAATAGGATAAGGTGAGTAACATGGTAAAGGCAGAAACCTCATTTCTTAAAAACCCCATTCACACATGAAAGTCCACTTGGCACAACACTCCGACGTCATTAATTTGTACAAATAAAGAAATAAATGTCATCATTGGTGAATCCGAAAACAAATATGGAGCCTGAGTCTCCTGAGATTGTATTACTGAGCTTAGCACTGTACCTTCAGGTCAGCATAAAGTTATTTCTGAAATCTTGGGACAGATTATTTCAACCAGGAGAAATAATAATGTGATCTCTTAAACATTTTCTTGCAGGAAATTTACCTTTGTTGATGCTTCTGCCATTTTCTACTTGTGGTTGCTGAAGTGTGTGTGAAGAAAAGGCTGGTGGAACAGAGTTGTTTTGAAAAAAATATAGACAATGAATAGACATGCGCAGACTACAAAATCCTTAACTGCTACCTGGTTAAAGATTTCCATGGCTATATCCGGGTTACACACAGAGGAATTTAAGTGTGTTAACCTATGTGGTCGAGTAAAGGAAATGCAAGTAGACAAAGGAAAATGTTGGGGTGCCAAACCTGTCATCGCCATTTAATTTGAAACAAAGGCTTCATTTAAATCAATGAAAATTTGGGCTGCTATGCGAGCCAACAGAAAAAGCTTTCAAAATAAGATTGACCAAGCTAGGTAATGGAAAGATAGTTAGGAATAAACTCCATCCTGTGTTGGGTTTGGTGAAAAACTGAACACCTTCTCCTGGCAACAGCTGGATTTATAGCCTGAGGAAGGGGCAGAGTCAGCTGACCTCACCGGATGTCTTCTCTGTGCTATGGAGGGAACAAAAGTGGAGAATGTTAGCATCAGTGCTAACCCAGAGTGTTATTAAATACCTCTGATGAGCCCGAAGAGTGGTCCACAGACACGCATGCGTGACATTGAGTTTATGTCCACACTACTACATTTTTATTTAAACGCAGACAATAGTCTCCGTTTTTACCTTTTTTCCATACTACCCTGGTGTTTTTAACCTCTGAAAATGAAGACTTTTGAAAACATTCTCTGTATCTTTATATTTCTGACAATGCTGGCTCAGCATTGCAATGCGGATGAGTGAAAACACAAAGTTCTGAAAATGCATACTCTAATCGTGCTCTGATTTGTCTCTGCTTATTATATGGCTTTTCTCTGATTGGATCTTGTTCATTACAATGTATCTTTCTGTGACTGGTCACTGTTCATAAAAGAAAACCCTATTCCAACACAGCAGACATACAGTAGAGGAGTTGGTTTTCATGATGGTTGTTGTGTTGGTTACCTGTATGTATCTAAATTTTGCATTCTACAGTTTGAGTTCTGTATACATGCACAAAAGGCAAAATAATTACTGGTTGCTACAATTTTGTGATAAATCCATGGTTGGTCACGTAACCATCCTTTCATGGAGGATACTTCTTCTTCCTGTTTTAGCTGATGTGCTCATGTCCAATGCTGGCGAACAGCTATGTCATATGAATTTTGGGATGTTTTAGTGTGGGCAGAGATACTATTGTAAATTATATGAAAACGCTGGTCTGGACAAAGATCGTTTCCATTTAAAAATGTATTTTTTTTAAATAAAAACATAGTAGTGGGGCAATGGTTTTGGTTTAAAGAGCTGCTATCTGATTGTCTCGGTCCCCATGGGTCGGGTGACCGTGGTGAAAGTGGCTCCATGCTCCCTGACTTTGCAAAAGGTCAGGAACTGCGAATCGCTGGATCCTGGTTCCAGCACCCTGAATAAGAATAAACTGAATTTAAATATTGGCTGGAATGTCTGATTTGACAACACCCACAGGTTCCAAGTTGAGTTATGGATCTCTTCAAGTGAATTATGATTAAAAGTAATTATTATAAATTTGATGTGTTTGACCCTCACCCTCACTATAAGTGATTATTAGATCAGGATACAATTTCACACCTCAAGCGCCTGCATGTGAGTGATACATGACTGCTAAACCTCGATTTTAGTGGCTCACTCAAGACTGATAATGTAAAATATTTTAAGACTTGAACACTACTGGTGTCTTGAGTTGCTACAGTTCACCACTGAGTTGTACTCTTGTCCAGGAATGCTTGCACTGCCAGAAAAAGTTTAGGAAGTTAATAATTTATCTGACAGAAGCTGTGTGCACATCATCCTCTTGAGTCTAAACTTCAGGAGGCCTGGGCTGTTTTTAAGTGAGCACCACATACTGTGACAAGGAGACCTGAGATAAAGCCAATGTAATAATTAGGCTGTCTTTTATCAAATCCTGCTATGGCGACCAACCTTGACCCTTTTGTTTATCCAAGACTTCATTAGAATTCAGCGGCAAAAGTCAAAGTCATGACCAAATGTGGGGGAAAAAAATGGCCAGTTAATGTAGGAAGATCTCCCATGAGCACAACGTGACAGGCTCTGGCCAGCCTCAGTGAAGTGAACTCCTTTCATTTTTTTTAATCTTCATTCATAATTTTATTATGCTGGCTCTGAATCCCATGGAGACATTGACTTTGTATTCCATTCTAGCTTTGTACCAAACTTACAAGCACATCATCCAAAACTAGAGAGAAATATACAGCACCAGGGAGACTCTGGGACTTATTTATCAAACAAAAGTGCTCCCAGGGCAGTGCTTTCCAAGGCAAAGCAGTGAGAGTGACAGAAGTTAAACAAGGAGAAAAAGTAACTCAGTTCATCAAACAGAAATGCACACAATACCAACATCTTGATGGTTATTCATCTGTGCATTATACTGATTAGCATTATACATGAACAAACTGTTGGGCAGAGTTAACTTTACACAGAAAGAAAGAAAGAAAGAAAGAAAGAAAGAAAGAAAGAAAGAAACCAGTCATGACCCAAGTTCAACAAGGTGCTGAATTAAATGTAATTTTCCATTAGAAACTCAATTATTTTAACACATAATAGTCTTCTTCTGGGCCCAAACGCATCTTTGCAAAGTAGTTGCCAGCTCTGAGCACATCCATATTTGTTTGGCCAACTACTTTCACACTGATGAGGGATCATGTTGAAAACAAATTCATTTTTTGCTTAATTGTTTAGAAAACATTGTTAATCATCTGATTTTCATTTTTATGTAATGACAAAACAGCTAGTGAAAATAAGAAAACAGGCCTGAGGACGAAATGTAAGAATCCTGGAATGTATGGCTGTGTCGAAGAAGAAAGAAGCTCCTATTTGCAAAAAAGTCAGACAGGTAAATAGTTCTAAGAATGGTAATATCTGATGGGACTTATGATTATGATTATGAAATCAAAATGAGGATCAGTGTGGCTAATTCATTAAGTTGAGGAATGTTCTTTGCGATAGCAAGAGACTAAGTTTTGAGAACTCTTTCAGATTGGACAAGAATGACCAGTTTGAAGATGGCCATTGTCACCAATGTCCTGTTTGGATATGATACCTAGTACTAGTATTGTATTAGTAGTTGATGACATTCAGAGTACAGTGAATGAGTGTCAAAGTGTGCTAAATTAATTGACAGCCCATCCATAGTCAGTTCTGGAATTGTGCCCAATACTAGAGGAATATGTTTTAGTCAGCAGAAACAAGTCAAAGGAATACTGGTGCAATAGTTCTTTGTAAAGATTTATTGGGAATTTGTTCATGCTATTTTTTTTTTTGCACTGTTGCATTTTTGTTGTATGACAGTGACATTACCTTAGTGCAATCTATTGTGAATAACAGTGAAAACGATGAGAAGTCCTACTAATACCACTGACCAGACCAGACCAGGACCAGGACCAGGACCATGACCACCAACCAGGCCAGGGGCCTCATGTATAAATGGTGCGTATGCTCAAAAATGTTGCGTAAGAACATTTCCACGTTCAAATCGTTATGTATAAAACCTAAACTTGGCGTAAAGCCATGCACATTTCCACAGTAGCTCATACCCTGTCGTACGCAAGTTCTGCGCTCGGTATTGCAGACTGGTGGAACCCAGTGTCAAAGCAGACCTACTGTTCCTGTGTGGTTTTCCTTTTTTTATATCCACATCCCTGATGTGGCTTTATAAATACACTGAAATTAAGCGCATATTGTTTATTAGTTTAATGCATCTGATTGTAATTAACCTGTAGCAATATAATGGTCTGCAGAATGGTCAAACTATTCTAAATACCATAGCTGCTTTAGCGTTGTTACTCTCACTGCACCTTTTTGTCTTCTTTTTTCAGCTGCTCTGTTAGGGGTTTTCACAGCGGATCATCTTTTTTCCATATTACTCTCACTGCAGCACTCGGAGTATTTATATCACTGTATCTGAGTGTGAATCACAGCTGTACTACAGCTGATCGGAAAGAGAATTATCGGTATCCAGCATCAAGCACACGCTGCCTCAGCCATGCTGTCTATTGAACTGTTGTCATACGGCAAATGAGCCTTTCCTGTACGGACCTCACGGTTCACAAACAGTTTCATCCCAAGAACTCTAAATGCACTCAATCGGTCCATCAAGTGCTCCTTGTAGAACTGTTTGTACTTATAAATACAATCACCTCACTGTAAACTTGTACTGCAGTTATAATATTGCACAACCTGAGCCACTTTATAAAGTGTGTATTTACATGTGATGAAGATATCATTTTTAAGATGAAATGCAGCAAAATATGTTTATTATATTATACAGATAAAAGTTTAACTTCATTTAAATAATCTATATTGTTAATAATTAAACATGTGAGGACACGGTGCCGCAGCATCCGTTCACGGATTGTTCCTGCCTGACGCTGTATATTTGCTGGGGCCGGCGCAACACTGGATCAATAGATGGGTAGAATAATTAAACATGTACTATGAAGATATTTCAATGTTCCTTAAAAGTTTTGAAGAATCAGCGTTCTAAGCTTACAGATGGCTTAACGTCCATTACAGAGCTGATTGTGTGGCGATTGGGTATTTGGAGAAAGAAAAGTAAGGACAGGAATTGGAGGTTGTACGTTTGAAAAAGACAGTACTGCTGCAATAAAGTATTTCATCGAAGGTTGCGCATGGCGCAGCAAGCATCTTGTGTGAGGCATGAACAATCACTGCGCCACCGTGTTCCCATGTTTAATAACATGCTTTAACTCCTATCATCATGAAAAATGATATCACGTACACATCTCAGTATTTTAATTATTCAGAGAGCTGTAATAACACGAATGTAATGGATTTTGTGTCCTGTCAGAGGAAGAGAAAGCCCGGATGCACGTAGTGATTCACACACATAGAGCACATTGAAGATCAAATACAAAACAAAGCATTTAACTTGCTACTTTAGTTATGATGGGATTTGAGAAACTAGTAAATTAAACGATTTTAAGATTAAGTTTATGATGTTCTACTTTAATGACAAAATAAACTACGTGATTAAAGTGGAAATTTCAAAATTAAAGTTGACATTTCGTGCTTTTCCCCCACTGTGTGCCTTTTTTTTTCTCCGTACCCTAATAAGCTTTCATATGACACTCAGACGGTGGGCTACGACTCGCCTTTTCAAGGCAACTTTTTTATCTGACAACTTCTTTTTTATTTCGGGCACTGTGCGACTTTGTGAACTTGAGCTTTCGAGTTTCTCCGACACGCTATGTCACTCGATTAACTTCCTTTTGTTGTTTATACCACTGTTTAAACCAACAAATAGTACGGTTTTCCTTGCCTCCACTTGGTATTCGCTGAAATTCTATTTTCTCTTGTGCTTTTGCCAATGCCTTTTCACAGAAAGCTGAGCTGAAGGGCTATTTATATTGATTTGCATATTCAAAGAGGCATAATTCTGGGAGGAGTTGGGTTGGAGCAGCAGGCGCGTGCGTCAATTTTCACGCTGACCGGGATTTATGTAGTGGAAGAATGTGGAAGTTGGCGAATGCACAGATTTATGCATCTGGATTGTTTTGTGCATAAGCACATTTCGGCTTTTGTGCTTATGTCATGTTATAGTGCGAATTCTACGCCCAGCATTATGCATGAGGCCCCAGGACTTCACTGAGTTTGACCTTAAAACAGGCCTCACTCCAGGCAGCCATGCCCCAAAACTGAAGAGACAGTCTTTTAATAGTCCAATATGTTATAACTATTATTTCTTCAAAAATTTTTTGCTTTCGTTTCCTTAATGAATTCTGCCTAGTCATATGTCTGTTCTGAGGTTTTAGAACACAGGGATTCTATTTCTGAAGTCAGATTTAAGGTTTAATGCATTCTGAGAAATTTATAATTTATTAGTGTTTTTCTGCAAGGGCAATTTAATTTTTCAATTTTGTGGATGTTGCAAGTTTATGATGTAGGTCCTGGTTGCAGTAGGAGTGGTATCTGGGATCACATCATCAAGGGGTCAATTTGTGAGATGTTAAAAGGTATCTCAACCGTCATTTACATGCAGATTTTCTGATCACAAACCTTTTCTTTGTGACATTCAAGACCTATATTTTTGATTTCCCAGTTCTTGAATCTTTGCTCTTGTCCTCGTCATTTGATTTTTATCTCGTTTTGGCTTTATTGATAGGTCGGATTGACTCTAGGTTTTGACCTTGGCTATTTTTTAACTTTACATTTGTCTTCTGCACCTTTACATAAAACCTATACTATATACACTCTCTCTTGGTCAGTAAACCATATTGTGCAAAAAGAGTCCAAAAACTCTAAAAAATACACAAAAATGCCCTTCAAGGGAGAGGCTGGCTGTAAACTTCTGGCTTAAAAAGACAAAGATGAACCAAGATCCTTTATAAATGAAGTTTATTTATATGAACAAAAAGACAACATAACAGAAAAGGGCAAAACAAGATCAAATTAGGAATCCAACAATCAAAATTCAAGAATGAGAGGCAAAAATCAAAACTTCATGAGAATCAAGAACAATTCTTACTAGAGAAATGTTTTTCACCACAGTCATTTAACCATCCATCCATCCATCCACTGCTGGGAAAATTTCCTTCAACCCAAGGCTGAGAGGGGTCCCAACAGTAGTGATGTTATGTTAGTCGTGCCTCTTGGGGTTCCACTCTTTAAAAACAAGTAATGTAGCTTAAAGACAAAAATAAACAATGCATGACTACTATGGAAGGCAGTGTGGAATAGTCGTTTTGGTTTGCCCATGAGCAAGTCACTTCATCTGGACAGGTGTATCTTAAATGTTGCAAGTTGCTTTTAATAAAGGCACCATCCAAGTAATAATAAAAAATATATAAATAAAATAATATTGACATAATTAACATAATAACCAAAACACATGAAAAACAGTTCAAAATTAAGACAAATGACAAACACGTAGAGCATATAAGACAGGGAATAAATGCTGGTTGACACTTTAGAACAGCGTTTCTCAACCTGTAAGTATTTGTGACCCGAGTTTTCATAACAGTTTTAATCTCACCCCGCTAACATTTTTTTGAAAGGAGCCCACTAATACCAATTTGTTCGTTTTAATTAATGATATATCATAGGTGCATATTTTATTATACTGTACCTACTTAACTTTTTTAACTAACTCTATATTTATTTTTCTAGCATCAGAATATAGTTTAAGTTAATTTGTTTTGGTTTCAATAGATGTATTTTTCATATTTTTGATTCTTGTTTTCTTTTTTTCATATCTTCGTGCCCCCCTTTTTGTTACTTCATGTCTCCCTAGGGGTGCCCGCCCCACAGTTTGAGAACCACTGCATTAGACCATAGGTACCCAACCTTTTTTGGGTCAGAGCCCACTTTTTCAAAGAATGATTCGATAGTGCCCCCTTTGGGTGAACTATACTATAATATATATTGAAAAACGAGGACAGATTTTTAAAATTATTTTATTAGAGTATATTAAAAATATTGGTGTATTGCTCAAAGTATGATTCAAAATATATATATTATTAAAAAATGAATATAATATTATCAGTGAGAGGGCTAAGCTTGGTGTGATGACATTAATTTTTCGATGTTTGGTGCCATTTTTGTCATCAGCAATCTTAAATTGCCACATTCCACTATTGACAATCTGTTAGTTTTTTTTTTTGTTAATAGATTGCTGACCATGCTAAATCCTCTTTTGGCTAAATATGCTGATGGGAGAGTTGTAGGTTGTCTAATTCAAGTTGCCATCAGGAAAAAGTAGCATTTCTTCCCAATGAAGAGGCGTATCCGCAAGATTTGTTGTTTACTAAAAGTGAAGTCCACATACGCGAGAGGCAGAGATGTGAAGTGGCTGGCGCATTGCACAGGCCGGGAGTTTGGCGAGCGAAGAGAGCAGGGGGTGAATCTCCCTAGTTTTTAATAAGTTGGTCCATGTAAGTTTTCCTTTAAATGTGATCTCACATGTACCTCACTGTAATTTTAGCTTTATACTTGCTCTGAAGGAATTCTCAAACAATCTGGTATTGATAAAAAATCTTCTCACATATTTATAGTAATGTTCAATGAACCTGTCAAAACATGCATACAGTAGATTCAGTCCTCTGCACGTGCGTTAATCTTGTAAGGACTTGAATGATCTGAGAATGCATGACTTGTGCAAACTTGTAAATATAATGTACCAATAACTATTATTTAATACGGACGGGTCTTTCTTAATGGACATTTAGAATAATTGGTTGAAACATGCGTTCGATGATTTTTAGTACTAATCAAATTTTTCAGCGCATTCTTGCGAATATTGCATAAGGGGGCAGCGGCTGGTCCTCAACGACCCCTTAATATGTCTTGGACCAGAAATACCTCTTTAGATTTCTTCAGCGCCCACCAGTGGGCAGTACCGCCCT
Source organism: Polypterus bichir lapradei (assembly GCA_026402145.1). Classification (NCBI taxonomy): domain Eukaryota; kingdom Metazoa; phylum Chordata; class Cladistia; order Polypteriformes; family Polypteridae; genus Polypterus; species Polypterus bichir. The sequence continues at coordinate 32,127,096 of JANRMT010049829.1, read as the reverse complement.
GTTGGGAACCTTAGTATTAGACCGTCTAAGGTGGGTTTTTGCTGCAGTTGCCACCATTGTCTGATGCTTCCTTATGTCCATGTCATTTGCAGTCAAGCATAAGATGGTAGCACACATCAATTGATCAAAGCTTTGGATCAAAATGAATCAAAACATATACTTTGTTGTAGTACTAATTGAGAGAACAATCCTAAGATAGCTTTGGGTACTCTGGTTTGAAGCCTCCCATTTTCAAATGACTTGTTTCTGGTTTTCACTCTGGTTGTGGAGTTTTGGCTTTCATTCAGCTTCCCATTTTTTTTAATCCTGTCCTTTTTAGGAAGAGTTTGCTCTTCATTTCATTCTCCTGTTTTTTCTCTAGTACTGAAGATAAAAATAATTTGGAAAATTTAACACTCATTGTTTTGCTGTTGTTCATAATAATTAGAAAATAGAAATCTAGACCAGTCATCCTATTAGGGAAAGGCAGGTAGAAACTGCTTAGGAGGGCCCAGAGGTTGGTAGGTTTGTTAATTTTCTACTTTTTCTATACTTCTGTCTCAAAATTCCTGCAATTTTCTTATAATTTATTATTTTCTTTTACAGAAAAAAAATCTTGTAGTTTGGCCTACTTTCCTTCATTTGGGTCAAGGAATGTGCTCATGAGCATCACCTTAAGTTTGCTCTACATGCGTATGCATATTTAATTCTTTCTAAATATTTTTCAGATAAAGAAATGTCTGAAGAAGAAGAAGAGATACTAAATCTGAAGGGATTAGTCAGAAAGTGACTTTCAAAAATAATAATAATAATAATAATACCACTGTGATAAACAGTGGCAGTACCTCCTCATTGAAAACATCTCTGATATGATCTTTGAGAGTTCATTTGGTTGAAAGCCTCTCCAATGCAGTGCAAAATTTAAAAATGAGTCAAACAACAAAGTAAAATATGATTCATGGGCTTGCTAACACAGAATGAGTAGCAGTGATGAAAAAATACAGTGTTGAATATTAACATTTACCACTAAAATCAGCTGGCTGAGGGCAACACTGAACTCTGCTTCACTAGAACCTTTAATATTTGAAAATGAGACCCAATGTCAACAGCAGGGGTAGCACTGAAAATAAGAACTTCTTCTTGAATGCATTTGGGAATATGAGTTGTAGAAGGGGCTACACGGTCCACACGTCAAGCCTTCATCTAGTTACTTAATTATGTCTGAGTAGTGTGTTTCTGCACAATAATGGTAAAATAGGGTGAAGGCCACAGACTTAACAAAAGCCAGATAGGATTCCACTACATCTGTGCTTCAGAAGTACATTTTGCTCCAGTAGCCTACCCCCAAAATCAAACAGCAAGCATAGGCCTAAAACTGTTACAGTATTACATCTTCTTCTTCTTCTTCTTTCAGCTGCTCCCGTTAGGGGTTACCACAGCGGATCATATCTTCCTGTCCTCTGCATCTTGCTCTGTGACACTCATCACCTGCATGTCCTCTCTCATCACATCCATAAACCGCCTCTTAGGCCTTCCTCTTTTCCTCTTGCCTTGCAGCTCTATCCTTAACATCCTTTTCCCAATATACTCAGCATCTCTCTTCTGCACATGTCCAAACCATCACCAGTATTCCCACATGGATAGTACGGCATGCTGAAACCTGTTGTCCCATGATACAGTCCTGTGGGATTCTTTGGAGGCTGCCGGGGGTGCTAAAGGGAGTAACAATCAATTCTTTGTAGGACTTCCAATTGGCCCAGAAGTACTAGGGTTATGCCTGAGCACAGGAAATACTCCTGGGTTCAAGATAAAAGAGACCATTCCAGCTCATCCAGGGAGATGGAGTCAGGAGGAAGGACATAGCTCACCTGGAAGGTGTGGAGAAAGAGAGAGAAGAAAAGAAGTGCGTCATGGTTTGTTTATGCCTTGTTTAAACCTTTGCTCAAGATATTTATAAGAATAAACCTTTTATTCATATTGGGACTTGTGTACATGAGGTTGTGTCTGGGGTTTGGGGTGCTGCAATGCCCCCTGGTGTTCACAATTGATAGAACTTTATTTGTCCCCATGGGGAAATTTTGACTTTTTCCAGAAGCTTTTTAAATAAATAAATGCATAAATAGGTAGATAAGTGCATAAATAAATAAATAAATACACACACGTTTGTTTGAACACAGACCACAATGATTATAAAGCAAGAAAATTAAAAAGAAAGAAAACTTCTGCCTTGACAGTCTCGGTCACAGTGAGGCGTTATACTGGCGTATTGCTGTTGGTATAAACGAGCACCCAGTAATGTTTTATGACACACTTCTGCTGATAATTTGTTTGCTGAAAGTCCTCAGTGTTGGTGCGTCTGAGAGAGAATGTGCAGCATTGTTCGTAATGGCAATCAGTTTTGTTTTAATTGTCTCCTTCACTATGACCACCAGGGGATCCAGTGTGCATCCCATAATTGAGCCTGCCCTTTTAATTAGTTGGCTGCTCTTAAAGTGGTGTTACCAGCCCAACACGACACCCTGTTGAAAATCACACTGGCCATCAGAGAGTTATAGAAGATGTGAAGGAGGTCATTTACCACATTAAAGGAATGCAATCTCCTAAGGCAGTGGTTCCCAAAGTGTGTGCCGTGGCTTCCTCACAGAGGTGCCGCAAAATTTTCATTATTTTATTTCCTTTTTCAATTCAATGAGATAGGACGTGACATCTGGTGGACCTGATGCAAACCAGTAACTCACTTAGTAACGACTGTTTGCGGAAGCCTCTACAAATGGTTACTAGATGGTGCGCTACAATAATTAAGCTTCTCGATTGTTTAATTAGTTTGTCTAACTTTCTCGGTACTTTGTGTTCGTATATAAATAGTTGTCGGTTTTGCCCTGTCTTAGTGATGATTCAGTTTTCGGAGATTATATCAACTGTATATTGTTGCGATTAAATCAAGTGAAGTTTTTGAAGTATTTCTTCTCGTATGTTTTTTAAAAATAGATTGGTTTTTACTAAACAGTAATAAGCGTTGTAAGAGTGAAAATAAAGAGGGCATACCATCAACCAGTGGCAACATCAAATAGAGTGCAAAGAAGTGCAAATATTGAAAATATGATGACAGTTATTTGGACTTTGGTTATACGTTGACAGAAGTCAGTGTTGAAGAAAGGCCGTATTGTGTACTTTGTATGAAAGTTTTGCCACCAGAGCGCATGCTACTAAGTAAGTTGAAACGCCATTTAGAAACCAATCATCCCAACATGATTAGTAAATCTCGTGACTACTTTACCAGAAAGTTAAAAGAGTTAAATCAACAAAAAGGTAGTTTTTATAAGCAGGTATCAATACCAAGCAATGCATTGCTACCATCTTACAAGGTGGCACATAGAATCGCGCTGACTTCTCTCATTCATGCTGGCTGGCTCATCCTCTTTCTTTCACCCCAATTCCACGCCCTCTTTCTCCAAGCCTTTTTCTTTTCCTTTTCATCTCTTTTTTTTTCTCCCTCTCCTTCTATGCCGGCCCGTTCTTCTATGGCTCCATGGGCGCAGTGTCTCAATTGAGTTCAATTACATTTTTTATGATCTTAAATACATGTTTTATTTACTTTTACTTAACCCCTTAATTAAAAAAAAACTGTTGGCTATTACACAAATTAGAATTGATGGGGTCTTGGGTGTGCGCCTTTGGAAAACCTGGATTCAGCAAGGGCGCTGAGAATCGAAAAGAGCCTGCTCTGCCCTTTCTTATATAATTCCTCTGTGTTCTGAGATCAGTTCAACCTGCCATTAATGTGAGTATTGACATGCTATAGAACTGATCTTTGGTTTTTACGTTCTGCTTGGTTACATTACTTCTCCTGGTAATTTCCCTTTAAAATTGATAACCTTTCCTATGTTATGGCTATCATTCTAGAGCAGCACTATTTTAACTACCTTACTTAATAATCACCTAAATCTGTCTTTTCTTAGAATTCTATTTAGGAAATCAATGCAGCTCACTGAAACTGGCTGAAGAATAAACTCTGGACATTTTTTCATACATATACACTGTTGTTCATATTGCTGGAAGCTAACACTCTTTCACATTAGGAGGGACTCCTAACTGACACATTTATTATTCGTCTAATGGTGGTGGCATCCATCCAGGAATGATTTGATAAAGAGTCCAGAGTCGGGCTGCAGTGTATCAGAGAGAATGGCAAATCTTTAGGTGCTGGGAATAATGTAATCACAACAGAGAGATGCACAGATAGACAGGTTTCCTTTGTTACCAACAAAGTGTTATAAGCAAATTTATCCAAGAAGCACCATGTCTTCCATTAGGTCATCTATGTCTCCATAGTTGTCCCAGAAGCAGGGAGCATCAATTCAACCATGCAGACATAAGCAAGGGCTTTGGGCCAATTTAATGTTATATTCTAACATGAACAATTGAGTCTTAAAATATAGCAAGAGCCAAGAAATTCCCTTTAATTAAATTACATACTCTCTGAGAGTTCAACATAGCACCTGTATAATGTGAATAAACAGAGCCTTTGTATTTTTGATTATGAAATGTACAATATTTTGGACAACTGTTGACTGCTGGTTTGAGTCACTAAGAGTTCTAGGGGAATAAGACTGAAAAGTGAAGCTTGCCTTGGAGAAATCAAAGGAGATAGAAACATCAGCTTTCCAGCAAGAACCTAAGGATGTCTTTGCAGCCATTGTGCATTGACAAAATAGCCTCTGCTGGATAGAAGTGTGAAGGAGAGTCAAAAGGTTCTAGAAGAGAAAATTGGAGGAAGGAAAAGGATCTTAATCTGAAAGACAGTTGAGAGAAGTTAAGTAATTGATAACCACAAAGTTGAGACTCGGAGGCATTCACAACACTCCCACAATATGCAATAAAGTTCCTGCACTCTTAAAAATGCTGTTTATTTAACTCTTTTAAGACTGATGTTGACAGCAGGGGTTGAGGCTGGATGTTGACTTTAGCTGACATCCTGGGGCAGAAGGTAATCATCAGCTGTAGACATCCACAAAACTCACCTTCACGTTACACTGTTAGACTCATTGACTTGACATTGAATCCCTGTGAATGTGTGAGGAGCGTAAACAACGTCTAGAATGGCATTGATGTCGGGCAAAAGAGCAAAGTGAATGTACAAAGTAAAATACTCTGTTGGCATTATTCAGTTTTTGTATTTTGCATATTATTGCTGAATCAGACTCTGAATTTGATGCAACCATAAACAAAAGGCAGGTAACGGTTTCTTTTCCAGAAAGTGCCTTTCAGAATATAAATAGTTAGACAAACTGGTACGTAGTAAGTATGTAAGCAGTGTTACAGCAAATCTTAGAAAGCTAATGTTTAATGTTAAATGCAAAGTGTTTGCTTTGTATGCTTTTTAGAAAACTGAGTTTTTGGAAAAAATATTCAGATCTGGGAGAAAATTAAAAAAATAATTAGCCCTGAAAGAGTTAATAGCATTTTATTTTTTTTACTGGGCTGTGTGGTTCCTTGTGGAATCATTGTTTGACAAAGCACAATTTAATTCTGGAAAGGGTTCTCTGTATATGAATTTGTTTCTTTGTGCGTTGAAAAACTTCTTAATAGAAAAAAAAAAAAACTAAAATCTTTCTTACATGGTAGGCTACCATCAGATTAAGGAAACCTGGATTGTGTAATTGTATGCAGCAAGTGTAATTTTAAAATCATGAGCCATTGGTATTTCACCATGAAGATAATTTCATGGATATTTACTGCAAGGACCCTGTTACATATCTACAGTAAATAAATTGAGGTTCTTTCTGGAATCATCATGAGGATGGGCTTTGTGGGAACCAAAAAGGGTTCCTCCATGGCATTTCCCTGCAGAACCACTCTGGCACCTTTATTTTTAAGAGTGTAGGATGTTTGCCTGGCAGAAAGGACAACACGAATCAGTGGAGAGACCCATGGCAAAATGCTTTCAGTGAGCAAAATAAGTGATGAACAATCCTAAATTGAGTGTTCTGAAGACTGATATTTTTAGACAAAAATAAAGTACTACTTATAATAGATTTTCAAGAAAGTAGAGTTGTTGAGGGAAAGTCCCTCTGCCAAGCTGAGATAATTGGTAAAGGTCAATATGAAGCTTTACACAGAAGAAAATTTGGAGATGCCACAAGTCTCATGGTAGAGGATAAAAAGTTGCAGAAATTATGAAATGGATAGGGGCAAAGGGGTGAAGATAGGGACACACTGCATGTTTTGAGAACAGGCTTTAGTTATCAGTAAAAGAAAAAAAGAGGAATTCCAAAAATAGACATCAAGGACTGGAATCTCCACAGCCCAGTATTGTTAAAAATGTCACCAACACCACAGAGACCTATGAGGGAAATGAAGTGGGACAAAGCAAGATTGTTGAAGATGGGAGTCTGCAAGTGCCACCATCCTCAAATTTTTCTTCTTCTCCTCCTTCTTCTTCCACTTCTCATATACTCTCTACCCTTGTGACTCTAGACTGGATAATATGGTTAAAATGACATGAATGGATGGATTAGAATGATCTTAGACTACAACTGATAATTATGAAAACATCACCAACGGACTTAATAAGATTTGCTTAAAATAATATTTTTGGGGTGGACTGTCATAGTTAAAAATAATTTTAGAGCAAAATAACATATTCAGTGATTGCTTTATTATTTAAAATTAGGAAATATAAATAATATTAATTTGCTTAATCCAATTCAGAGTCATGAGGGAACAGCATTTATTTCAGCAGTATCAGGCTCAAGTTAGGCTCAACTGTTAATGGAGGTCCGGGCTGTAGCTGGGCACACTCACTCATTCTGTATCAATTTTGAGTAATTAGGATGAAGAAGGAAGACTGGAGTATCCAGGTAAAAATTCAGTCAGACAGAAAGAACGTGCAAACTTCACACTGACAATGACTAGGCTGCAATCTACACCCGTGCCTGTAATTATAAAGTGTTTCAAAGTAGGAAAATCAGTCCGAACTGGCTCAAAAATCTCAGAGTGATGCAAATTTGGATAATCTTAAAAGTATGAGTAAAAGCATTTTATGAGGTTTCCTAGTTTAGGACACAACTTCTAACTTCACTAGGATTTAGGAGAACTTGTGTGCTATCAGAAGATGGTATTCAGGTAGAGATCAGCAAGTACATCCCGGAAAAGGGTGAACATTTTGCAAAAACAGCAGCTGCACTCTTAAAAATGTTGATTATATGTCTCCATGACCAAACCGTTAATTTTGTGAGCTGGAATGTTAAAGGTCTCAATCACGAATTAAAGAGAAAGAAAGCATTCTCTCATCTAACAGGTCTAAACTCTAAAATAGTATTTTTACAGGAGACCCACTTATTAAGCTTATTTTGGCTACACAAAGACTGGACTGGCCAAATATTCCATTCCACACTAGAGGTGTGGGAATTCTTATACATAGAACAATCTAATTTGTAGTATCATATATAGCATCTGATCCTGAAGGGTGCTATGTCATCGTCATGGGTAATTTATTTAACTGTAAAGTGATTTTGATAAATATCTATGCACCAAATTTGAATGATAGGGACTGCATCCAAAACGGATTTGCATCCATTATCAATCTGAACACTCATAAAATTATGATGGCTGGTTACTTTAATTGTGTTTTAAATTCATACCTAGATAGGTCTCCTGCCATATTCCTTCCACTCACCAGTGCGTCACTGTTACTCAAGAACTGATTATTTCTTTATAGATAATAATTTCTTCCCTACGATTAAATCTTGAAAGTATGACACTATTGTTATTGCTGACCATACCCCTTTGATCATGGAGCTCAAATCATTATGCCCCACATTCTCATCTCACAGCTGCTGTCTTAACCAACTTTTATTAGCAGATAAGAACTGTAAAGATTTTATATCCAAGCAAATTGTTTTTTTTATACACAAATACATCCTTAGATGTCTCTGCAGGAATACTCTGGGAAACTATGAAGGTTTTTTTAAGAGGACAGATTATTTCATATGTTTCCCACAAAAATAAATCAGAAAGTAAGAAGGTATCAAAGCTAATCAGTGAAATTACTATAATAGATCAAGAACATGCCAGGTCTCCAAATGAGGCACTTCACAGGAAAAGACAGGCTTTGGATTCAGAACTCAACCTCTTGGCAACAAAAGAAACAGAACACCTAATTTTTAAGTCAAGACATCATTACTGTGAACAAAGAGAGAAGGCTAATAAGATCTTAGCTCAACAAATCCACAAGCAGGAAGTTCGCAATGCAATACCAGTAATCAACAACAAAGACTGAGACAAAATCATTGACCATAAAAATATAATGCACATATTTAGAGACTACTATAAGTCCTTGTATTCTACGGCATTTAAAGAAGACAAGACACAACTTAATGCATTTTGGAACCATTACAGATACCACAACTAAATACTCTTAGTGCAAAGGAATTGGAATTAGATGTTTTTCCAATTTGAAATAGTATATAACATCAGTTACCCACTGACTTAAAAGAGGTTGGCTAGGATTCTTCCAGTTGAGCAAGATAGGTCTATGTGCTAATTAAGTAAAAGCAATGACCGTTTGTTTATCCTTCTCCAATTTAAGCTCATCTGGGAGTCCACTAAACACAGCTGTTAATGGGTTAGGAGTGATTTTGACACCAAGGCTGTCTGATAGGCATTTGAAATGTTTGTTCAGAATGATGCCTTGCACCCTGTGCTGGCTGGGATTGGCTCCAGAAGACCCCCGTGACCCTGTGTTAGGATATAGCAGGTTTGGAAATGACTGAACAAAATGAATGATGTTAATTTGGTACACGCACAAAACATGTGGCCTAGTGAAGCTGGAGCTCGATTGCAACGTTCGCAGGTTGCATCTTGCCCTGGAAACATTTTGGACAATTGTGAGACAGATTCTGTGTGTGGCTGCCTTCCAGTCCCTTTCTGAAATATTGAGTAAGAAATACTTTTCCCACTGTACTCAGATCTTTAAAAGGAAGGGACTTTAAAATGTTTTTTATATTATAGAAATGCTGTCTGAGTCCCCAAGACCGATCAATATCTCTTCTGGAATAGAAATAGGTGGGAGGTGAAGAATATTGGGCTGATTTCGTTTAGCAAAGTTTCTAATTTGGAGGTAGTAGAAAAATTGTGTTGATGGGAGACTAAATTTGAAGTGTAATTGTTCATAGGATGCAAAGACATTATTTATATGCAAATCTCTAAATGATTTAATCCCATTCATTTTCCAAACATTAAAGACTGGGTAAGTTTGAGAGGGTGGAAAAAGGTGGTTATCATGTAGAGGTGCCACAGATAAAATATTCTCTAACATGAAGTGCTTCCTACGTTGGCTCTATATTCTGAGTGAATGAAGGACAATTGGTTTTATTAGTATATTGAGGGATATATATTGTAATTGCTGGTGTACAAAGCAAGGAATATAAAGAATTACTGCAGGATTTCATTTCTGTTGCAGACCAAGCTAGTGTGTGTTCATCTATTTGTGTCAATGTCCAGGTTTTTATAGCTTGAATGTTTGCTGCCCAGTAATAAAATTGAAAATTAGGCAGAGCCATGCCACCTTCTGATTTAGGCTGTTGTAGGGTCACCTTTTGAATGTGTGGGTTTTTCAAATTCCAAATAAATAATGTTATGATTAAATCTAATTTCTTAAATAAAGATTTGTTAATGTATATGGGGATGTTTTGAAATAGGAACAGAAGCTTAGGGAGGATATTCATCTTTACAATGTTAATTCTCCCTGCTAAAGTAAGGTGGAGGGAAGACCATCTATGCACATGTTTAGTTTTGTCCATGCAAACAGCAAAATTTTATTGAAAAACAGCTTTATATGTACTTGTGATTTTGACCCCCTAGGTATTTAAACTGATCTGCAATGATAAAAGGGAAGGTGTCCAATCTAATGTTGTTTGCTAGAGAATTCACTGGAAAAACCACAGTTTTGTTCAAATTCATTTTGAGTCCAGATATATTTTGAAATTCTGAAAGTACATTTAGGGCTGTAGGCACAGAATGTTGTGGGTCTGATATATACAGTACTATATCATCTGCATATGATATTTTCTGTTCAAGTCCTTCTCTGAAAATCCCCTTTATCTCTGATTCATTTCGAAAGTTAACAGCCAAATGGTCAATGGCAATTGCAAATAGCAGTGGTGACAAGAGGCATCCTTGTCTAGTACCACGTTCTTGTTTGAAGTAGTCTGAAATAATGTTGTTAATACAATCTGATGCTTCTGGACTGGTATACAGTAGTTTGATCCATGAACATATGTTCAAGCCAAACCCAAATTTATGCAAAGTGATGAACAGGTAATCAAATTCAACCATTTCAAATGCTTTTTCTGCATCCAAAGATAATATGATCTCCGGAGTGTTAGACTTTATGATTGAATATATTACATTAAATAGGCATTGAAGCCAAATGTCTACTAATAAATCCAGTTTGGTCTTGTGATATTACTGCAGGGAGCTCTTTCTCAATCCTTTTAGCTAGGGCTTTAGAGAGTTTCTTAACATCATTAATAAGAAGTGTGATTGGTCTGTATGTTTCACATTGTACTGAGTCCTTATTTTTCTTAGTAATAATAGTAATCAATGCTTGGTGAAAAGTTTGAGGTAGAATCTGGCTTTTATAAATGTTGCTAATAAGAAGGGAGCTATCTTAGCTGAATTTGTTTTAATTAAAATTCAGCAGGGTAGCCATCAGGGCCTGGTGCTTTGCCACTCTTAAGTGAGTTTATAGTGTCTAGTAATTCTGATAATGTCAGAGGTTTATCCAATTCCTCTGCGCTTAGAGTATCTAGCTGTGGTATCCGTAATGTATCAAAAAATGCATTAGATTGTGTCTTGTGTTTTTTAAACTAAGTAGAATATAAGGACTTATAGTAGTCTCTAAATGTGTTAATTTTATTTTCATGGCCAATAATTCTGTGTTGGTGATTACTGATATTGCATTGCAAACTTCCTGCTTATGGATTTGTTGTGCTAAGATCTTGTCAGCCTTCTCTCCATGTTCATAGTATTGATGTTGCGATTTAAAAATGAGTTGTTCTGTTTCTTTTGTTGTCAAGAGGTTGAGTTCTGATTGCAAAGCCTGTCTTTCCTAAAAAGTGCCTCATTTAGAGACCTGGAGTGTTCTTGATCTATTCTGGCAATTTCACTGATTAACTCTGAGGCCTTCTTGATTTCTGATTTATTTTTGTGGGAAAGATGTGAGATAATCTGTCCTTTTAAAAATGCTGCCAGTGTTTCCCAGAGTATTCCTGCAGAAACCTCAGAGGATGCATTTGTCTGTAAAAAAATATAATTTGCTTGGTTTTAAATTCTGTACAGTTCTCATCAGCTAATGGGGTTAAAACACCAGCTGCGAGATGAGTAGGTGGGGCATAGTGATATGAGTATTATGATTAGAGGGGCAGGGTCGGAGATAACAATAGTGTTGTATTTGCTTGATTTGATCATGGGCAAAAAATTGTTATCTCTAAAGAAATAATCAGTTCTTGAGTAACATTAATGTAATGGTGAGAAGAAGGAATATGCTCTTAAGAATGGATTTAGTAATCTCAATGGGTCTGATAAGTTATGACCAGTTTAAAACTGTGTGATTATTTTAGATGTTGTCAACCTTGTAGCTGAAGACCTATCCAGGTCTGGATTTAAAACACAATTAAAATCTCTGGCCATTATAATTTTGTGAGTGTTCAAGTTAGGAATGGATGCAAATACGTTTTAGACGAAGTCTCTATTATCCACATTGGGTGCATAGATATTTATCAAAATCACTTTAAAATTAAATAAATTACCCATAACCATCACATATCACCCTTCAGGATCTGATACTACATCTGATACTACAAATACAATTGTTCTGTGAATTAAGATTCCCACACCTCTAGTTTTCTTTGTATAGCTGGAGTGGAATATTTGGCCAGTCCAGTCTCTTTGCGACCGATACTGATCCTTGTTGATTAACTGATTCTCCTGTTAAAATACTATCTTGGCATTTAGACCTGTTAGGTGAGAGAAGGCATAATTTTTAACTTCACTAGTATTTAGGAGAGCTTGTGAGCTGTCCTAACTCACTATGAGTTATCATAAGATGATGTTCAGGCAGTGATTGACAAGCATATCCCAGGAAAGGCTGAATGTTTTGCAAACACTTGACAATGTTGAACTCATAAAAAGATATCGATTTGACAGAGATGGGATAACATTCATAACAAATCTTATATGCCAAAATGAAAGTGTTGAAAACATTGCATGTTCTGGCCACAGGGAAAATGTAGCTTTGTAAATGCAATGATTTAGGCATGTTACAACCAACCGTTTCTTGAATTTTACACCAAAAATTGAAATTGAGGTAATGTGCAGGTTTATACATTTCCAGCACTCCATGTGAAGTAATATTAAAGCAAATTGTATTCAGGTAATTGCTGGTTTTCCTGGAGTTGTTAGTTTGATTGAAAGTGTGCACATAAAGATCTTTGCCCCAAAGTGTGGGTGAGTGGAGAGATGTGAATCGCAAGTGATATCACATTATCGATATAGAGGTGAACATGGATGCAAACAGAATTATTCTTGATGATGCTGCGAAGTGGCAACAGTTACGTGCAGCTTAACCCAATACTCTTCCTGATTATGTTTTCCTTCTTCTTTTTCTCTTACCCTACATTAAACATTATTATTATTATTATTATTATTATTATTATTATTATCTTTGTGGTAAAACCACAGACTTGTTTATACTTTTCACATGATCCCTTCGCACAGACCACAATTCAAAGTGCACTTGCATAATCAGCAACCAAAATGCATTTATACTTGTTGCTGCCCATCTGAATGGCAGGCTGATAGTCTCATAGTCAGTAGGTGAAAGGGTTTGGTCAGTGTCGCATACCTAAAAATGTCACAGAAGAAGAAGAGAAACTCTGCTGATGGAAGAAGCGTAATGCCTGATATTACTGACTAAGAGGAGAAAAAGGAGAAGGTGAAGTTTCAGACCCATTAACCCAAAAATGGCGAAGGTAGGGCAGTATAACACACTCATGAGTGAGTGACCTACATGATGAAGAGATGCTCTGCAACTATTTTTGCATGTCTTCCTTGTACTTGGATAACCTGTTGAGTCATATTCAGCCCTTCGTTCATCATTCTGGCACCCATGTAACCAACCACTCCTTGAAATTAACCACTTTCGAATACATGGTGTAATGTCCACATCACTGCATAGATAGAAAAAATTTTGTGCGTGGGAGCATGTCTCCATGTCTAAGATCATTTTGGCCATTTGACCCACAGGACCAGCAAGGACAAATCAAGAATTAACCAGGCTGAAGTGTTAGTATCAGAAACTGCAAAACATCATCATAAGTGCCATTTTGTGTCTCAGGATGCTAAATAATCACAATATCATTCATTTTTAAACATAACTGCTGCGAATGCATGTAGGACACTTCATAACTGTGTCTCCTGTCCTGCTCTTGGGTAGGACAAATTGTGATCCTAGTCAGACTTTTATTGACATTCCTAGGAATAATTCTGACATCATACAGTATATAAAATCCAACGTCTGTCTGTCTGCCCGCTTTCCATGAGAGAACTACTTAACGGTTTTGGATTGAGTTTTTTTCTATAATGTGCTTGAACATTCCGGTTGATTTTGCAACTTCTCTCATTGCGCTATGTATCATAGAGAGACACGCAGCGGGCAGGGGCAGTTGGGTGGGAATTGGGGCCCTCCTCACTCACAAGCCAGCCTCGGGCCGTATCTTACATCCACTTAGCTAGCAAACAAGAGAACTACTTAACGGATTTAGATCCAGTATAATGGTCTCCCGGCTGAATAAAGATTTATGTTTGGTCCTGGCCTGGGTGCCAGTCCCTGCACGCTGTCCATCACAATCTATATCTCTCTCTATATAAAATCCAACGTCTGTCTGTTTGTCCACTTTTCACGAGAGAACTACTAAACAGATTTAGATCAGGTTTTTTTCTATAATTTGCTTGAACATTCCGGTTGATTTTACGACTACTCTTATCGCACTAAGAATCATAGTCCGCTTGCAGGAAAAATATATTCGTGCTAATCCTAGACAAAGGCCGCGGGCCGAAGGGAGGGGGAAGCGTGACGTCAGAAGTGGGAAGTCGGGCAGGGCCCTCCTCAACGTTCTGTTTCACTAATACACATGCAGAGCCGTGGGGCACGGCTAGTGCTTGATAAATACGGGCACTGGTCTCCTGGAGCTCTGAGGCAGCAGTACTACCCACCATGCCACCTCAACAAAAAATACAGAAGACTAGAAAGTGCATGACAATATAAATAATATTGGCCTCCATGCAAATTGGATCATTTGTATGAATCAATCAAAAGGGCTTTCATTCATTTACTGTCTCCTGCAGTTTCACTGCATGACTCCAACAAAGATTCAAAGGAAATGACAAGAATGAGTAGAAGAAATGAATTTGACAAACACTAATTAAAGGCCAGACAATGCAGTACATGCAATGGTGAATCCTGATTCCTCACAAATGTAGGGACATGGGTTCAATTCCATGTGTTGTTTTTCTTTTGGGGTTCTAAGTGCATATTTGATTAATGGTTGTTTCAATTACCTTATTTCTACAAAAAATGCAATGCATTTGTATTTATAGGCCTTAAGCAGTGAACTTTTGAAACAAATATAATGGTGGAAGACAACAGAAAACAGCTTAGAAGATTATGCAATTTCAATTTATTTGTGTTTCCTTGCTATCTCTTGTACAAACTTCTGATAGATAGATAGATAGATAGATAGATAGATAGATAGATAGATAGATAGATAGTAGCTTTGCCAAAAACAGTACAATGACAGACAGTGAATCTCTCACTGGCTTAAGCATTTTATCTGCCAGTGTTTACAGCTCTCACTGTGTTCCAGAGAGCATTTCATATGAATTCCAAAGAGGGTTTTACAGCTCTTCTCTGTCCCTACCTGAAAAATAGGTGCTTAGTCATGATTAGCAGAGTTATATAAAAACATTTGACAAAAGCAGTTGCCACGTTGGTCATCTGCCTCGTTAATTAAATCCTTGCCGTTACAAGATATGTCTCACTTTGCTTTTCAATTTAGAAACAGTACAGGAAAACAATGCAGTGGGTAGATTTTAGCTTACTAAAGAGATTTTTTGTAACACACACACAGAGTCCTAGATACACTCAGGAGCACACACACCGAAGCAATGTGACGGTTACACATACAGAGACACACAGAGGCTTGCACGAGGATGCGCGTACACATAACTAGGCAGGCTATGGGATGCACGCACACGCCTGCACACGCGCGCCCGCGCGCACACACACACGCAGTTTGGCTAGCACGGCTGAAAGTCTCACGCTCGCTCCCTCACTCACTCAGCCACAAGCGCTGGCTAAAGCAAGCATTTGTCATTGAGAGACAGTTAACTGTGGAAATTAATTTAAAATAAGACCATTTAACGTTTTAAGAAAGGATTGTCGCACAATGAAGACTAGATTGGAAATTAAGAACAGAAAACTGTCAAAAAAGAAGACAGAAAAAGAGAATTCATCAAATATTCAAAGGGGAGTAAAGAACCCTAAATCTACTTCTGCTTAAGCCAAGTGGAGACAAGCTGAGCGTACATCGAACAAGGAAACCTAACGCACAGAATAAGTTCTAAACTAGGTCTGGATCTGGAAAGGGTTCTGTCTCTTTATGTTTGCTGGAGGTTTTTCACTTTCTGCCTCATTTCGCTAGCGTACCTGCAGCGCCTTTCCCTGAAATCGGAATAAGGATTGACTTCGCAGACTGTGAAGTAAGCAAGGTAAGTGAATTCCAAGTAGCCTACATACTATTTACATAACATTTAATAACTGACAAATAGAGGTGTTTTTTAAGAGGGGCCGTAATAATGGGGGATTATGTCAAAACCCACAAAAACCGATGTCCTCTTTGCCACACGCAGTCAAAAAGTGACCCCAAGGTACGGCCGCTTTAAAAGAATAAGCAATGAACTCATGCCATCCACGCAATCGGACCGCATGCTGTAACCTGCATCCGCGTTTCTAATGTAAGAGCTGAAATGCCAAGGCAATTTTGTTTCTTTTAAGTACAAATTCCTGTGAATGAAAGCCGAAATAACGGGGGTTATCAATTCTGCATCACTTTATAACGAATCGAGAACAATCATTTTCTTGACACAAAGGAGCCCCCGCAGCTTAACAGCTCACTTAGGAAAGTTGGGCAAAATTTCCTAACGCATTTTGTTGCCTAACTTGAGTGGAAGTGGAACTGAGGAAAAGCTTTGAACAAAAGTTGTATGGAAAAGGAGTGGATGACCTGAAGCGCTTCACACGCCCCATATTTCCATCAATCAGTTTTGAGGATACTAATTTAGGGGCTCTTTGACTCTTTTTTTTCCTAGTTTAAAATAACATTCCATGGTGTGCTTTGAGTGCTGCAGGTTATTCCCGGGAGCACTAGGTGAAAGGCAGCATATAACATGTAGCCCACTCAAGCATAGCAGATTTCGCCTTGTGCTTCTAATGTCAGTTATTCTTTAATGCTTTCTTGTAAGAAACTTATATTGGGTGGGGGTATAATTTTATTTATTTATTTTTCTTTTATATAGAGACTAGCCTGAACTTGACATATTTAATGAGCTGTCTGCAAGCTCCACTGTGTTCCCATGGTGACAAGGCTATTTTCATCCAAATACAACACTTAACTGAATGCAGTACCTCTTCATTTTTCTCGTACCACTGCAACGAATCCTGGTCAGCTTGACATGTGCACTTGAGCTTGTTATGTCCTATTTCTACCACTTTGAACATAATTTAGATTAATGTCAAATGCAAATCTCCTATTGCATGCAGTGCCACCTGCTGGGAAGATTTTCAGCTGAAATTGCACTTCACTGCAGGAATGACCTTACCTCGTGCTCAGTGGAGCTACTGTATGTGTATTGCGCTGGATCCTGAAACCTTAAGCACCTGGGCAAAATCTATCTATCTATCTATCTATCTATCTATCTATCTATCTATCTATCTATCTATCTATCTATCTATATATATATATATATGTGT
>JANRMT010049829.1:32091448-32109625 GCA_026402145.1 Polypterus bichir lapradei | reverse complement strand
TCCGATCTAGTCCAACATACCTGACTTTTTTATATATTTTTACATATTATTATTATTATTATTATTATAATGGATATATATAAGTACAAAACACAAGATAGAAAAATGACAACCAGTGTTATCATATATACATATTCAAGAGTTATACAAAGATGAATAAGTACCTTTTACAGTACACAATAATAATAATAATTCAGAATTCAAGTGGGCACAGGGTAATAATGAAGTGGATGTTAAGCTAATCCTTTAAAAGGCACAGTCACGCATAGACTTCTATTCACTTATCACCAGGCCGTTTTAGATGATGCATTTAATGTAACAGACATCTCTTTTGGATGTGAAAAGAGCCCACACATAGGGAGAAAGAGAACAGGCTAACTGCACACAGACCTTGACTGATGATAACATGAAATGAAATATTTCTAAATCTGTGACATCTACGGAGCCTGAAGTTTACTTCTCCCTGCCCGAAGTTCAATACGACACAAATGTCAAAATGTGAGGTAGAGAGATCCCCCTCAATTTTTTCTTTGGTATGAGAGCTGCTTATTACATATTTAAATGTTACTGAGATTTAATTTAACATTATCTTGATCTTTTTTATTATATAATTACAGATTCAATTATCTCCAAAACTGGCTTTTCCATTATAAATTCAAGAGGAGAGCGAGTTTATATCAGGGCTCATGAAATTGCTTGACTCTTATTGTGGGAGCATATACACTTAAAAAGGGTTAATTTAACACAGCAGTTTTACAGGAACAAACCGTGGACACAATGCCAGTCCATCACAAGACAGACTCACCCTCATAATTTGCAAATTTAGAGCTTCCAGTTGGCGTAACTTGAACACATTTGGTAGGCAGTATGAATGGTGGAACATTTGGGAAAATATGAGCTGGAGAACATGCAACTCACCAAAAAACAGGGATCATGCAAACTGCTGCACCAGCCTTTCATTTTCACATTTTTATAAATTTCACTATTTAAAAAAAACCACAGACAAATAACCATTCCTGCACATTTTTCAGTATTGGTATTTCCAGACTGTAAGAGTAAGTATCCATTGTTTCTGAAATCTTTCAAATGCCGTCACTGCCTTTTAGATATCATTACATTTCTTTGAAGAGCTGCAATAGTTCTGCAACGCAGCTACCTTTAGACATTTTTGTCCTTGTTTCCGTTGTGCTGTTAGTGGATTTATAAAAACTAAAGAGAATTTTTGAACCTTTTTTTTCTCATGAGTGAGTATCATTCAAGTGTGTGTTTTGTTGGAAATCCACAAAAAAACAAACACTGACTACCCCTAATTGTGAAGCACTTTGAAATCGCACACTCCTTTAAAATATTTTGTTCAATTTGCTTCCTATTGCAAATTAAATCAAATTTTTACCTTTGAGTTGCATATTATCTGCCATTACCTGTTCCAGTTTCTGCAGACTGCTTCTAAATGACTTAGGAAGGTTTAAGTACCCGTTTAGCGCTGATGGAAGGAGATTACCCACAGTTTAAAAGGTTTCTAATTCCAAAGTGCTTACGTCTCCAAATCAAAAACCCAGTTTTTGTCAGGGGACAGCCTACCAGATAGGCTTCTCCGGTTAGGACATGTCCACATACGACACATCATGAATGCAAGAGAGTGTGCAAAGTAGAGCTGACTGCTTTGTCCATTTGCTTGTTCGATGTTCTCATCTCAAATCATCTAAATGTCCAGTCCAGATTGTTCTTGACATACGGCCTTATACAATTACACTGGTATGCAGACCTTCAGTCCTGGTGGTCTTCAGCGGCCACACATTTTCATTACGGCTAATCATTTAATCAGGGTTTATATTTTGCCAGTAAAGGAACAGTCAGTTGGTTTTTTAGATTTATTGATTGCCTATATTAGGCTTTGCTTGACAAGCTTAAAGAACAAACTTTGCAGTTTTAAATCATTATTCAACTATTTATATAATAAGGGTGCATTAGATCACATCATTTTCTAATAGCAAACTGCTTCATAAAGTCTATAACAAGACTTAACAGAGTTTTTCATTTATCCATCCATCCATTATCCAACCCGCTATATCCTAACTACAGGGTTAGGGGGGTCCGCTGGAGCAAATCCCAGCCAACACAGGGCACAAGGTAGGAAACAAACCCCGGGCCGGGCGCCAGCCCACCACACAGTTTCTCATTTATGTTTTATTTAAAAATCAACTTTGTTACAGATGTTTCTCCTGAAATTCCTTAGGGAGAACATCCTTAGACTAAAAGGAGACATGAGATACAATTGAGGTGAAAGGAGTCAAAATTAAGAAATTGGCTTGAAGTCTGCCTGAAGAAGGTGCATTGAAAGGCTTCATATTGTAATCTGTTTAGTTAGTGTCTATGCAGAGGTCACGGCAGCCCGACTTTTCTCAAGGAGGCACACGGAGTCTCAGGAAGGCAGCAGAATCAGGTTTTAATTACATGTTGCATACGCAGACTCAAATCATGTGCAATGAGCAGCCATGGATGGGCAAACCATACTTTTATTGCAATTCTTATCTCCTAACACATTTGTCTCTGTCATCTGACTCCCTAACATGCCATTCCCTGCTATACTGCCTCCCACTGGTTCCCAGTTCACCGGGCGTAGCGTCTTTCCTACATCAACATATGCTTGACAGAGCCTAATCCCGCCTAGTACTGGTCCAGTTGTCGCCACCAATATTTATAACCTCAAGTTCATATCTCTTATCTGGAGCAGTGGAATTCACTCGCCTTCATCCTTCAGTGCACACTTGACCTTCAGTCTATAATATATTGGTGGTTTCTAGCTTACTCAGATACATCAAAAATAACAGACCTAAGCCTTTCCAGTTTAATTCTTACAGTGCTCGGGCTTAATAAAATACAATACTTATTTTTTTTTATGTGCTCATGATTCATTCTGAATACAAATTAATCAATACTAAGGAAAATATATCCCTCTATATTAGCCAATAAAAGGTGTCATTTAGCTTGATGCCTCACAAATGGTCATTTCTGAAACTACAGAATGCCTGTTATACTAAGAGCAATATAAGAAATTGGTTAGAACAAAATATCTCCAACTCTCCGATGACAGGAGGCTGACTCTCCAGGGTTTATCGTGAGATCGCCTTCTAGTTGTTGTATTAATCTCTTTCAAGACTCCATATTGTTTTACTGATACATTTATTTAAGGTCACTTACAATGCAGTCAGTTACATTTCTTTTGTTTTTCCAATCGGAGCACAGATAGGTGAAGTAACTTGTTTGTGGTCACACAGTATCAATAGCAGGATTCAAACCCACAACCACTATGCCATTCTTTTCTTCCTGAATGAATATGAGCTAATTGGAGCACAGCAATAAAAATGAGAGCAACTAATCGTATTCTTCAGAAGCAAGGACTACAGTTTTGTAGTCACAGTGAAGTGTTTTATTACCTTTTGTTTCACCACTTATTACTAAGCACACAACACAAATACTTTCAAACTGCAAAAAAATGTCAAGGCACTACTTGGAAAAGTAGAGCCCATTGTACAACCTTATTGAGATCTCAGCTCAAACTTATAAGGAGACATTTGTGAGAGCACGGGTATTTTGTTTTCTCAGGAGAAAAATCTGAGAAGCAGGGGATAAAAGAACATGTCTCCATTTTATTTTGTTCTGATCTCATTGTTGTCTAGAAGAAAGCAAAAAGACATTAAGGAGATCTCTTTTTTGATCTCTCATTCCTGTGGGTTAAGATTAATGATCTGTTTGTATGGTTTTCGCCAGGAGTAGGTCACTTTCAGTGACAAACTAAGGATGATACTGGCGGATGTGTCTGCTACTTCTAAGGAGGGCAGATCACAATTTGCAGCTGTGAACTGCCAGAATTAGAACGGATCCATTTTTCAACAGAAGTAAGCGATGAGGTTCAAGCTGAAGAGTCTAGATGAACTCCTCAGCTTTCAATTGCTCTGCTGTAACTAAGAAAAGGTAAAACACACAGATGCTGAAATTCTTTTAACAAAAGATGAAATAAGTAACGGGGGCAACTAATTAGGGAATTGACCCCAACTGAAAACACCAAACACAGCAACAAGAGGCCAAGCTCTGAGGTAGATGGTGCGCTCTTCACCTCTTTGCCTTTGTTATATATTATATTATATTATATTATATTATATTATATTATATTATATTATATTATATTATCTGCGGTGGGCTGGCACCCTGCCTGGGGTTTGTTTCCTGCCTTGCGCCCTATGTTGGCTGGGATTGGCTCCAGCAGACCCCCTGTGACCCTGTAGTTAGGTTATAGCAGGTTGGATAATGGATGGATGGGTGGATATTACATTATAGTTCTTCTTACTTTCTATCAGTATCTTTAGGAAGCTGAAGAAGATGGCCGATTTGAAGTTCTCATTACCTTGGACGGATTTAATTCGGCCACTTTGATGACTTCTATCCTCGAGACCAGAGTGTTGCTTGTTTTAAAGCTAAAATAAAGAAGAAATTCTTATTATTTCTCTTTTCCAGTTGTCTATTTTTCGAAATCACTAATTCCAGCTAAGGATCATGAGGTAGTTCAGTTAAAAAAATAGATTATCGGTAATGCTAAACACAGTATATTGAAAGTGTTAAATATTAATGTAAGCAAGATAATTACTATTCTTCAAATAATAGCATAAATATAATAATAAACACCTTTGCAACAAATATATATTAACAAATAATTATTAGTTTAATTCCCCAAATGGCGAGCTAGTGGGTGCTTTCAAGAGTTAACTTTTGATTTATTTTAGGGTGATTTAGAATGATGTCTTGGAATTTACTGTGGAGTCTACGTCATATATATGAATACTTTTAAAATGGAGGATAAAGCGCATTACTTTCATCATTTTGTTAGCTGGGCTGTGGCAGCATCAACATTCTACTACTCAGGCTGGTGTCACGGGTGCCACAATAAACAAAGTAGGATTCAACTCCCAAGAAATAAGTGAGCACCACAGCTGAGAGTGATTTTAATAGGCATCAGACTCCATATGTCAAATTCATTCATCTATCTTTTTTCTAAATCGGCTTAAACCAAGTTTTGAAAAGTCAAAATGTATTACAGTGTAGATTTCTGATTTGAATGTTTTGATGCAGCTGGCTACTTTTCTGACGCAAAATCACTATCACTAACATAGCTCAGCTATGAAAAAGTGACAAGATAGGCCCTATTATCATTGTTAGAGCTAATTCAGCAGATGTCTACATCCAGGGCGACCGATTAGTGTTATAGATTAGGCAGGCTTTTACTTAAGGTCTGCTTTTAGCCACTTCAATTCATTTATTAATACTGCATATTTCCATTCTTAGCCCTTTTAACTTACAGGGGATTCAGAAAGTATTCAGATGCCTTCACGTTCTTCACATTTTGTTATGTTGCAGCCTTGTGCTAAAATCATTTAAATTCATTTTTCCCACATCAATGAACCCTCAATACACCAGAATAACGAAGCAAAAATTGGATTTTAGAAAGCTTTTCAAATGTATTAACAATACATAAGTATTCAGACCCTTTACCTAGTGCTTAGCTGAAGTCCCTTTGGCAGCAATTACAGCGTGGAGCCTTCTGGGGTTTGACGCGCCAAGCTTTACACACCTGAATTTTGGGATTTCTGCCACTCTTCTCCTTCGATCCTCTCAAGCTCTGTCGTGTTGGATGGACTCTTTTGGTGGACAGCTGCTTTCATGTATCTGTAGACCAGTGGTTCGTAATCTATACCCCTAAAAGATGTTTGATTAAGTTTTGCACCCCCTACAAAAGTAATATCTCATTTGAAGATGATGAAGTCAAATTTCTCATTTTTGAACCAGAAATTTAGCCACACATAGTACAGCAGGTGAGCAAACTGAACACAAAAAAATAAAGTTTTAACTGAGTGCATACGATTTAAATATAAATTGGGAAATTTAATTTTATAAATCTCAATAATCATGTAAAAGTGTCCCCTGTGAAACTTTGATGCTTTATTAACGATGCAGAGGCCGGGGTATCAAGTGGCATGAGGAAATGACACACGATCAATGATTGAGGGGTTTGGAGGATTAGAGACCCCCATTAAGCAATGGATGCTGATGCGTCACAAACAGTCAAACACAGTTGATGAACTTTGTCCTCCAATAACACCTTCACTGCAGTTCAAAAACAGATTCACCGCACAGTTCAAATTGTTGTGCTACTGCTTGGACCACTAGCAGGAGAGATGGGCTTAGTGTAAGCAGCAAGTGTTATATATAAATTAGTTTCCCTTGTTAGTGATGTTTCATGATCAGGGCTTGTACAGAAGTCAATACTAGACCTCACCCTTCTCTACAAATCATTGCAAGGCCCAAATTGTATTAACTTAAAAAAATTTATTCATTTTTACAAATGCTCTGCCCGTCGCAAAGGAACCTTCTAGAACATGGATGTCTGTGGCTCATTCACAGGTGACAATTGCACATGCAACATTCAATTCTTTTCATATCATAGAACAGGAGCACTAACTTATAAATGACCTACAATGACGGCACACAAGACACCGATTGCACCATGATAAAAGTTAGACAATGCACCTCACTCAATTTCAGCAAATCTCAACACAACCTTCCTCTTACTTGCACCCCTTGAAATGCCATTTTGCACCCTCTGGTGGTGCAGGCAACCCAGATAGGGAACCCCTGCTCTAGAGATGTTCAATGATGTTCAACTCTGGGCTTTGGCTAGGACATTCAGGGACATTCCTAGAATTGTCCCAAAGTCACTCCAGTGTTGACTTTGCTTTGTGCTTAATGTCATTGTCCTGTTGGAGGATGAACCTTCAACCCACTTTGGTGTCCACAGCGCTCTGGCTTTTGATTAAAGATATCTTTGTAGTTTGCTCTGTTCAGCTTTCCCTCAACCCTGACTAGCCTCTCAGTCCCTGTGGCTGAAAAATAAAACCTACAACATGATGTTGCCACCACCATGTTTCACTGTTGGAATGGTATTTCCTATATGATAAGCAGTACCCGTTTCCTGTAGACATAACACTGAGAATTGAGGCCTAACAATTCAATCTTTGTTTCATAAAACCAGAGAATCTTGTTTCTCATAGTTTGAGAGACCTTTATCTGCCATTTTGTAAACTCCAAGAGGACTTTCATGAGTTGTCTGGCCACTATCCCATAAAGACCAAGGTTTCTCCCCTGATTGCTTATTTTGACTGGACACCTAGCTCTAGGAAGAATCACAGTTGTTCTAAATGTATTCTATTTAAGAATTACAGAGGCCACTTTGCTCTTGGGAAGCTTCAATGCTACAAAATTTATCTGTAGCCTTCTCCCGATCTGTGCCTTGACCCAATCCTGTTTCTAAGCTCTGCAGGCAATTCTTTCGACCTCACAGCTTGTTTTTTTTTTTTTCTCTGATACACTTTGTTAGCTGTGAGATCTTCCACACAGAGGTGTGTACCATTCCTAATCATATTCAATCAACTGAATTGACCACAGGTGGACTCCAACAAGGTTTAGAAACATCTCAACAACGTTCAATAGAATGGGATGCACCTGGCCCAGATTTCAAGTGTCATAGCAAAGGCTCTGAATACTTGTGTCAATATATATCCGTTGTTTACTTTTATTAAACTAGGGGGCTTCGTCCCCTGCTCGGCCTGCGTTACATGCCAGCCACTTCACCTCTCTGCCACTCGCGTATGTGTATTTCACTTTCACCAAACAACAAATCTTTCAATTCTCGTGGATACGCCTCTTCATTGGGAAGAAACACTACTTTTCCCTGATGGCAACATGAATTAGACGATCTACATGTCTCTGAACAATATATTTGATCTCTTTTCACTGTTCCATTATTTCACATAGTAATAATTTCAGTTTGTTTGTGCTAATGCAATCTTTACTCTCATTTTTTTTTGAGACTTTCAAATTTTAGTACTTTCATTATCTCTAACCTGCTCTGCATGTGTATTGTGCCAATGTTTTTGAATTCCTTATGACATTCTACTTTGTCATCTACTCTGACTTTTATTTCCTGCCCCGGGCATGGTTAAAGCTCTTGGCACAAAGTCTCATCTCGTGGAACATGAAAGTATCTCTCTGAGAAAGTCATGTCTCGTCATCCAGGCTAAGAAGTCTTGTCTCGTCCGAGGATTTTATTTATTATAATAGAGAGATTTACAAAAATCCCTGATGTCCTATTTTTGCTTTGTCATTCTAGGATATTTTTGTTTGATAAAGTAATGTTTTTAGCATATGGATGTAATATAACGAAATTTGTAAAAAGTGAAGGGGTCTGAATACTTTCTGAAGGCACTGCATGTCATAACATATTTCTAATATAACAGCTTTCTCAATGAAAGTGTGATGAAAAATTCTCAGAAACCTTAAGATAACATTATATAACTAAATGAGTCTAAGACAATGTAATTAGTGTCAGACAAATAAGGTTAGAAAGAAATTGAATAATACAAATTAGAAAACCGTAGGCTGTTGATTCTCCGATGGTTTGTTCTATTGCCAGTTTGGGTGTGAAAACCTGAAGCTCACTTTTGCATGTTAATTAGTGAGAAACAGGTTAGCATTTCTCATCTATGTTTTTAACATCATTGTGATCAGATGTTGGGTAATTTATTTGTTTTATGATGTCTTCACTGAAACAGTGTTTTGCATGAACACATTGCATAATGTCTTCAATGAAACAGTAGTGCTTGCCCTTATGAGGGTGGAGGTCTCATCGCTGCAGGCAGTCAAGGTGGAAGTTTTAATGGGGAAGCGGTTCTCATCACTAATCCGCTACTTACTGGCAAAGGCACATTAATCTACATTTGAAAGATGGAATGCTAGAAACGATGAGAGATCACTCTGCGGAGTTCTTTACTACAATTTTTTTTGTCAAATTATTATTTATAGCCATGTATGTCTACCATAAGTTACTTTGCTTAAAGAAGAAATGGTCAAAGGGGCCAAAGAAGTGCAAAAATATGCTTTCTAGTCTGAATAACGGTAGTGATCAAAATATCAGAAAGATACTTCATAAAGTTTATGTAAAGGTTAAAGTGGATTGGCTGGACAGAGCAGCTTATTTGTTTGACATAAATTACATGATCTAGATTTCTGTAGTGCAGTGGATGTCATGGATAAGTAAATGGACTCTGAAGCACATGGTTTCTGGTTGAGTTTCTATCTCCCACTGACTATGTGATCCTGAATCTTGGGCTGGTGTTCACTACAGACAGATGTTACATAAAATAAAGTTTGTTGGTTTCAATCAGTGTTTTTTTTTTTTTTGGGCATGAAATTGTGGTGGGTACCTGGAAGAGAAAGAGATGCTGTAGATGGGATGGAGCTATCTAGAAAAGTCTTGCAGAGTCTGCATGGGTATGAGTGAGAGAGCAAAACTTACGAAAATTGAAATTCTGATTAAAACATATTTGCCTGTGTACATGTCTGTGGAAGCCTTGGGAATGATCTTGGCTTTGATCATCTTGTTGAATTGGGAAAAAGGAATGTAGATCATGTTGCTTCTGACTTGAAGTAAGCAGTGTGAGGTGGAGCTGGTGATGTGAATATGCAGGCAGTGCATCTGGCATAGAAAAGCTCATTGGAACCACATGGAAGGAGGTGTGGAAGACTAGAGTAGAGACAGTGGTGATGGATGTCAGCAGAGGAAGGAGATGGCCACTAGTAAACCTTACGTGAGTAGAGCACCATGCATTCAAAATATATTTAGCTTCAAGCACCATGATAAAATGTCAGCTAAATAATTCTATAAAAATGACCCAAAAAGACAATCATATTTTCACATAGTACAACCACTGAAGGACAGTATTAAAAGACATATCAACATTAACATGAAATACTCAACACCAAAAGCAAAAACACAAACGAATACTCAGAAATTACCAATTGCTTTACATTAGACAAAGTGCTTAATTATATAGTACATAAATAACTGACATGATTCATGATAATGATAATAACTACTTAGAAATATTGAGATGTGCAAGCCTCAAAATATTTGTCTTACTTGAAAAAATCTAAGAACATAACTAAAACTCTTAGACCACACAGGTTACTGATTTGGAAATTAACTAATAACAACAACAAAAACAATTTATTTCCAGTATATTCCAAAATCACACAATGAATGCCTCCATGGGTGTTAACTGGCCCTGTTTTTTGACAGCCCACCAGCATTAACTCCCGAAGAAGACAAGAAAAATAAATTCCCAAAGAAGCGTGTAGTGAAAAAAATGGAAGAAATCTTCAGAAAGGCAATTCAAAGAAAGACCCCCTTCCAGGTAGGTTAGGCATGCAATGGGTGTTTAAAATGGAGTAAATACAATACACAAAGCAGAATATTAGAAATCCTCACAGAGCTAGATGGCCAATCGATCATTGCTATCTCAGAAAAGCAATACAACAGCACAAACTACTTTGTTCTTGCACAGCACTCCTCACAAAGCACAGCGACAGGTCTCAAGGCAAAATACAAGAATAGATTACACCTTTCACTTAATACGGAATTATCACATATGAGGATACAGATTTGTTCTAATACATCAAAAACCAAGTAGAAACAAATTAGCATAAATAAAAAAACAACAATATTTGTCCATCAACTAATTGTAGAACCACTGCCAGATTG
This sequence comes from Polypterus bichir lapradei, assembly GCA_026402145.1. Lineage (NCBI taxonomy): Eukaryota > Metazoa > Chordata > Cladistia > Polypteriformes > Polypteridae > Polypterus > Polypterus bichir. The sequence continues at coordinate 32,098,974 of JANRMT010049829.1, read as the reverse complement.
TAGAAAAGAACTCAGACAGGCCAAACACAGTCAGATACAGTTTAGTGAGTCTCTGGTTCAGTCCTGTAGACTCACTGTGGCTGCAGGTTTTCATCCCAACCAATTATTTCTTTGAATTGGTCTCCAATATTAATTGACCAAACACAGTAAAACCTCAGTTAATAAAACAGTTGCATTCCAGGATTTTAAGTTGTTATAAGAAACTTTGACAGAGTGGAGACATGTTGAGTGCTAACTAGCACACAAGGAAGAATTTCAATGTATTCTGTTCACATGGAAATAGTAACCATACTGTATAAATCACATAGACTTACAAGTTCACACATCCTTTAAATCGTCTCACAAAAAATCAACCAATGGGTGATGTGACAGAGCTCTAGCCTTCAAGACCTGAGGTGTAACTGAAAAGTTCAGACTACATGAGCACACAAGAAGAAAATCTGCCAAGAACACAGGAGGATCCAAGGGCCTGCCAAAGCAACTCAGAAACAGGCTACCCAGACACAAAGAAAATGTAATATTCTGCAAATAAAATATTATTCTAGGTAAGAAACTGAATTGTGTATCATGGAAACATTTGACTAAACTTCAATTTTAAGCAAATGTGTCTTCTTCTGGGTAATGGGGTGGTGGGATGCTCATGAAAGCAGTGCTCCAACCAAATGCAGTTGTTGTTTGCCCATTTTCCCTGTTTCTGTGTAGCTTTTTCTCTAGGTTGTCACATTGGTCTACCATATCTCTAAATCATGCTTGCAATGTTAATTGGACCTGCATGATGTACTATGCCTTTCTATGCAAAGGTTCCTTGTTTGGACTTGGTCTTTTCTTGGTCTTCCATCCAGTGGTGGCCGGACACTCTCTAGCCCCTGCAACCATGAATTTATGTGGGTCTGATAATGGATGGTTAAATGTTTTAGTCTTATGCAATCAACAGTTCTGAACTATATATAAAAGATGTAACTCTGACTTCTTCGGGCTAATATCCTCTACCTTAAATTTGACTTCTTCATTATGTGTGAGATCTGTCCAAACTTCACATCAACAGGTCAGCAGGAAATGAAAACAAGCTTGTGTGGAATTTTATATTTCTTTGCTAGTGTTCTTGCAATACCTTGGTGAGCACAGTTATCACTCTGTGATTGTTGCAAACACCAGAGGAACATATTGAATTTGTACCTGCTGTGATTGAGAATCCATATGCTCAGGTCCTAAAAGACCATGCAAGCTGGCTTATGGCATCCACATGTACTGCAGACTAAACACATAGTGCTTAGTGTGACTATACAAAATGAAGCTTGATTCTGTTTCAGTTAATTTGTACACTTGTCTCATAAACCATTCTACTTTAATTATTTTCTGCAAAACTGAATATTTCACAAGGATGTAGAGATGATTCACCTTATCTAGCCTACTTGAGACCATGTCACATTACACAACTTCTCCAGTGATTTTCAGCCTCAGACTTCATTTACATAATCTTAGTGATTTGGTTTATTCGTGTAATGTGACATACCTAACAAACGATACAATCAAACCGGTTTGATTTCATTTTAACTCTTTGAGGGCTGAATATTTTTTCGGCAGTCGGCAGAAATGCACAGCACAGGAGCTGCTGGCTGCTGGAGCAAAAGGCAGATCTGGCGAGAGAAAGAAGCAAATGCGGAAAGCAAAATACTCTGTAGACAGTGTTTTGTGTATTATTCCTGAATCAGATTCTGACTTATCGACACTCCGATTTTGATGCAAGTGATTTGGAGATCAAAAACGAAAGTGATGTACCAGCATCAGATGATCGGCACCCAGCTGATCATAGTGCTGAATGCGTTTGTGTAGTGGATGGCAGCAGCATGAAGACACTGCTGTATGTTGTAATTAGTGGACATCCCACCTCGAAAAAGTTAAGCTGTAGCGGCAGCCTTGTGTGTGCGAGAGTTGAAAACTAATGAACGCTCAACCAGAAGTACATTGCATATAATGTAGGGATGAAGAATAAGGCACACAAGCATTTTGGACCTTGCAAGAATTGGAATTGCTTGTCTGTGTGATGTTTAATGTTTTTACGTCCCATGATAGAATGGAACAAAGGAAAAAACAAAACCAACATGGTGGCTGAACTTGCCATCCCTGTAAACTCTTTGCATGAACACCAGATCCAAAAGGCAGCACAGCGTTGTCCATCAGAGAACGAGGTGAACTCATGATACTTTGTGGTACTGTCCTGAAAAGTAATTAGACAGTTGTGTAATTTGACATCTCCCGTGATATCTAGTCTTGTAAATTGGCATATTTAGATCACCAACGTCACTCATCGAGTTTGTCATCACCTCTGACTAGAAGTCAGGTAATGTGGCATCAGCTTCAGTTGACAAAATTATCATCCATAGGGTTTTGACAAACATAGTCTCCATATCAACTACAGTAATGACTTGATAGTCTGTTCCAGATTTCTATAACCTTTTTTCTTTGGAATTGCTTTCTGGTTTCATTGTTCAATGCACTTCCATTCCTCCCTTTTAATTTCCTTTAGTGTCTACAAGTGCATGACTCCAAATCTAACTGAATTAATTTGTCTGTATGCCTTTTTCACCTTTTGAAGACTGGTCTGGCCCCACTGGACTACCTCTGTTCAGGACTAAAGTGGTCAACTGTCAGTACAGAAGGTCCTATAGCCCAATGACACCCTTGGATACTCTTCTCTGGTCAACAGTTAGAAGTTCTATACCTAGGTAGTAGAACTGTGGTCATGGTAGCAGGCAAACACATTGCAAAGTTTGAGCAAAATGTCCCTATATTAAACATGTTTTCAATAGAACCCTTAAACAGGTGGATGGGTGGCTAAGGCTAAGGATCTGCACTGGTTTCTGAAAGGTTGCTGGTTCAAATTCCGTTAGTGCCAGAAGGGATCCTACTCTGTTGGGCCCTTAACCTTAAAATCTGCTCCAGTGGTGCTGTACAATGGCTGACCCTCTACTCTGAGCCCCAAAGATCATGCAAAAAGACAATTTCTCCTTGGGGATTAATATGGTATATCAAATCAGTGTTTTAAATATCTTTTTTTAAAAATTATTTTCAAGATAATCTTTTGATTAAACTCTATACTCCATGTTTGTGTCATTTTGTCTTTCCCTATGTTAAAGTGACGGCCCAAGTCTTCCAGATGTGATTTTCCTCCTCCCTGCCATATTTTTATTTCATCTCTAAATCTCACAAGTATACTTTATTACGTTACTTTTTTTAGACAGACTTTGTAGTGCTTTGAGACGTAGAAAGATACTGTCTTTGTTTTAGGGGCTGGCTGAAAGGATTGCACACAAGCTTAGTTCTCGTACGTGTTTTGAAAAAAAAGGCCTTCACCGAAACCAATATGTTAATTTAGAATTGTTTGTCAAAATTCAGAGCATAGTTGTAACCAAGAAAATCTGATTCTTTTGTTTTTTCTTCTTGAGCTGCTCGAGTACTAAGCTGTTGTAGACCCAAAGTTCGGAAGTCCAATGTGTTTGTTAGATGGAGGTGGTGTGCTGACTTCACACTTTACTTCATTTTCGGCTCTTCTGGCTGGCAACATCTGTTGTTGTTATTATTAACAAGAAAGAGGTGCCCATGCAAATAGTAATAAAAAATGTATAACTATGAAAATAATCATAGCTATAAATCAAAAATTACATTAACATTTAAAAGGACTGTAGAGTGTTGCTTTAACCTTAAAGAGTAATGTTCCTTTCTTTCAACCCCCCCCACCCAAATTTCTTTTTAAACTTTAAAGCACCCTTTTGAGTAATTTAATAATGTATGGGTGCATGTGTAAAAAAGTTTAGCATCAATTCTGTGAAACTATGCAACATGAACTTGCCTGTTTTGAACACCACTATTTATTATTTAGTGATTTTACATCAAAGAACCAATGGAGTGAGGTTTGGACTGCCAGACGAGGACAGGGATGGCCTGCTCTGTGTTAGTCCAACGCGCCGATAACAATTTCAGAGTGCTGCGTGCAAATGACAATAACTCAGAAATGAACTGATGACACTCAAAGCAAAACCTTATATTTTGCTGTGGTACACCTGCTTTTTATTACCAAGTGTGATGGAGATGAAACAGAGCGAAACAAGATTTTTTAGTGTATGCCAAATCACTGTTCAATATATGGTAGAACGAGAATGACTATGGGTGGAATTAATAACTTTTACTGTTTCTTAATTCTTTATTCACATTCATCTTATAAGTTTGTGTTTTGATGCCAATCTTCTTCTTCTTTTTTTGGCTGCTACTGTTAGAGGTTGCCACAGCGGATCATCTTTTTCCATATATTCTTGTCCTTTTCATCTTGCTCTGTCACACCCACCACCTGCATGACCCCTCTCACCACATCCATAAACTTCCTCTTAGGCCTTCCTCTTTTCCTTTTTCCTGACAGCTGCCAATATGCCATCATAATCTGAAACAATTTTAATTCAACATTGAATAATTCAACTTTTGAATCAACTTTATAACATTATCAAAAGCCACCACTGGTGCTCTCTTCTTTAATAATATGGAAACCCTGCAGCACCGTCTGTGAACACCAGTCTCCCCAGCCATCTCTGCTGCAGGAGCTTCCCGAGGTCCATAAACTGAAATATTCAACAAGTTTATAAATTTGTGATTAAGCATCCATTTGTGAAACCACAGTAAACCAGGACATACAAGCAAGTAGCGTTCATGGTTCCAGCCCAGCAAAGAGATACAGCAATTATGGAAATCTATCAGACATAAAGAAGAACAAATTCTCAACTCATGAGAGCAAAGAAATTGACAGACAGTTGATGTGGATGATGGATGATTACACTTGTATTTCAGCCAACAATGACAAAAGGGTCAACATTTAATAAAACATATAACTCATTACACAAATATACCCAGACAAGGCCAGCTACTTTGGCTTGTATGTTATATTAATGTTGTTTTGTATTACAAGGTTCCAAAAACCCAGAGTGTATTTTGTAAAGTATAATATAAAATAATCTTTCTACTATATAATAAAACACTAAGACCAGGGTGTCCAAGCCCTCAGACTTTGGTTTCATTAATCAGTTTGGCATTGGTGATGTGACAAAAGCAGAAGTGCAAGCATGAGACGCAGCACTCAATTCTCTGACTCCTTGAGAAAGCTAATGTCAGGGTTCCTGGAAAAGAGAATTGCGGAAATTCAGATCCAGGAGGAACTATATGGATTATGGATTCTGTCCAGGTGCTGGAACTCATTATTACTGAGGATCCTGGAGGGGACATGGGAGTATGCCCAACTGGTCTACTTTTTTTTTGTAGACTTAAAGAAGTCACATGAGCATACTCCTCTGGGGATTCTGTGGGGTGTGCTGGGAAAGTGCAGGATTCTGGGGCCCTTAATAAGGGCTATTCAGACCATGTATAATCCCAAGGAGAGCTGTATCCACAAGGAAAAACATCAGCACCGTTCTCAGTGGGTGGGGGACTCTGCCAGGTTTGTGCTTATATTATATCTATATATATAAAATTCTTTTTGCATTGAAACGGAAATTACGTATGACCACGCGATATGGAAATTATGTATTACCTAGTGCGCCCTGCATTGTTCTCTCCCAGCCCTCCGCTCTGGACTCCAGCGCTGAGAGACAGGCAAAACTGCCACATTGTAACTTTTTTTAATTCCCAGTACTTGATAGTAGAAGAGATGAAGAAAACAGCTTGGCGTCTTTCCACTTTTTAAGTGCGCCGAGCTGAAAACCGTCTTCAGCGGTGACGGGTCGTAACAACAAAGTTGATGCTGGGAGGCGTGGTTTACTAATCACTTAGTGAAAAGAAGTACACAGAAACGCGCCAATCTATCCCATAGAAGTGCACCCCGACTTACTGATATTGAAAAGAAGTAAACAGAAACACTTACTGATATTGAAAAGTAAACAGAAACACGCAGATCTATCACATAAAAGTGCGCCCCGCGTCGTCCTCTCCCAGCCCTCCTCTCTGGACTCCAGCGCTTAGAGACAGACAAAACTGCCACATTGTAACTTTTTTTAATTCCCAGTACTTGAAAGTAGAAAACAGCTTTGCTTCTTTCCACTTTTTAACTGCGCCGAGCTGTAAACCGCCTTCAACGGCAATGGGTCGTAAGAACAAAGTGGACGCTGGGAGGCGCGGTTTAAATTTGAATCACGTGGGATGTGTTGTTCAGATGGCAATGTGAAATTAACACCTTTAAGCCAATCCACCTGTACCGTCGTTGTCTCTTATTTCTGGCGCAAATCCACATTCAGCTCATTTTCTACAGAACATTACGAAATACATTTCGTGTTTTCAGATGACATCATTTGGCAGCACGGCTCCTACCGAACAGTCTAGGTTTATGCCGACATTTAAAATACAGGGGCAAATCCCCCCAAAAAAATGTATTGGGGAACTTAAGGAACCGTCAACATCGACAATAAGAGAAAGGTTACACAGAGAAAGTGAGACAGAAGCAGATCGAGAGAGAAGGCTCACTGATCAGCGTATACAACAATCACAATTGAGGGCCTCACAAACACCCGAACAACTTGCTGAATAGAATCGGATTCGACAGATACAGTCTTCACAGGCTACCACGTCACACAGGCATCAGTTGCCTGATGCGAGCCACAAATTCCTCCAGATTCTGCATTTTATTTTTTTCCCTTCCGCTCAGTGAGCGAAGCCACTGGGTAATCTGCTAGTTATATTATATTATATTATATTATATTATATTATATTATACTAGCTGTGTAAGCACATGCTGTAAAAAGCTCGGGCTCCTAGAACCTATCGAAATCATCAGAAAAAAATTGAAATGCAAGAGTTTCATTTTGCAGATGTGTTTGCCCCCCTTGTCTATCAGCGGATAAGCAAGTTTCTCTCTTGTTTGCCTTTACTTGGCAGTTTCACTTTGGCGACGGAGGTGCTTTCTTTCATCTTCATGCTGTAGCCTCCGACTTCTTTCTTCTTCCGACTCGTTAACTTGGGGCCACCTTGCCAGCTCTTTGAGCTTCATGCTGTAGCCTCGTACTTCATGACAGACACACATATGTGTAGACGTTTATATATTACTAGCTGTGTAAGCCCATGCTGTAAAAAGCATGGGGTCCTAGGAACTATTGAAATTGTCAGCAAAAAAAATTGAAATGTAGAGATGTCAGGTAGTTGAAAGGAACTACTCTGGGCATCTCTCTCTCCTAGGAGGTTTCGTGTTGCCGATGTGCTTGCATCGTTTGTGCAGTAGTGGCTAAGCGACTGGCTTTCTTCTGAGGTTCCGTTATGCCAATGTGCTTGCCTCGCTTGTGTATTACAGTAGTAGCGGGAGGAAATGTAAAAAGGATACAGTTTTGCCGATGTGCTCGCCTCACTTCTGTATTAGCCGCTAAGCAAGTGTCTCTTTCTTTGGAAGTTTCATTTTGCCGACGTGCTGGCCTCACTTGTGTATCCTCGGAGGTGAAGCCCTTACCCCAACTCCACCTCTCATTTCTGGGACAGACAGACACACACACTTCCACGTGTAG
>JANRMT010049829.1:32073961-32091438 GCA_026402145.1 Polypterus bichir lapradei | reverse complement strand
ATTATATTATATTATATTATATTATATTATATTATATTATATTATATTATATTATATTATAGTCCTCTTCATCACCGATCATCATCACCTGAAGTCATATTAATTGTAGGAGTATATAAGCAATGTGGTGCCATACAATCAACTTCACCAACTGTTCCAAAGCTGCCAGTGTTGTAATTGGAATTGCTGTCACAGAAAGAAAAATTATGCATTTATAAAAAAAAAAAATGCAGGAATGATGAGGACGGGTGAAGTCATCTAGGCTGTAGTTTGGGTTCCAGAAAAAGCTGGTGGCTACCTAGTCACAATCCTGGTTAGCCTACTCTAGTAGATCATAACTGACAACTGGCATCGCCATTGAAAATAACTCAGATTGGACACTGTAGCGTCTCAGAAGATCTTCTATAGCAATATGACACCTCATAGGTCGGCATGGAATTCCAATCATCTTTTCTTATATGTTCTGCTTTGGCCACTACCGAATCTACAGTACTTTTGACAGACAGGCAAAGCCGAGCTTTTATTTATATTATTATATCTGGTTCTGTTTACCTGACATGCTTATTCTGATCAGCCAATTACAGCGAGTCACAGTCTGTCAAGGGAACAGTGACTCCAAGTGAAAAGCCTTTCACAAATGAGTCACTGGGTGCTGTGAGCAGGTGGATTGAACACTCATTGCTCTTACAAAGTGTTGGGGTGCCAACCGTGCCATTCCATCCCTTATAAACAAAGTAAACTGGCATTCGATGGCAATGAAATAAATGTATATCACCTCTATGGCTATTGCTGTTAAGGATTTCTTCAAAGGTCTGGGGAGCTCCATCCTTCTCTGAGGTTCGGGTCCATATAAGACACCAACATTTGGGTGCGTCTCCCTTTTATACCAGTCCCACTGGAAGGGGTGTGGTCAGTTGCCCTCGGGGGTGTCTGGGCTGAAGAAGAAAAAAGAGACAAGTCTGTTCACTCCGAGGGTGCTTGGTTGATCATGCATTCATGTGCAAATGCAAGTGGATCAGCCAGGTGCCTCATTCAATCAGGGCTATATAGGGAGTCTGCACAGCAGAGAGGGGAGATGAAAGATAAGAGAGAGGAAGAAAGAAACAAGTGAATGGAGGTTAAGGAAGGAGAAAGAGGCAGGATTGTGAGAAGCCCATGTTGTAAAGAGTGGAGGCAGGTGGTGGGGAGTAAACCCCGAGGAACTGAGCTGCAAAGACATGCTTCAGTGCCGAACTGAAGAAAGGGCGCTCCTTAGAGGGGAGTAGGAGTGGCCCTGTCTTGCAGCATCTCCCTTACGAACCCCGACAGACTGACGGAGGGAGATGTGAGTGAGATTTTGCTATGGATGCCAATGAGCTAGCAATAGGAACCCGAACCCAGGAATAATGGAAGACTGCACCTGTCAGCAGGCGTCCCCTCATTCTACAAGGTCCTGATGGAGGACTCCAAATATTTGAAAGAGACATTGGGTCTCATGTCTGTTTTTAAGAAGAACCTCACAGGGATTTTAACCTCATTTTATGGGAATTATTTATTTGGATTTTAACCTCCACATGGCACTTTAATTTTAATGGATTATTTATTTATTGCCAGACTATTTTGAAGCACTTTTGGAAACACTGTGTGTTTGTTTGTTTGATTTTAATAAAAGCACTTTGCAACAACCTCTTGCTGGCTGTGTGGGTTTTCATTTACCCGGCTTGTCCCCGGGTATAAACAGCTCTCGGAAGTAACTTGGGAGTTTGGAGCCGACCTGGACCGTCACAATAACTATTATTTTCATTCTCATATATTGTTCTATCTTACATACTACTTTCATACTCAAAAGGTGTTATTATCATAGCTAAAGCTATTATTATTATTATTATTATTATTATTATTATTGTCGTTGTTGTTGTTATGGATTAAAGGTTTCACATATATATCATTTTAAATAATCAGTCAAATTGGTGTCCAAATTTAAGATTAAACATATTTGACATACCTTATATAAATCTTTTAACTCTAATTAAGCTTTAATTATAAAATACTTTATGCATTCACACTTGAGGGAAGTATATTTTCTCTAAATGTAAGGCCCATACATTCCTCTGTTTATCTGATAAGCCCCAGCTTGGATTCTCAATGTGTGGTCCAGTAAAAGAGTCTGTCAATCTTAGTTTGGCACTCAGTCCTCTGGAAACATGACAGCCTATGAAAGGATCTCTCCATCCCAGACTAGCAGTAGATTATATTTAAATGTAGTTACACCTTTGAAGTGCAAACATGCCTACTGGTGCCATACATTGTGTTCTATCTCCTTATCTTTCTTTTTATGGTAAGCTTGATTGGGATCTATTTTAGTGCATCTTGCCTACTGTCTGTTTAGAATTTTTATTCAACATCTTGCACCATTACTTCATACTGCAGATGATGCACATCCTCCCATTAATCCATCCATCCATCCATCCATTATCCAACCCGCTATATCCCAACTACAGGGTCACGGGGGTCCGCTGGAGCCAATCCCAGCCAACACAGGGCACAAGGCAGGAAACAAACCCCAGGCAGGGTGCCAGCCCACCGCAGCTCCCATTAATCCATTGACCCATATTTATTTACGAGTTGAGCTTTTCCTAAAAGCACTGAATGCAAAGCAGGAGCCAACCCTAGACAGGACTCCAGTTCATTTCAAAGTTATTTTAGAGATAATTTGCCTGTTTTTAGCATGTTACAGGACACCAGAGTACTTGGAGAAAAATTACATAGATATTGAGAGAATGTTTAAGCTCTTATATTGTACCAGTAATGGCGCACTGCATGAATACACTTGACTTGAGCATTCCTAGTTTTCATCCTCTTTCTCTGTCTCTGTTTAGCATTCATTTGCTCAGAGGTTAATGCGCTTGCTGCTTCCTGAGCAGCTCTTCTTTTCTCCACCCTAACTGTCCGCTTTTTCTCTTCTTTCTTTGGCATCTATTCGCGTGAAAACTAATTAAGTCAGTGTTTGTGTTGAAATTACTTTAATTTTTCACTCTATCAACTTCCTTTTGTTGCTTATTCCACTGCTTAAGCCAACAAATAGTATGTATGTTTTTGCTATTGTCTTTTAACAAAACACTGAATGGAAGAGACTATTTACATATTCAAATAAGCAAAATTCTCGGAGGAGTTAGGTAGATGCATGCATGCATGTGCATTAAATTTCATGTTCATTGGGATTTATAAAGGGGCAGTGCGTGAAACTTGTGCTTAAACGCACTTCCAGTTTTGTCTGTATGCCATGTTTTATTGTGAATTCTATGCACAGTCATTTTCAGAAACCAATTTGAAGTGACTTTTTACATGTGTCATGGGGCACAATCATGCTGGAAGCAGCCATTAGGGAATGGGTAAATTGTGGCCATGAAGGCATATACATGGCATATACAAATATATCATGTCATTCAAGCAATGATTGCTTGGTATTAACAGGTCCAAAGTGTGTCAAAAAATTTCTCCGCACCGTTACACCACCAAGGCAGCACGGTGGCACTGGTGCCTCACAGTAAGGAGATGAGGGTTCACATCCCGGGTTCTTCTCCCGTGGAGTTTTCATGTTATCGCCATGTCTGCATGGGTTTCCTTCAGGTGCTCTGGTTTCTTCCCACAGTCCAAAGACATGAAAATTGGTTAGATTGGCGATACTGAATTGGCTCTCATGTGTGGTTGGTGTGTGTGTGTGTGTTCACCCTGTGATGTACTGCCACCCCGTCCAGGGTTTGTTCCTGCCTTCCACCCTATGGTTAGCTGGGATAGGCTCCAATACCCCCCGTGACCCTGTTCAGGACAAAACTGTTTAGAAAATGATTGACATTACACCTCCTCCACCAACCTGGACTGTGGTGTCAAATTCTTACCCTGTCATCTGTGAGCCTCAGCAGAAATCGAAATGCATCAGACCAGGCTTTTTTCCAGTCTTGAACCATTCAGTGCTGGTGAGCCTGCGCCCACTGCAGCCTCAGCTTTCTTTTCTTGGCTGAAAGGAGCAGAACACTACATGGTCTTCTGCTGTTATGGCCCATCCACCTTAAGGTTCAACGTGTTGTGCATTTTGAAATGTTTTCCTGTTGGACAAAGTGGCTATCTGACTTGCTGTAGCCTTTTTGTCAGCTTGAACTGGTCTTGCAATTTTCCACTGACCTCTTTCATCAGCAAGGTGCTTTTTTCCACAGACACATCACCATCATCATGTTCACATCATTCTTTGTAAACTCTACATGCTGTCGTTCATGAAAATCCCAGATCAGGAGTTGTAGTGAGATCACATTTATTTCCCCATGCTGGTGTTTCATGTGCATTAGCTGAAGCTCCTGACCTATATCTGCAGATTTTATGCACTGCCCTGCTGCCACGTGATTGGCTGATTAGATAACTGCATGGATAAGCAGGTGTACAGGTGATCTTAATAATTCGTCCAATTAGTATATAGCACAGTATATCCATCTATCTGTCTTTTAAGTGGTTTATCCAGTTCAGGGGGCTTCTGGAGCCAGTGTTTGTTCACAGGGCCACTGTTTTTATAGTCCTGCTTTTGGAGTAAAGTAAATAAAGTCACTTATTCAGCATCCCACTGCAATGCATTGGTAGGATTTATTGATCTATGCCTTCACTACCTGCCTGCTCTGCCTTCCAGAAAAATGCATGAAGTCACAGCATTGAACCCAGAGCTCAGGAGCTGTAAAACTGACATTTCTTCTGGTATGCTACACATCTGTTCCAACAAGATGATGCTTCAGCTGAATTACAGCCTAGTCAGATTTCTGTGTTCTAGAGCATGTAAGGCAGTGTGGTTTGACTAATAGAGCAATGAGAATCCACCCCCTAACAATACAGGGGCCAGAATAAAAAAAATAAGAGACAATTCAGCGATTCACACAATGACTCGATCCATTTTAAAAGAACACTTTATGAAGTTTTGTAAGATAAAAATATGGGTCATAGCTATTTAACATCAGTCAGAATTTTCTCCTTTCTTTATCTCATTGTCAGGGGAGGTCTTTGTTGTTACATTACCACTCAAGCTCCCTTATTTGAAATAATAATGGAAAATGACTATTTTTGTGACTGATGACAAGTATATTTATTCAGTTTAGCACTGCATCATATTTTTATATTTAACTAGAAAGATAATGTAATATTTGCGAATCCTATGGAAGATTGGTATCTCGTTTTCGGGGGAAGTTAAGCCTTGTGAGCTTGTAATGGGGCAGAAGAAGGCAAACAGACAAAATCTAACAATTCAATTTAAACAGACACAGTGGTATGTTAGTTGGCATTAATAATAAATCCACGTTCTAAAGCAGGGGTTTGAGAAGTCAGTCCTAGAGGACTGTAGTAGCTACAGCTTTTTGTTCCAACCTAACCCTAACCCTAACCCTAACCCTAGTTTCTTCAGTGTGAAGTACTAATTACTCATTCAACATTTTTACACTACATTTCATTTGTCTCACTTGTTAAGATTTTTCCCACCTTAACTACTTAATTTAGTCTTAACATCTGTATTCCTATTTGTATCTGTATTACTGTATTTGTATCTGTATTACTTATTTATAATTGTTCCTTATTGCAAATGACAAAGGGACAAGCAGTTCTCCAATTAAATTGTTTCCATTTACACCTGTGTGTATTCAGCATGAACTATCTGGTTTAATAAAATATTTGGAAGGAAACTGAAGAGGAATAAATGAAGGATTGAGAATTACAGATCCGCTTCAGGCTACAAATCATTTGGATGATATGTTTGGCAAGGAACAATCTACAACATATTAATAATCTAACATGGCAGAATGAAAACACTAAGAAGCCATACATTATATAAGATTTTGTTTTGTCTTGGTAGAGACCCCTGTGTTGCTACTTTCCCCTATTGTACTCTTTATTGTGTAGACTTTGTCAGAATGCCTCATATTCCATAGACTTACCACTGTTTATAAGGTATTGTACTTTAGCACTTCTCCCCAGCTTCCCTTCTACATCTATAACCTCAGGCAATTAGACAGAGTGAAAAAGCAAGCAGGAGTTAAGTTACACAATCTAATAATGTATTATTGGTGATATTCATAAAATAATAATAATGAAGCAAAGTACATGTGAATATTGGCAACCATACAACCGGATAAATGCTAGATGTATAGTTTCAGGCAGCACAAAGACTTGTAGTTATCCAAATGTTTCTGGTCATGTCATCATTTCTAGTCAGCTTTCTTCAGGACAGGCTGCATGCCTGTTCCAATATGGCTGCCTAGCTGTGCTCCTTATTGTGTTCTCTTCATGGCCATGGTGTGTGTGTATGAGAAAGAGAGGGGGTAAAACGACAAACTCCATACATTCCTGTCCAAATCTTTAGGCCAATAGGGCATCATTGTACAGAATGGCCTCTGATTGAAAACCAATCCCCAACAGCCACACTTCGGATCAATGGCTGCACACGCTGCCCTGTCACACCTTCCCTCAAGTAGTGGATACCATTTGTTTAGCTGAAGCTTGTCAGCTAAGTAGTTTTATGGCCTTCCTGTGGGGTTGACATTTAAGAATTCCCTGTACTGAATCACCCTTGAGAAACCAGTTTGCGGCACCCTGCAGTAAAATTCATATCCTGAGTCTTGGGGTTTGGTTAGTCAGACATGAAAGTACACCAGGCCTAATGAACACACTAAAATTACAATTGGTATCTCTAGCTTACAAATAAAGACATACAAAATATTTATCAACTTATATACAAAATATCACCCCACCACAGATATGTTATTGACAAGGATTAGTTTCTAACCAAAAGCAATGGTCAAGTGTAATATATTTGGCAAATAAATATGACTTGTAAATATCTTTAAAAAAAAAGAAATTGTGTTGGAACAAAAATATGCAGCCATTTTAGCCCTCCATATCCAACTTTGCAGACCCCTGTTCTAAAGTGTTTCTTTCTGTGTTTTCAGGTTTCTTCTCACTGTCATTACACATGTCACAAAAATAGTTTGCATGATGAAAGAAGATTGGCCTATCTTCCTTGTTAGGTTAGCTTTGATAATCCAATTTTCTCATTTACTGCTTTGAAGAACATTAGGCAGTTTGTTCCAAGTTTAACTCCCCCCAGCAGTAACGGTATGTATTTTCTGCTACTCTTTTTAGTCTTTAGTTACATGTCTTCCCTCTTCTCAAATTTGATGTTTATGTGAATATGAGTACCCATCAACGGAGGGATGTCATTTGAAAGGGCTAGCTCCCATCACACATTTTGGATTCACAAAGTCAGGCTCTTGTATATTGCAATATTATTACCCTTTAATAGATAATAAAATTGTTAGAAATAAATCAAAAATTCAGTAGAAGAATATTTTAGTCACCTTACACACAACTGTGAATACTACTTTTGCACTGTAGTAACGTGTTTGGAATCAAATTTGTTGCAGGGTCATAAGCTTCTGTTTGTCACATTCATCAAAGAAGAAAATAACGCTAACAGTTTTCAATGATTAGCAAATACTGACTCTTATTTTTAAGTATTTTTGGAAGACATGTACTTTTTAAAATCATTGCATATCATCTTGGGGCATTCAATCTTCTTTGCTTGGAAATTATAGAACATCAACCATATAGTGTACTTATAGCCTTGCTGTATTAGCTTATCATTTGTTGCAGACTTTAAAAAGTACAGTATGGTAAACCTTTATATTAGAAGTTGCACTTCTTAGTACACTTTAAATGCTATTGTTTTATTACAATATAATATCTATCCATCCATTATCCAACCTGCTATATCCTAACTACAGGGTCACGGGGGTCTATATCCTCTCTAGGAGTCAGTGTCTTATTGTAGTGGAGAGGTTTGTGTGCCTTGTGACACTGGCAGCTTCGTTGTCTGGAACAGACGTTCCTAATAGGTACCTCCCTAGGCAAACTGGTCCCAGATCTGGTATGAGAAAAAGAGCAATTCACAGACCCAAATTTAAACAATTAGCCCTGTCCAGTATGGGATTGCCAGGGTTTCTGCCTGGTGCAGTGTGACCTGGGCGGTACTGGAAGGCAGTTGGTCTTAGTAGACTGGAATACAGACATATAAACTGACTCTTGGAATGGAATATCACCTTTCATTGGGGCAAAGGAGCTGAAATGGGTGGGTGAGGTGGAGTACTACCAATTAGATATAGTTGGGCAACTCTGCAGTGTGCAAGGCCCTAGTGGTTGGATCAGATCTGCCCAGAAATGCTGAAATGCCTTTTCAGTGTTGAATGGCCTTTGGGAGGTGCCCCATAAATGTCAAAAAATCTTAGTGGTCTCCTTTTTTAAAAAGGGTAATTAGAGGGGACAACAATTCTCAGCCTCCCTAGAAAAGCTTCCAGGTTACTCAAAAGTAGTAACCGCTGATGCAGAAGGAGCAATGTGGATTCTGCCTAGGCCTTAGAATAGCTGACCATCTTGAAGATCCTGTAGGGCTTGGAGAACATGTGTTTTGTGGACTTGGAGAAGGCTGAGATAGATAGTAATATAATATAATGAGGAGGGGCAGAGATGAAGTGGTTTGTGTTTCTGCGTCTGACTTTGTCTTAGGCTTTGTCTGTTATAACTGATCATGGATCCCCCAGAGGTTTATTTTCTCTAGGGATGCTATTGACTGGAGTTTTTTGTTTTCCTCTCCTCTCTTGTCAACTGGCCATAGTTCAAGAACTTCATTAACAGACTATTGCTGATCCCATTCTTGTTAATCAGTTTCAATCTGCTTTGCTTTCCTGCCTGTTTAAGCAAATCTGTGTCTGCGTTTAGTGAAAAACACTACTCAAAAGTAAACTGAATTGAATTGATTTCTGCTTAATGGATCCAGTGTTCTGGGATGAAAATCATGTGCTGGGTCACTTTTTAAATATAGTTTAATTTGGTTGATTAACTATTGTAATTTAGATCCTCTTTGAGTGTGAATGGACCCTGCAATAGACGAACACCTTCTTCAGGGATTTTTCTGCCTTGCGGTCAGTTCTGTTGGGATAAGTAACATCTATGGCCATTTGGTCCCTGAAGCAGGTTTGTTATCTATACTAATAAAAGGCAAAGCCCTCACTCACTGACTGACTGACTCACTGATTCACTCATCACTAATTCTCCAACTTCCTGTGTAGGTAGAAGGCTGAAATTTGGCAGGCTCATTCCTTATAGCTTACTTACAAAAGTTGGGGAGGTTTCATTTCGAAATTCTACACGTAATGGTCATAACTGGAACCTATTTTTTCGTCCATATACTGTAATAGACTGCAGCTCGATGGCCGTGAGAGGCGGAGTTGCGTGTCACGTCATCACGCATCCCACGTTATTGAGTGTCTGCCCATATAAGGTAAATATTCGCGGGTGAAGGACTGTGCTTAGCATATTCATAAGTAAAAGTATCTGAATCACAAACTGATGTTAATTATATTTTGTCCATGAATACTTATTAAATAATTCCAAATAGTCTGTACTCTTCCTTTCATAGCTTTTCCGATGGTTGTGCTGCTTCCAGGCATGTATTTTTATATTAAAGCATTTAACCAATCACATTTCAGCCATCATTTGTTGCCAGGCAGAGAGGACTTTACAATCCGTTGTGCAGGCACTCTAACACAGAATAAATGTCAATTAACCTGTTGCTTCAACCAATCAGATTTTGAGTTGGTGTCAGTACGGCCCTCTAGCAGCCGTACGGCGACGTCACCATATTCAGACAAGAACATTGGCAAAACGGTATCCCTTTTACATATGCTCCCCCCGCTAATGCAAAAGCGATGCAAGCACATTGGCAAAACAAATCCTCCTAGGAGAGAGATGCCCAGATCCTTTCAATTGCCTGACATCTCTACATTTCAGTTTTTTGTGACAGTTTCAATAGTTTCTAGGACCCTGGGATTTTTACAGTACGGGCTAACACAGCTAGTAATATAACATGATGGGTAATGGTAGTACTGTAGTTAGCATTGCTGCCTCACAGCTGTGTAGTCCTTGGGTAAAGTCATTGCCTTGTCATTGTCAGTATGTGGTTTACTGTACATGTTCGCTTAGTGTCTCTGTGGGTTTTCTTCAGGTATTTTAGTCGCCTTTCTTGTTCTAAAAACTGCAGATTTGATAATTATAAACTGGTCCAGTATATTTCCTTGTGATCTGCAGTGGACCATCACAATGTCTAGGGTTCATTCAATGCTTACATTTTTTGTTGTTGTGATAAATTTTTCTTCTTCACAACTCTTCAGTGGATCCAGGAAATTAATGTAATGGAGAGACTGAGGGTAGATTTTTAAAGTTCATTTATTTTAGTTGCAGTAAATTGATTATACTGACGAAGTATTGCTTAAGGCTCTCAGTCAAGGTTGTCCTCTCCTGTGAAGCCAAATTGGAAAGAGTCTAACTGGCATTCTTATCTTTTAAATACCCTTGATTATATTTTTGCAGGACCCGTTCCTTTTAATACTGACCACTAGTAGTCTGGATCTTTACTGACAGGAAATTCTGCAAAACAGCATCCATCTCTAGATGAAATGCTAATCCATCATAGAGCTCAGATTAACATACAGTTATATCAAGTGAGATTATAGTCACCTTTTCAACATACAGTAAAAATGCTCAGGGATCAACTCGGGTACAATCCATTCAAAGATGAGGAGGAAGTCCAGACTCCACAAAGACAGTGACTAGGCTAGTGGTGGAAGCTGTAAGGCGTCTTCACTATCTACAAGCGTCTATGCCAGTACATGTGTTTGCTATACAATGTACGTATTTAATGAGCTTTCCTGGCTAGTTCTCTTGGTATTCCTTTAAGCTCTGGCTGCTGTTCACCAGCTAAAAGAGGGAAGGAAAAAGTGTAATAATAAAAATAACATATGTGTGCAGTATGTGTAATTTTGAAGAATGATTTTTATCATCTGGCATTCAAAGTGAGGCTATCGTGCTTTAGTAATACAGCAAAATATAGATTACTGTATGTGTGGCATGCTGGCATACTTCCACCCTGTTAGTAATGCCTTCTGTGTGGTGTTTGTGTGAAGTTTGTCATGTTTATGTGGTTTTTCTCCAGGCACTTCAGTTTGCTCCCACTTTCTAAAATCATAAAGTTAGCGTGATTAGTATATGTAAACTGCCCTGGTCTCAGTGTGCGCATCCTCTTCTTCTTCTTTCAGCTGCTCCCGTTAGGGGTTGCCACAGCGGATCATCTTCTTCCATACCTTTCTGTCCTCTGTATCTTGTTCTGTCACTCCGTATCCATCATATCCTCTCTCACCACATCCATAAACCTTCTCTTAGGCCTTCCTCTTTTCCTCTTCCCTGGCAGCTCTATCCTTAGCATCCTTTTCCCGAAATACTCAGCATCTCTCCTCTGCACATGTCCAAACCAACGCAATCTCGTCTCTCTGACTTTGTCTCCTAACCGTCCAACTTGAGGAGCTTCAAAATCTTTTAATGTAAGGTGCTTGACTTCTGGAAGCAAGGATAGGTAAACATGTATGAGAGGAATAATATGTTAAAAAAATGGATTACTAAAATATAATACAAAATAATATGCTATCATAATGTGATTATATATATATATATAAATATATATAGTGATAATAATTGAGTCCAGACATCATAAAAAGGTTTGGGGCAGCCACCCATATAATATCCCTAGCTGCAAAAAGCTTTTTAGTAACAGAGATGTTCACCATACTGAGTGCAAAACAGAACTGATTACATGTAGCAAAGATGGTGGCTTTAAAGGCCCGTATAGGAAGTGACATCATCAAAGGGCCCGGCAGTGACATCATCCAGGCCAAACCAACTCTCCACCCTCCCACCCCCCCATTTATATACATAGTGCCTTCAGAAAGTATTCAGACCCCTTCACTTCTTTTGTATTTTGCTCTGTTTCAGACCTTTGCTAAAATCATTTACATTTATTTGTCCCCACCTTAACCAACAATAAAAAACCCAGAATTATAAAGCAACAACAGGATTTTAGATAATTTTGCAATTTCTTTAAAAAGGAAAAGCTGAACTATCGCATTGACGCAATTATTCAGACTCTTTACTCAGCAGTTCGTTGAAGCTCCTTTGCCAGTGTTTCTAGTCTGGAATAATCTTGGGAATGACATGACAAGCTTCATACACCTAGATTTGAGGATATTCTTCTTTGCAGATCCTCTCAAGCTCTACCACCAATGGACAGTTGAGATCTTCGATTGGGTTCAAGTCCTTGCATTAACACAATCCATACTCTAAGTTCTGCAGGCAATTCATTCAACCTCATGTTTTGGTTTTTGCTCTGACGCGCATTGACATCTATGGAACACTCTATTGAGAGGCATCTGCTTTTCCTGATCATGTACAATCAACTGAATTGACCATATATATATATATACATTCATAGATAAATACAGTACAATATATTGTGACCGCCAGGAACTCCCAACACAATTGCAAAGACAGAAATGTCAGTGGAAACAAAAATTCTTGTGAAGACCTTGTACACAGTTTCCAAAATGGCACAAGTAAGCACAAAACACTCTTCAAACTCTTTTTTTTCCTCTCCTCCCCTCCACTCCACTCTGTATTTTTAAAGGAGACCCACTTATTAAGCAAGAATCAGTTTCAGCTGAACAGAGACTGGACTTGGCAAATATTCCATTCCAGCTTTACCAAGAAAATTAGAGGTGTGGGAATTCTTATACATATTTGATACATATTACAGTAGATACATTTGTGGTATCAAATTTAGTAGCTGATCCTGAAGGGAGATATGTGATCATCATGGGTAATTTATTTAATTGTAAAGTCCATCCATCCATTATCCAACCCGCTGAATCCGAACACAGGGTCACGGGGGTCTGCTGGAGCCAATCCCAGCCAACACAGGGCACAAGGCAGAAACCAATCCTGGGCAGGGTACCAACCCACCGCAGGACACACACACACACCAGGGCCAATTTAGAATCGCCAATCCACCTAACCTGCATGTCTTTGGACTGTGGGAGGAAACCGGAGCGCCCAGAGGAAACCCACGCAGACACGGGGAGAACATGCAAACTCCACGCAGGGAGGACCCGGGAAGCGATCCCGGGTCTCCTAACTGTGAGGCAGCAGCGCCACCGTGCCACCCTTAATTGTAAAGTGATTTTGATAAATATTTATGCACCCAAAGTCGATGATAGGGAATTCATGCAAAATGTATTTGCATCCATTCCCAATGTGAACACTCATAAAATTATAATGGTTGGAGACTTTAATTTTGTTTTAAATCCAGACCTAGATAGGTCTCCTGCCACAGGGGCAATGACATCTAACACTGCAAAGAACCCATACAGGCACAAAAAGAATGTTCGTCAGAAATACACACTATGAGACTTTTCCAATATGAATAAAGCAAAGTAGTGGTGACATTACAAAAATTATAAATGACAACCTTCAATATTTTGCCCAGCATCTGTGTTGTGACCTTCATATTCATACCACATTGATTACTGTAGCCCTCCTTTTCCAGAACAGTGACGTTCTTATTTTTACATTTTATGCTTTGAACAGTTATTTCCAGTCTCATTCAATCACCTTCAAGTTTTCATGAAATTTTCAGTCTTTCTGAAGTTCATATATAATTGAGATGACTACCAATAAAGCCTTCCATGGTGTACTCCATGAGCTGGTGCCATTAAAAGGTATTGATGTCTATGATATTTTACCACTTTCAAAACATCTCATAGCCAAACCAGCACAGGTAGACTTATTGGAGTGGCTTGGGATGACTGCAATACCAATATCACATAAGCCTTAAATAGGATCCTACCCTGTGGACATTTTGGGAATTAGGACTCATACAATACGTGTGCTGCTTGAAGATAGCCAAGTCCAAAAGATTTGAAGATTTTACATTTTGAGACATTTAGCAAAGCCTGTTGAGTAATGACTAAGAAGAAAACAATTGGAAAGGCTGCCTATTGTAAAGACCGGTGTTGAATAAAATCCCCCCAGAGAGGCCTATTAATGCTGAGAGATACACTGTACAGCAAACAATAGAGTTGTTGGAACAGACTGTTAAAAAAAAGACAGCAGCTGAATCAAGCTGGAGATTAATAAAGCACATTTTCTGTTACTTAGGAGAACACTGTCAACAGATACTATTAAAACTTGAGAGCAACATCACAGGTCCAAAGAAGAAACTCATGAAAAATGGGAATGAGTAAATTAGAAAATAAAACTGAGCTATAACCAAGTGAAAACTTGTTACGGTTACTGTGTGAGCTTCAGACCATTAACTTTTCCTTCCATTACGCTTTTCCTCAAATGAATACATGGACATTTTTGCCGGAGAATATGAAGATCATAAGCTAGGCAGCCAGTCATTGTCCAACCCGCTACAGCCTAACTACAGGGTCACAGGGGTCTGCTAGAGCCAATCCCAGCCAACACAGGGCCTAAGGCAGAAAAATATCCCGGGCAGGGTGCCAGCCCACTGCAGGGCACACACATACTAGGAACAATTTAGGATCGCCAATGCACCTAACCTGCATGTCTTTGGACTGTGGGAGGAAACTAGAGCACCCGGAGGAAACTCACACAGACACGGGGAGAACATGCAAACACCACGCAGAGAGGACCCGGGAAGTGAACCTGGGTCTCCTTACTGCGAGACAGCAGCGCTACCCACTTCTCCACTGTGCTGCCATCATAAGTCTCATATAAAATATAATTTTAAGCTAATTAAGAAGTACATACTTTTCAACCAAAGATGAGAATCTCTTCACCACTTTAATGATTATTTTTCACAGTGTTTTGATTTGCCTATAATCCACCAAAAGCCAGCATTTTTGTTCATTGTGGAATAGAAAAATTCCATAATAAAAGAATTTAGAAACAATTTGTTACAACCAGTAATTCAAACAGTACACCCATCCTTCCTCCTGTTTAATCAATTAAATATTCCTAAGTTTTACAATGACATTAACATATTGTACTGCATTATATTTTCATATCTGAAATTTCATATTACAGCCCAATGACTTCATGGAAGTTTCAGCTCATTGATCAACTTGAAAAGATTCTTTAATGTCAAAGTGAAAACAGATCTCTAAAAAAATGGTCTAAATTAGTTATAAATATAGAACTCAAAATAATTGTTCTCATAAGTATTTACCACTGTCAAGTTAGTATTTAGCCAATGCACTTTAAGCAGACATGGCAGCCTTCAATTTGTGTTCTCAGGACTCTATCAGCTTTGCACACTGGGACACTGCACCACCTGTTCACGATTCTCTTTCCCAAACTGCCCAGGCTCTGCCAGAGTAAATGGAGATTGTGAGTCAACAGTCTTAGATTCATAGATTGAAATCTGGACTCTGACTTGTCCGCTCTGGAACATTAACATTGTTGTTTTTGAGCCATTTATGTGTAGCTTTGGCTTTATGCTTGGGGTTGTTGTCTTGCTGGAAAACAAATCCTCTCCCAAGATGCTGATTTCTTGCAGACTGCATCAAGTCTCCTATCAGGATTTCCTAGTGTTTTTCTACCTTCATTTCCCCTTTCTACCCTCAAAAACCTTCCAAGGCCTGCTGCAGAGAAGCATCTTCATAGCATGATGCTGCCACCATCATGCTTCACAGTGGGGATAGCAATTTTCTGCTTATGTGTAGTGTTCAAACATGGCATTTAGTCTGATGCTGAAGAAGCTCAGTTTTGCTCTTATCAGACCACAGCACCTTTTTCTAGCTGACTTCAGTCTTCCATGTGCCTTCTGGCAAACTAGAGCTGAGATGTTCCCTTTGCTGCTCTTCCATAATGTTGCGACTGTTGAAGCACCTGGGAGGTTGTAAACTGTTGTAAACTGCCCAGTCTCTCCAGTCTAAGTCACTGTAGCTTGTTGCTCCTTCAGAGTTCTCCTAGGACTCTTGGTGGCTTCTCTCGCTAGTCATCTTCTTGCACTCAGTTTTTTTGGATTATCTGCTCTTGGCAGATTTACAGCTGTGTTATACTCTATCCATTTCTTAATGATTCATTTAACTGGACTCTGGGGGGTATTCAGTGATTTGGATATTTTCTTGTCTCCATCCTCTGACTTGTGTATTTCAATCACCTCTTCATGGCGTCTACTGACTCACAACAACTTAGACCTTCCAGATAAGATGTGTTTATACAAAAATCAATGAAGGCCTCAAATAGGTAATCCATATTGAACTAATTCTGGGAGTTCTATACCAGTTGATTTTGGTGTGATGATTTGGGTGTGACCTATTCATGGAGGCAAATGCTTATTTGATCAATTATCTTGTGTTTTATATTAGTAATTAATTTAGAACACTTTGTTAAGATCTATTTTCACTTTGATATTAATGTGTCTTTTTCAGTTGATCAATGTCAAAAAGGCCAAATTAAAACTACTGTGACTTAATGTTGTTTAACAAAAATATGTGAACACTTCCAAAAGGGGCAAATTCTTTTCATAGGCACTGCTCAGGCAGCAAGGCCTATTTATCCTTTTGATACAAAATTGGGACGTAAACCACAAAGTGCCTGCTCTGTGTCATTCAAATTAAGGATATAATACATTTAGTGTGTTTGTCTAAATGGGTTTTACAGCTTTTTATTTTTTGAATACGTTTTAGAATAACATAAATAATGTGTAATACAATATAATGTATTTTAATTTATGAAATTTTATGTTGCAGCTCAATGAGTTCATTGAATGTTCAGCTCGTGTACTTTAATTTATACTGTACAACTTCATTATTTTGCTTTTTTGAGTTAAATGTGTAGACTGGAGTAAATGAACAATTTTCTCTTAAGTCATGAAATACACAATCATCTCTAAAAAGACATACTGTACATAGAAATTGTGTGGGCAACAGATAAATGTGCTTACCGTACATGAAAGTTTCATTTTTAACATTGAGGTTTTTTTTTGTCTAATTCTCTTTTGTAATAATGACTCGACAAGGTTTTCATTTTCTTTCCAGTTAGATAGCATGATTTTTCAATATTCATAGAAATAGTTTAGTCAGATAGATAGCTTTTATAGGCACTATATGATAGATAGATAGATTTAAATTTTAGTATAGTCATATGAAATACAGATAGACAGATAAATGTTAAAGGCTTTATATGATAGATAGATAGATAAATAGATAGATAGATAGATAGATAGATAGATAGATGTGAAAGGCTCTATATGATAGATAGATAGATAGATAGATAGATAGATAGATAGATAGATAGATAGATAGAAAAGGCTCTATATGATAGATAGATAGATAGATTTAAATTTTAGCATAGGCATATAAAATACAGCTAGATAGATAGATAGATAGATAGATTAAAATTTTAGTATAGTCATATAAAATACAGATAGATAGATAGATGTGAAAGGCTGTATATGATAGATAGATAGATAGATAGATGTGAAAGGCTCTATATGATAGATAGATAGATAGATGTAAAAGGCTCTATATGATAGATAGATAGATAGATAGATAGATAGATAG
>JANRMT010049829.1:32034041-32068323 GCA_026402145.1 Polypterus bichir lapradei | reverse complement strand
AAAAAAAATTCACAACAGAATGAAAGCAAATAAGTAAATGCAAGACAAAAATGATGACAACATGTCAATGTACTCTCATCAACAATTTCCAAGAACACATAAAAAATAAACACATAATGTTTAATAAAGAAATTCTTATTTTATTGTATTATGGTTAGCTGTGCTCTCTCAGAGCTCAACAACATGCAGTACATGTCAGCCAATTCCTCTTAATTGTACTGTATTCAGCCCCCCTGCAAAGGGTTTGCTGTGACTTTATTTGACAAAGCAAATACAATCTTAATGTTGCGGCACAAATTGTGCAGTCTAAAGTCAGTTAGTCATTTTCCAACCCACTATATCCTAACACAGGGTCATGGGGGTCTGCTGGAGCCAATCCCAGCCAACAAAGGGCACAATTCAGGAACAAATCCTTTCCAGGGTGCCAGCCCACCACCGGACACATACACACACACCAAGGACAATTTTTAGGATTACCAATGCACCTAACCTGCATGTCTTTGTACTGTGGGAGGAAACCAGAGTACCCGGAGGAAACCCATGCAGAAGCGAACCCAGGTCTCCTTACTGCGAGGCAGCAGCGCTACAACTGCACCACCGTGCCGCCCGCAGTCTAAAGTGTTTCTAATAAATCTTTTTCCCACAAAGTAAATCATGAATTCTCCTTTAAAGTTCTATTCTGTAAAACAAAGTAGAATGTGAAGGATGCTTGCAATTGAAACCCAGTTAAAATTTTCAGATCAAACATAAATTATAAAACAAAAACAACAAAAAAGAACAAATCTAACACTAATTAGATGACCTGAGTCTGAGATTCAAACCATCTGTGATTTCGTCTTAGTATGAGGCTGCAGTGATATTGCCCACGACCGAATAATAAATGAGAGGCGTATTGTATGTGCTGGAACACTGCTTCAGCCTGCAGCAGGGGATTTTTAGAATGGCATGAGACCGAGAGAAGGGCACTACATACAGTACAATAGCAGAAGCTAGACCAAAAGATGAATAATCGCAGTGCAAACTAAAAGAACCAGTAGGCCACAACCTTCTGTTCCATTTCCCAGCTGCTAACTCAGAAAGTCTATACTACTGGTATTAACTATTCCAATTAAACAAAAGCTGTTCTTTATTCATTTCAAGCCCATTTATACTTGTATGGTGTTGTGAGGGAAAAATACACTTTATTCATTTAAAATGTTCCCATATGTTACATATAACTGAAGAAAATATACACTTGCATTTTTTAAAAACAAATACAACACAGAATTCATGAAAGATTGCTATGTACTTAAATGATACCTTTCCAGAGCCAATCACAAGATTTTATTTGTTTAATTTTAAAATTTGGTGAATAATATGCATCAGAAGCAGGTTATCATGTCACACTCACAGGCAGTGCAGCCTCTTCAAGCTGAAGGTAAAAATGAGCTGCAGGGCGACATCTCAGCGCGGCCCTCTGTGAAGTGAAGCTGGTCCTGTGCACTTTGAAAGGTGTGCAGATAAAGCCGCATGAAGTGATTAAACAAAAGCAGTGGTGTTTGTTAGTAAGTCATGACTTAGTCAAGTGTTAGTCTTACTGGGCTACACGTGGTTCTTGTATAAAAAGACACATCCATGGACCACTCACTAAATCATTTATGTGAAAAAATCGGCAAAATGTGGCACTCCAAAGGCTCTACCCACAGGGTTTTCTGCTAAAACTGTTCCTCGATTTCCACCAATCAGTTCACAACTGATGAATTGGTTTGCTTAACAATGTGTATGTGGAGGGAGAGATCACAGAGGGATTACATTGTTTCAGAAATGTCCAAATGAGTATAAGGCCACAGATCTGAATAAAGTAAAGTCAGGGTTAATTTGTGGAGCAAACGAACAATAAAACTTGGACGTGTCACACTGAAACCACTGATCAGCTCCGTAGTCCTATGGGAATATACAGCATTACTGACAGAGAGAGAAAGAGAGACAGACCTTGGCTTTTATAAATGTGATGAGCTTGGCAGGAAATTCTCTTGGGCTAAAAGGTAATGGATTTCCTATCTACTTACTGCAAGAAAGTAATTGATTAAAAAATGTAAGAACAAGTCAAACATTAGTTCTCATTTTTATGAGTGAAAATTGGTGTAAGTCCAACTTTAATCC
Source organism: Polypterus bichir lapradei (assembly GCA_026402145.1). Classification (NCBI taxonomy): domain Eukaryota; kingdom Metazoa; phylum Chordata; class Cladistia; order Polypteriformes; family Polypteridae; genus Polypterus; species Polypterus bichir. The sequence continues at coordinate 32,066,181 of JANRMT010049829.1, read as the reverse complement.
TACAGATAGGCAATTGTTCCCAGACTGTCAAAAATGAAGAATTATACACATCTAGCCAAAATACATTTTTTTTTATTTCCTCACAGTCTTGCTTGTTCTGAAAGCAGAACAGAAAAATGCTTACAGAATCATAAATGAAGGCGACATATTTGGAAACTTATAGCAGTCGTCACTGAATATTTGTTTGTAATAATTTTCTGACTGAAAAAAAAATCAGTTTCCTTCCATAAGATGACTGACTGCCAATGTTGACATAAAAGGATGTCATGTATCTGATCACCCAGAGCTGAAGGTCTGATGTACAGAACTACCTGTGTGCACTTTGACGTTGGCTGTGTGAGTTTATTTTGTTTTGAAGTGATAGGATACTTTAGGTCAAAAGGCATTTTGTGTTTTCTTCCTGTAAAGGAAACACAGATTTGTAGAATAAAAGAAACTTTATTAAGCGTTTGGTGACCTTTCACAAACATTCTAAGGGAAAGCTTGTAACCGACAACAGAAGGAAATGTGAATGACACAAAGCTGGCACTTTGGTGTTTTTTTACCTTATGAATTACTTAAGCAATTGTGTGTCAAAATGCTAAATATGCCTTGTTGCCTATATAGGGACTATAAAAAGTATCTGTCGAGCTGGACGTTTTCCCATTTTATTATTACACAGCACTGAATTGCAGTGGATTTCCTTTGGCATTTTTGAAACCGATTAACTTAATGTCAAAGTGAAAACAGATCTCGACAAAATGATCAAAGTTAATTACAGATCGAAAGTATTCACCCTCTTGAAGGCACCTTGAGATTATGTGCACAGGTCTGTCTCTCTCTATGGTTTTTGCATATCTGAAATCTGCAGTTTCTCCCCATTCTAATTTACAAAACTGCTTAAGCTCTTTGAGGTTGCATAGTGATCATGAGTGAGCAGCCCTTTTCAAGTCCAGACACAAATTCTCAGTTGGATTGAGGTCTGGACTATGACTTGGCCACTCCAGGGCATTCATATAGTTTTTAAGCCATTCTTGTGTAGCTTTGACTTTATGTGCTGGAACATAAATCTTCTTGCAAGGCGCAGGTATTTCCCTGGATATTTCTGTTCCTCAAAGTCTTCCAGAACCCGCTTGTGACGATGCAGGTTCTGGCTCCACACTCCCATCTGCTGTTTGGGAACCCTTGAACCCAACACCGTCGATAATGCTACCGAGTGAGCTAGTCAGTGAAGGCAATAAACAATTGAGCAAGGGGAATGGTAAAAATGTGCAAAAGTGCTTTTATTAAAACAATCAAAAACAAAGTGTCCATAAAGTGCAGTGCTTCTCAAGTTCAAATAAATAAATAAATAATCCTTAAGACAAAGTGGAGGTTAAAACAATAAATAGAAAAAAAAATCAATCCTTTCAAAACGAGGTTAAAATGTTCCTCTGGAAGCAGTTCTTAAAACCAACAACAACAAGCCCGGTGCATCTTCTTTTATGCTGGCGCCTCACTTGTTTCTCCCATACGGGCCCACGCAACAGGCAAGACGCTCTCTGCAGCTGCCCTTTTCTCACCCAAACACGAGACTGGAGACCTCCCGATCCCTGGCTTCGGTCTGGCACTCATCCCAGCCTCGAGACTTGGACCCCTTGGTCTCCAGGACGCCCACACCAAGGACTGCCACTCCAAGCCTCCTGACTTCCGCTGCCTTTCCGGCCTTCCGCGGCCAGTCGCCTTCCCCTGGTCACTCCCGCTACCTGATCGCTCAGCGGGAGCGACATCAACTCAAACGCCTGGGTGTCGTCCTAACACCCAGCTTCCACGCAGCTGCCCTCGAGTGCTCATTCGCTCGCTCACACGCTACGCGTGTCTGTCTCTCTCCTGCACCGCCTGCTTCCTCGCTTCCTGAAACTTCCGTTCTCTTCCTTTCCTCTGTCGTTCTTTTTTCTCTCATCTCTCCCAAAACCGACTCGCGCTTCTTTTTTTATAATGCGAGGGGCCATCACAGCTGTAGCATATTAGCCTTGGGAGCAATCACGGATGTGGGCAGTTCCTCACCTGTGCACTCGGTGAGAAACGCCCACACCCCCGAGCGTCCCGCGGCTTGCCACAACAACGCCACTCTCACGAAGCCGCCTCGGGTGCGGTGATTATTTATTTAAAATGGCCTTTGCTCAATGAGTTGTGGACCCATAACACCACACCGCTGCAGACAAGCATCCCCACATCATGATGCTTCCAACACCATGCTCCATTTTTTTTTTTTGTTCTTTATTTCACCTTTTACAATTTCTTGTATTAGGAATTTGTTAGTTTGCGCATTCCCCTAGGGGTCAGAGCGCAGGGTTAGCAATTGCAGGGGGATGGAATAGACGGCTGCTTCTAGCTTCTCTTTATCAGCACATTTAGAGGACAAAGGACGCTGACAGAGAGGTGTGAAGGGATTTAAGAAGCGATTTAAGGTGGGACGTATCTACGAGTTTTTTCGTAGGCTCTGGTAATTCTAGTGTTAAGGGTCTTGCTCAAGGGCCCAGCAGAGTAGGATCTCTTTTGGTAGTAATGGGGATTTGAACCGGCAACCTTCTGGATACCACAGTAGATCCTTAGCATCAGAGCCACCACACATGCATGAAGGACCCGGGATCGTACCCGCAACCTCTCGACTTGGGGACAGCAGTTCTTAACTCTGCACCAGCCAAGCAGACAGGGATCATGTGTTTTTGATCATGTGTAGTGTTTGGCCTTCAAAATGGAATTGAATAAGAGATTTAAGATGGCGAATATATAAGTCAGAAACAGGAAGAGGAGGTGTCTTGTGGGACATCATCAGGGTGCACTGTCTTGAGAGGCAGAAATGATGTCATTGGCAGGTGGGTTTTTCTGATGGTCTGCTGAGAAGCACTTATGTTCGAGCCTATAAACCGTCACCCATTCACATGTGTGTGACAGCATCTACTGGTGTTGTTAGGCAGACTCGTTGATTCAGTTGTTTTGAGAACTGAAATCTGCATCTCCTGTGGCTGTTCATTCTCAGTTCTCTGAATGGCGGGTCCTTTTGATAGAGTGTGACACATACCATTTATCGTTGTAATGCATATTTTTCAGTTCATATTTTTACAACTATAGGTGCCATTTTACTGAAGCTTACATCGACTCCTACACTATTGTCATAACGCTGAACAACAGAGCACACTCAGAGAGCGACAACGTATCATTCGCTCTCACTATTTCTCCATTGATACCATTGAACACCAATTTATAATCCTATTCTACAGAAAGTTTTTTCCCTCACAAAAGACATGCAATGTGTTCTCCACACACGCAACACACATTTGTTAAATATGTTTTATTTTTTTAGGAGACTTTTCAACTGTAGACAGTTCCTCGTAAAACAGATGCTTGCTCTCTCTTGGACCAGGTTAGCGAGAACACTTCTGTTCTTTGAAGTTCAAAGTCAGCACCCCCTGCTTTGAGCGCCACCTTAGTAAGGCGTTCAGTTGGTTTAGAAATGTGACACTCAGTGAGCCATCTAGTTGTTCCCACCCGGTTTTATGCACAATTCACTCATGGTTGTCTCCAGATGTATATTTTACTGTTCTATAAAAAGCCAGAGGTCGTAGACACTATTGAAATCGTCAGAAAAAAAATTGAAATGTATAGAGGTCAGGTAATTGAAAGGAACTACACTGGGCATCTCTCTCCTATGAGGATTCGTTTTGCCGACGTGCTTGCATCGCTTGTGCTTTAGAGGTTAGGAGGAAAAGTAAAGGGAATACCATTCTACCGATTTTAGCGGCTAAGCGACTTTGTCTTTCTTCGGAGGTTTGGTTTTGTCAACGTGCTCACCTCGCTTGTGTATTAGCAGCGGGAGGAAAAGTAAAAGGGATACCATTTTACCAATTTTAGCGGCTAAGCGACTTTGTCTCTCTTTGGAGGTTTGATTTTGTCAACGTGCTCACCTCGCTTGTGTATTAGCAGCCGGAGGAAAAGTAAAAGGGATACAATTTTGCCAATGTTAGCAGCTAAGTGACTTTGTCTTTCTTCTAAGGTTTCGTTTTGCTGATGTGCTCACCTCACTTGTGTTATTAGCAGCTAAGCGAGTTTTCTGTTTCCTCGGAGGCGGGGCCCTTACCCCGTCTCCACCTCTCACTTCTGGGCTGGACAGACAGACACACACACTTCCACACGTAGACATTTAGTAGTCTGTTTCCTCGGCGGTGGAGGTCTTACCCGGACTCCACCTCTCACTTCCGGGCCGGACAAACAGATACACACACTTCTATGCATAATGACAAGCTTCATTCCGTTTATGATTCTATTTGTGCTTCTGCAATTCGTTTTCTTCTGAGGTTATGTTCTGCCATGGCTCGTAACAGATGCCCGCTCACATTGCATGATTATTGTTTCCTAAGCAGCGCCGACTTTTTCCCTGTTACATTCTGTGTTGTTATTTTACGGAGCCTACTGGGTGGGGTTCACACATAGAGGCAGATTATTGAAAAGAGCACAAAAAGAGTTAGAATATCCTCTTTCATTGGAAGACACGTGTGCAATATCAATACAGCGGCAGCAGGGAATATCTTTTGGAAATAATGAAATAAGGTTCTGGCCATCAGCTTCATCATAATTTTTTAGGGTGAATCCAAAGCTACCAAGAAGGAGGACTAAAGTGGAAATAAAATGCACAGCCTTTTGAAATGGCAGAATATCACAACAAAGTTTTGCATTTTTTCTTCTTCTTAATTTCAAGATGTGGATCAATCCTCGAACAGATTTTTGGCTTGAATGATCGATGTATTTAGTAAGTTTTAATGCTTTTCTTAATAATGGGACTCCAGTACTGATTCTCTTCAATTTAAAAGGCAAGACAGGGCCAGTTATTTTTTAAACTTTATAAAATATGCTTCACTTTAGAACACAGTTTCATTTGACTAATTTATACTTTGACTGTGAAGAAATAACTTCAACTTGGAAAAATACTGAACATACTTTAATCGGATCAGCAGCTTTGTTGCTACAGCATGTCCGGGGTTCACTGATGTTGGGGTCTCAGAATGTCAGGACATGCTAACACTTTTTATAACTTTTGGATACTATTGTTTATGTACAATAAACCAATCAGTGTCTAACTAGGAGCTTTGCCACCTCCTTTCTAGATGTCTCTGCAAAACAAACAAGTTTCTTGGTCTCTCGCCTGGCAGAGCCCAAGAAATTCTTTCAAAGAAGTGGCTCAGGTTAACTTGGAGTCCTAAATTTTCCTGGTTATTGTCAGAGTGAATGTTCTCTAAGTTAGGCCAGTACACTGACCAGAGTCGGTTTCTGCTATCCCTTCTACCATAAACTGAACAAGTCGGATTTGAGAAAGTTATGTTATATTGTGTTACATTATGTTACAAATCCCTTGTGTCTGATTGTTAACAATGATGGCAGCCTGAATCAACAAACTCATTTACGTTGTGTTACAGGCAAGCTTTTTCCCCCTTTTTCTTCAATAAATATCCTCTTTCCTCAAAATTCTCATTCCCCTTTTGATTAGAAAAAGAGGTTTTTTTTTTTTTTGTAAGGTACGTTTGTGAAGTTTGTGTCTTTATTGCATTTTTGAACTTGTGCCACATTTATATTCTGTCTATGTCAAAGCCTACCAGTAGCAGTTGGGGACTGGCTCATTTGAGGTGAGTCTCTTTTGGCTGGCCAGCACTTTTGGGATTCTTTTTGGTGACGTCACACCCTTTTGCTATGTTTAAAACTCCTTCTCACAGCAAATTGAATTGTTTTGTGTCATGAGTTGGAATTAAATCTATAGCAATAAAGGTGTGAGACAAGTCAAGTCTCGTTTGTCTTCCAGGATTAGGCTTCACCCCAATGGGCTTGACTCCTAACCTTATAGGCCAGCTTCAGCCTACAAAGAACTAAAGGGGATAAAGCTTTAAAAGTATCCAAATACCTTCCAAGAGAAGGAGAAACTGTAAAACCTTGGCCTGGAGAGGCAGTCTACACAAATGATCTTTACAAAAATGAAGGTGTTTATTTAGCCAGATTCGAAAAATTAAAAACGCTCATAAAATGAACAAAAGAAGAATTGCCTAAAGAACAATCCTTATCTAACAAGTCCCAATACGTGATTCAGATATCATAAATCAATGACAAAGCAGTAAAGTATTTTTAAAAAGCAGCAAATTGAAAAACAACTCCAACAGACTTTACAGAATTTATAGACTCAGCATTATGCCTGGGCTCTCCTTCTGCTTTGACCTAAATAGCCAGAATGAGGGCACAAGCCTGGTGATGACAGGGTGAACCAACCTATTAGGGTACCACCCACAAAACACAAGGGACACAGGAGAACATAGATTTACACATAGAAAATTCTTCTTCTTCTTCTTCTTCTTCTTTTCCCAACTTCATGTACCGTCTGTATCTTCTATACCATCTGCATACAGCTCGGTCCTGCACTTCCTTTCCAGTCAAACCCTTTTCCCTTCAGTTCTTCTTTTATGTTTTCCATCAACCTCCACTTTGACTTCTCTTGCTTTCTCTTCATCTATACTGTACTTCCATTCCCATCTCTTTTTCAGACATATTTATTGTCTCTTCTCATCACATGTCCATGCCACTTCATCTACTTTCCTGTACCTTTGTAGATATCTCTCCAACTTTTGTTGTACCTCTTATTAAACGTGTTTACATGTACAAACAGAACTGTGATAAGGTGAATAACCCAATTAATGAAAATACTTGTCACTTCACAAAAATCTACTTCTAAATACTATAAAGATAACAAAGAGAGAAGATGAGCTTAATACAAAGGTTAAATCAAAACACAAAAAAATACTGAGAAGTGCAACAATTGTATTCACAATAATATAGAGCTGTATCAAACTTGAGCAAGGAGGAGACAACCGTTCAGATGACCAAGCGGTGCCTCAAGGATTTCAAACTTTTAGGAACTTGTGAAGAAGCCAAGTTCAACCACCTTTGGTTATTCACTATATGAGATCGGCTTCTCTTATTCATTTAAATTTTTTAAATAAGCACATTGAACTATACAACTGCTTGTTTAATTGTTGCTCTATTTAATAGTGAATATAATTTTTGTGCTGCACAGTATTTGTTTGCGTTTTGCTTGAATATTTGGAGTAAGCCTGTTAAGGCAAAAACCTGGTTCCTTAAAAATCTCTATTTACATGCACAAATCTACTTATGGAGTTTTACTTTGGTAAATTGCTCTGATGTTATTAAACTGAACAAAAAAAAGAGTTAAACGCCACTATTGACCATTATGAATCTGAAAACAAGCATGGAGCCGGTGATAATTTCCTTCTGTTTAATAAATACATTTAGTCCTTCATGTGCTGTGAAGTTAATAACATCCATCACCTTTTTACAGCTCCGACCTGAGGCCCCACAGGACTGATGCATGGACACTGGCTGCAATATCATCCAATCACACGGTTTCAACATGCACACTCACTCGCCACTTCATTAGGTATTCAACTGATTGTTAACGCAAATGTCTAATCAGCCAATCACATGGCAGCAACTCAATGCATTTAGACCTGTAGACATTTTCAAGGTGACCTGCTCAAGTTCAAACAGTGCATCAGAATAGAGAAGAAAGGAGATTGAAGTGACTCTGAATGTGGTGTGGTTGTTGGTGCCACACAGGCTGGTCTGAGTATTTCGGAAACTGCTGATCTACTGGGATTTTCACAAACAGCCATCTCTAGGATTTACAGGGAATCGTCTGAAAAAGTGAAATTATCCAGTGAGCGGCTGTTCTGTGGGTGAAATTTGCCTTGTTGATGCCAGAGGTCAAAGGAGAATGGCCAGAGTGGTTTGAGCTGAAAGAAAGGCAACAGTAACTAAAATAAGCACTCGTAGTTACAACTGAGGTATGAAGAAGAGCATCTCTGAATGCACAACATGTTGAATCTTGAAGCAGATGGGCAGCAGCAGGAGACCACACTGGGTGCCAATCCTGTCAGCTAAGAACAGGCAACTGAGGCTATGATTTCCACAGGCTCACCAAAATTGAATAATAGAAGATTGGAAAAATGTTGCCTGGTCTGATGAATCATAATTTCTTTTGGGACATTCTAATGGTAAGGTCAGTAGTTGACGTCACCAACACGAATGATCCATCCTGCCTTGTGTCAACATTCAGGCTGGTGGTGTTGTTGTTGTAATGTTGTTAGGGATATTTTCTTGGCACACTTTGGGCACCTAAATACCAATTGGGCATTATTTAAATGCCACAGCCTACCTGAATATTGTTGCTGGCCATCTCCATCCCTTTATGACTACAGTGTACCCATCTTCTGACGGCAACTTCCTGCAGGGCAACATGCCATGTCACAAAGCTCAAATCATCTCAGACTGGTTTTTTGAACATGACAATGTGTTCATTGTACTCAAATGGCCTCCACAGTCACCAGATCTCAATCCAATAGAGCAGCTTTGGGATGTGGTGGAACGGGAAATTCACATCATGGATATGCAACTGACAAATCTGCAGCAACTGCGTGATGCTATCATGTCAAAATGAACCAGAATCACTGAGGAATGTTTCCAGCAGCTTGTTGAATCAATGCCATGAAGAATTATGGCAGTTCTGAAAGCAAAGGGGGGTCCAACCCGGTACTAGTAAGGTGTACCTAATAAAGTGGCCAGTGAGTGTATACAGCAAATAGCTAGATTAAAACTAAACTGATCGTTTATTAATATGTTTCTCTTAGTGGATTGTATGGGACACACTCTTTTCTGCTTGGCTGTGTGATTGAGCCCTGCAAAGATGCAGCATACCGGCTCACATGCTTCTTATCTTAAATCCAGTGCTGCTGCAATAATAAAAAAAACAGTAAAATAAGCATTGTGTTAGGTTACTCTTTAAAAAAAAAAAAAAATAATAAGTAAATAAATAAATACACTTCTCCCCGTGTCTGCGTGGGTTTCCTCCGGGTGCTCCGGTTTCCTTCCACAGTCCAAAGACATGCAGGTTAGGTGAATTGGCGATCCTAAATTGTCCCTAGTGTTTGCTTGGTGTTGGTCTATGTGTGTGTGTGTGTGTGCCCTATGGTAGGCTGGCACCCTGCCCAGGGTTTGTTTCCTGCCATGCGCCCTGTGTTAGCTGGGATTGGCTCCAGCAGACCCCCGTTGACCCTGTAGTTTGGATATAGCGGGTTGGATAATGGATGGATGGTTAAATAAATACACACACTTTGATATGAATACACACCAGAATGACAATTAACCAAGAAAATTTCATAGAAAGAAAACATCTGCCTTGGCTGTCACAGCCCCAGTGAGGCATTATGCTGGTGTACTGCTGTTGGAATAAAGGACCCCCAATCGTGTTTCTTGACACACGTTTGCTGAGTGATTCATTGGCTGAAAGTCCTCAGTGTTGGTGCGTCAGTGAGAGGATGTGCAGCATTGTTCATAATGGCACTCAGTTTTATTTTCATTATCTCCTTTTCTACGACCTCCAGGGGATCCAGAGTGCACCCCATAACTGAGCCTGTCATTTTAGTTACCTTGTTCATTCGGTGGGCCTCTCTTGAAGTGATGTTCACCAGCTCAGCACGCCACAGCATAGAAAATTTCACAGGTCATCATAGAGTTATTTGAAGATGTGAAAGATGTCATATACCACATTAAAGGAAAGCGAGGGTCTCCTAAGGAAAAAGGGACATAATACATAAATAGGACACAGTAAACCTAAAACAAATAATTACAATAAACATATAAAAATACTTTAAACTAGACAAAAGAGATATAGAAAAAGAAAAACAGGGATCAGGGAAAGCAATCTGCTAGACACATAACATGTAGAATGTAAAAATGCTTCACTGACTTTATAAAGACAATCAGTTTAATGTACGTTTAGTTAATTTATTAAAACAATACTAAATACAGTGCGGATAGATACAGAGTCAAAGTGGAAGTGTGTTATAAAATGGTGCAGCCGCATCGACAGCCCCACAGTGAAGAGTAATGAAAGCCTCTCCTGCCTACTACAATACTCTTTTAGCTCAGCAAGAATGTTGCTTCAGCACTGTGGGAGTGAGTGACATGCAGAAGGTTTGCAGGATTGATTCCAGAGAAAAAAATGTTCATAACAGGCATAATGCAAATATACCACAATATATTCTTTGCTAAGGATATAAGGGATATTTTAAAAAATGAAGAATAAAAGAAATTTGACAAAATGAGAGGAGACGGATCAGTCCATCAAGACTATTTTGTTTAGCTAACAACTACATTGTCTTGTTACCTCATCCAGATTCTTCTTAAAGGTTGTCAAGGCTGTTCATGCCTCAGTAGATTTTTCCAGACTCCCATAATTCTTTGCGTTAAGAAGTGCTTCCTGGCTTCAGTGTTAAATGCACTTCCCCTGAATTTCCGCTGATGTCCTCGACTAAGTGATTCACCCTTAAGCTGAAAGAATATTGGTGGGTCTACTTTATCAATGTCTTTGAGAACTGTGAATACCCGGATTAGGTCCCCACACTGTCTGCTCGAGACTAAACAGTTTTAATTCTCGGAGTCTGTCACAGTTGAACAAGTCATTAACACTAGAATTACCAGAGCCTACGAAAAAACTCGTAATTCCGTCCCACCTTAAATTGCTTCTTAAATCCCTTCACACCTCTCCGCCAGCATCCTTTGTCTTCTAAATGTGCTGATAAAGAGAATCTAGGAGCAGCCGGCTATTCCATCCCCCCACCAATTTAGAACGTGGACGAACTTCTCTCAGCTCATGCCTTGATTGAGTATCTAGGAGTGAAGTGAAGTTTTAGAGTGGAAATAATAGATCGTTATTTGGAACACACGCATTTCATGTCTGTTCCAGGGCACGTAGAGGAGAGAATGGTAAAGAGCAGTATCTTCGGCGCTATATGCAATCATCAGACACTCCCCATCTGCCCGTTGTTTTGTTATACTTTTACACCAACTTATGTTCCTGTGATTGAGCATGCTCAAACGGGCATGCTCAAAAAATACACGTGTAATGCCACGAAAAGTGCACGCAGACACTTCATTTTGCAAACAAAACAAGTGCACTTTTATTCAAGACTACCTGTATAACCGAAGAAAAAAGAAAGCAAATTACAGTAGGCGATTGATACGACAGCTTGCATGGTGCAATGCTAAGAAGTGCTGATTTTCATTCCGTGCTATATAAAATCATCACTTTCAAATATTAACAGTTCCCACACACCCAAGGACCGTCCTTCCTACATTTACGACACGTGTACTTGTTGCAGTGCACACACCTCTCTGTGCTATGGTTCCTATTACACTGAATGAGCACCTGACACTGTACTTTCTTCCCTGGGGGAAGGTCCCGCATCAGAGAATTTCCAGTTCCTGCATAAATTCACACTCGATCTGACGCTGTTCGTTTTCAAATAATATTGCATTAGTGCGATTATATTTTCACATATATTGTCTCTTTCTTTCAGGTGTGTAATAGAAACCACAGCATAGAGAGAAGTGTGTACATTGCTTCTTATAGGAAAAGGCGATGGAAAAAGTGCACTTGAATAAAAGTGCACTTTTGTTATACTTTTACACCAACATATGTTCCTGTGTTTGAACGACACGGGCAGATGGGGAGTGTCTGATGATTGCATATAGCGCCGAAGTTACTGCTCTTTACCATTCTCTCCTCTGCATGTCCTGGAGTACAAAAGAAACAGCATACAGCAACATGCGGGGACTGGCAGGAACACTCAATAAAACTGAATAAAAAGAAAATCAAGTGACAGTGAGATACGAAGGCGGCAGCTTCGCCAGCATTTGTGTGTCAGAACCGTTTGGGGGGGGGGGGGGTCGCGTTAGTATGCATCGTGGTACACTGCAGAGCTATAGCGCGTCTTTAGTGAAAACAGCCGTGTCAGATGGGGTTGTATGGATTGATTCTGAGCACGACTGAGAGAATGAAAAGTGAATTAAAAAAAAAAAAAAGCTAACCTTTACAAGGATCATAAATTGCACCGGCTGTTACAGACTGAAATCAAATGTATGCTTTTACTCTAAAATAGTAAGACTAAGAGCAGTTTACTTCTCAAAACGGAGTGGTGCAGGATCGAACTTGCGACCTTTTTATTCCAAGGCGAGAACTGATTCTATTGCAATACGGAGGCAGTTATAATAAACAGCCGTCAATGTCGCATGTTAAGGCGGCTTTTTGTTTCTGCAGTTATATTTTTGAATAAAAGCGCAATTGTGTTATATTTGAACCTTTTGTGAAAATGTTTCTTTGTTATTTGGACTTCAGGCTTCATACATTATATAGTTTATGCCTACATTTTGTCATCTACTACTAGAATATAAAAAACGTTTCTGTTTTAACAATGTGTTTACACAGATTACTGTAGAAACGGAACAGACATGAAATGCGTGTGTTCCAAATAACGATCTATTATTTCCACTCTAAAACTCCACTTCACTCCCAGATACTCAATCAAGGCATGAGCTGAGAGAAGTTCGTCCACGTTCTAAATTGGTGGGGGGATGGAATAGCCGGCTGCTCCTAGCTTCTCTTTATCAGCACATTTAGAAGACAAAGGATGCTGGCGGAGAGGTGTGAAGGGATTTAAGAAGCAATTTAAGGTGGGACGGAATTACGAGTTTTTTCGTAGGCTCTGGTAATTCTAGTGTTAAGTCCTGGGATGCACTTGGTTGCTCTTTCCTGCACAGGTTCAAGTGCTGCTATGTCTTTCCTGTACTGTGGTGAGCAGAACTGCACAGAGTGCTCCAGATGCGTTCTTACTAGGGCATTAGTTAAGATAAATGTAATGCAAACACTTATTTCTTTTTAACATTTCTTGTGCATTGGACCCTGGATGAGCTTAAAGCTGCACACATAATGTTTGAAGTCACACAACACCGAATACAATTGGAAAATAAAACAGCAAATGTACAAAACAGTTATAGTTCATGTCATCAATCTGCTTTCCTCTAAACTCCCATAGAATGATGGCATTCCTTGATGAACTACAAGTAGTGTAGTGTATATGAAAATCGAGATTTGCCATACATTTCTAAGCAAGTTATGATGTTTTTTGATATTTTCATTTATCTTAACAGGCTTTATTTTCTTCAGTGTGTTCTGTATTGCATTGTTCCTACATACAATTTTACATTATAAGGAGGATAATCTTTCCCTTCTTCCTCTTAAACAGTCAACCATCAAAATAATTATAAAAGTTACAATGCAATTCTTTAAATGCTCCTGCCCTAAAATGTGTTCAGTTTTTCTTTTTTTTGTTTTATGCACAATACATTTGGTAAAAGAAACGTCTCTCTATTGGACATATAAAAGCGCACGCTCTCTGTTATTCTGACTGCCTCCTGATTTATGAGTACCAAAAAATAACTTCTCATGACAGCCTTCTGCATTCAGCAATATTTCCTTTCCCTACATTAGAGCGCTTCACTGTAAGTACCTTATTCTGTCAAAGCTCTCATCCATACTTTTTAAAGGTGCAAGGTGCTTTTCTTTTGGAACATTTTCGCAATCTGTGGTTTTCCCAGATTTCCCTCTACAGACTTCTTGCTTACATTATGGCCCACCAGTAGACTTTAGGACAGTCACTCATTGTGAGTGATTTTACCTTCTCGCTGCTTTCTGCATTGCATGGAGGTGCAATCACAACACATGCAGTGTCCTTGCAGTTTTAAGGTTTTGCTTGACAACAACATCCCACTTGCCTGAGTGTGCCATGATATTCCTAAGGTGCAACATGTCAGCCCCCGAAAAGTGGAGAAAATCTAAAATGGAGACATCATGAACAACAGGTTGGAGGAAAGTGCAACTGCTTGAGGGACGAGGGAGGCAACATAAAATGAAGCCTGGGTTGCCTTGAAACCTTACTGGAGGCCGCTTGATACTCATGGCTATATAACTTTAGGGGCAGCTAAACATTACCGTGAGCTAGCAGCCCAGGAGTTGTGTAGGTCTTCTAAAAATTCCGTTTTTTCAATTTAATTCAGGTTATTTTTGTATAGTGCTCTTCAATGAGTAAGGGCACATAGCACTATGACAAGTTTACAGGTAGATACTGTAAGGGCAAAGGGAGCATCCTGGTAGGGATAAAGGATGGACTCATACCCATTCACCTGTTCCTTCCGTTATGGCCTCCTGGCCGGGTATGAATCTGTCCCTTATCATGGCCAGGGGGCCATAATGGATTGATTGGGCCAACGGGCTTACTGGGAGCAGTTCATTACCCCTCATGACAGGTGGCAGTATTTCTCAAGGGTGAACCAAATTAAGACACCCACAAGGTGGCATTAGTGGTGGTGGAGTCTGGAAACGCAGCACTGTCAGGGTCTTTGGATACCACCAGAGGGCGCTGCTGTGGGAGGACTTTCCTGGTTTCCAGATGACCTGAACAGAAAACCAAAAGCAGTTCCTGGGTCTATTTAAAAACAGAGCCCACTGCTTAATTTAAATCAAGTCAAAGTCAAGTTGCTTTTTTGGAGGAGGAAGGAGGATTGTGAATGGTTTATTTTGCTGGTGGTTTGTATGTGGAAGGCATTTTGTCAAATAAAAATCACTTATTTGAACCTGGAATTGTGTTGTGTATTGCTGTGTCTGTGGTTTGTGGCTCAGTGATGTCCCCCTTGTGGTTCCAACAATTTGTTGTACAGATGGCATTATTCCTGCTCAGTATTTGCCTGACACACAACCACCAACACCTGCCTCTGCCCTGTTTAGGCTCTCCATGCATTTTTTTAAAGACACAGAGATTACTTTTCAATTAAGGCAATGTAAATTAATTTCAGTTTCAATACAGTAAGATTACAGAATTTGCATAATACTGGTATAGTTATAAATCGGAGTTTGTTTAGTACTGGCTGTGGCCTGCAGTGGGTACCCCAGCTTCCCAATCCTGACAGACAGACAGACAGACAGAGCCACAAGCCTCTGCACACAAAGGCTTATTATTTAGCTGTGGGAAACTCTTCTTTAAGCGTTTCCCACCTGCACAAGCCCAGTACAAACAAAGCAGCAAACAGCAATGCCCTTTTTCTTCTTTCTCTCTTTCACCCTTTGCTTTGGCCTCCACTCTTCCCAGCAAGCTTCATCCTCCCATCCTCTCAGCTATGGCTTCTGAAGCAGTATCAGCTGGCTTCTTTTATGTTGCCCATGGGAGTACTTCCAATGACCTCTTAGCGGGGTCTGGAAGCACTTCCGGGTGAGGCGGAAGCCCAACGATGTAGGGCTCTGCAGTCCCTGCAGCATCCCCTGGAGGCAATGATGGAATCCAACAGGGCAGACTAGCAGAATTCCATCTCCCACAAAGCAACCCCGGGAGGCTGCCACCTGTGCATGCCCTCTCTCCCAGATCCTTCCAGTAAACAGGCGTACCAGCCAGGTAAGGATGCGGACAGTCTGTCACATGGTATACCGTGCAAGTCTAGTATAACCTAAAGTGGTACGTCTTCAGCCGGGATTTAAAGGTTTAGACTGAAGGGGCATCTCTTATATTAGCAGGCAGATTGCTCCACACTTTTGGGGCCCTGTAACTACAAGCTGAAACTCCCACTGCTATCTTATTAAAATAAAAATAAGCCCGAGATGGGCTTTCAGGGTTGACGCTTCTCATTGGTAAACTGGGCAAAGACTTACTGACAGAGAAGAAGAAGAAGGGAGTCCAGGCTGAGAGAAAAAGTGAAGGTAATGTGATTATGAGATTTTGGGGGATGACAAAGCAGGGAAAAACACCCCAAAGAAAACCCACGGTCAAAGATCTGTGGAGACAGGCCTAGCGGGGAGTCAAGGCTTTCGTTTCTGTTGTTGTTTCTGTGTTACTTTTTGTTCTTCATGTAAAATGTTCCTTATTTGCCCCATTCTTAATAATCCTGCATTTTTTTGTGAAGTGGCCAACTCCAGGGGGGCACATATTATATTTAAATGTATATAATGTTGTTATAGACTGGTAATTGTTCTGCTTGGCCTCTGTCATCTGTGCCATTTGCACATTCTTGCCATCCATAGATGGAGATGTAATGTCTTGAATAAAGCTGCATCGGGTAGTGGGTAGGGAGAGTTCTATCAAGCAAGATATGTAAAGGCAATTAACAATGTGACATATTTACAAAAATAAGACACACTTTGCAATTTCTTTCCTTGGTGCAGCGGCAGCAATTCCACAACTTCAAATCATTGTATCTAATTATGTTTCACCGCTTGTCAAATAATTGTTAGAGTGTTGCTTATTACTGCACATACCGTACAGTGTCTTGCATACATGAAAAGCAGCCCAAAAGTGAAAAAGAAATTAAAAATAATGTTATAACTTTGAGGAATCTGCAAAAACAACAATTTCAGTGGATGTCTCCAGTGGGTAAAGGGTTGCCAGGGGAAGGGCACCACCTGAATGGTACAGTGTACTACAGGAGAGCATCACAGGAGAAAGAGCAAGAGAAAGAGCAGCAGCAGAAGAAAAGGTCCTGGGATTACAGGGACCACTACGGTGGTAATGGCCTGTATGTGTAGTGCATCCAAGAAACACATAAGAGAAGTTAGAAGCAAACGGTGATACAGTGCATTGCCGCACCCACCCCATGACAAATCAACTCAAAATCCCACATTGGTACCCGAGTGCAGCCATGCAATGGGGGATACCTCAGCACCACACTAGTTCAGATGGAGTGGAACAGTGTGAGGTTTTTTAATGGTGGCTGGAGTGCCAATTCTGCCACCAACCCCCAGGTTTTTCCCTGCAGGTTGGAGGGCCTACATGCAGGGCTTTCTGTAGGTTAACGTCACACCCAGGACGGCATAAGAATGTACAGAAGGCATAATGCAAGAGCACAGACATGAGTATAGGAGCAAAATGGCCTTGGTGGAAGCATGGAACCCTTTCTGAGGATGTTAGGGAACAAACAATCCAGCAGTGGCCCTCTAACTGAAATGAGAAAGATGCCAAGCACGTCTTAACCACTAGTAGACACACATGGTGTGTTTAGGCAGCCTAAGAACTTTAACTGTTTGAGGGCTGAGTATTTTTTTCCAAAAAATACAGTTTTTTGAAAAGCACACAAAGCAATGGTTTCTCACATACTGTAAGTCAACATGAAACATCTGTTGCTTCATGCGGTTGATGCCAGTTCACTGTCTCTTGTGGCTGTCTTCACATGGTGGGAGGCGGGTGGGGCAACAACGGCAGTCGCAGTGCAATGCTGTCTTGTTTTGTACCTCTTGTCATTGTAAGTGCAGGGGCTCCCAGGCAAACATCGCTGTAGGCGCGTCAACTGCACAAACCTGTTCAGCTGGGGATACCGCACATTTGCTTTCGATCACTGGTATCAACATTGAAGTCCGACAAGTCAGAGTCCAATTCAGCGATAATATGCAAAACGTTGTCCATGGAGTATTTTGCTTTACACATTCGCTTCGATCTCTCGCCAGATTTCAAAACCATTTTTGCCATCGTTTGATCCTCGCTACTCACACAAGTGCAGGGAATCTCCCTCAAACGATCACAGCTAACATTCCTTCTAGCAGACAGAGTGGAACAAAAACATAATGGTGAGGTTTGTCACTCTTTACTGTTGATTACAGCCATCAGCCCCTCCTGTTGACAAAAGTTGACATCCGCCCTGAAAGAGTTAAGGAAACTAATACTCTTAGGGGAGCAGGACCAGCGGGGGTAGTGACAGGGAGAAACATAAGGTGATCACTAACCCCAGAAGGCATTTTGGGGCTTAGCCTAATGTGAACCCAGAGATGGTAGCAATGGGGTGCTCAATTGGGAGCAGAGTGGGCAAACATTCAGCTGGTGGAAGGAAAAGAGGCCAGAGTCTGAAGAGTGAATGAGAGTGAAGCTATGCCAAGAGGTGAATGGAGTCCGTGTAGTGAGAAAGTAGGTAAGCCACCCTATAAGGAGATTGAGGGGTAGAAGGGTCCTTTCATGATATTGGCCAGCCCACCACTGACTCAGCTGTCGATTGGCCAGTAAAGGGGAGGCAGCTTGCTGCCCGAGGTCTCCAGGACTCTGAACAAATTGTAATCCTATTATGTGATATCATCTACTCTTGCATTTTAGTCTGTATTTGTAATGTATTGTATTGAGGATTACTTGTGTTCTGCTCTTTGTATTGTATTTATTTATTATATTTGCCCCTCTTTTTTGACACCCACTGCATGCCCAGCCTACCTGGAAAGGGTCTCTCTTTGATTTGTCTTTCCCGTGATTTCTTTCTTTTCCCTACAAGGGATTTTTTAGGAGTTTTTCTCTTGTCTTTTTAGAGAGTCGAGGCTTAGGGGGCTGTCAAAAGACAGGGCCTGTTAAAGCCCATTGCAGCACTCTTTGTGTGATTTTGGCTATACAAAAAGAAATTGTATTGTATTGTATTGTATTCAAGACCTGTGTATTTAAAGATACTGTTTAAATAAAGTTCAAATCTTGTTATATCTAAATATAATAAAAAATAAAAAAACATCCTATGGGGTGTACTTACCTTTTCACATGACTGAACCATGGATTTATATGGCAGCCTTGTGCATTAAAGACATGTCTCCATCCATCTGTTTTCTTAAAAGTCTTGGGAGAACCCAGCCTTACAGCATATACAGTGCTAAGACTTGCTGATCCGTTCATTTATTTTTACTTTTGTGTATTTAGAGTGGTTTAGCATTTTATTTACAGTAACTTTCAAATTATTATAAATATGTGAAGCTCTCGGTTAAATGACCTGTCTACTGTGATGATACACACCAACATGTGCACAAATTTAAACCTCAAAGATGATGGCGTCTCAAGGCCCTGTCACATTACATGACTTTTCCAGCAATTGTCAGTCGCAGACTTCATTTAGATAATCTTATCGAGTCAAAGTCACACTTCTGTGACTTCCAGTCGTGTAGTCCGACATGCCAAGTGTCTCAGTCTGACCAGTCTGTGACTCACAGTGGGGGGCTCTGTGTGCATGAGAGCTTACCACCAATGAGAAGTACAATGCATGTCCTGTAACTTAGTGTCGAGAACAGAGGAACATGGGTGTTTTGGACCTGACAAACAGCTGAGAGGCTCATCTGTCTAATGTCTCATGTTTTTTATTCTACAATACAATGAAGAATTGAAAAAAGTCAGAGATTGCAGCTGAACTCGCCATAGCTGTAATCATTTGGCATAGGCACCGGCTCCATCAGGTAGCACTTTACTGGCCGTCAGATAAAGATGACAAGCTCAGGATACTTTGGAAATGTGAAACTGTGCCAGAAAGACATTATGCAGTCACCTTATTTGACATCACCAGGGACTGAAAGTCATGTAATCTGACATACTGAAACACCAAGATCAAGTCTGACACCCCCTGTGACTAGACGTCATGAAATGCGACATCAGCTTAAGCAAAGATTGAAATGTACTGAGTAGTCTTGATGATATCATCAGTGCACACCACTTGATCTTGAAACATGAGCCAATAATTCAATTAAAATAAAACAAGTAAAAATAAAATAATAATGAGAAATGACCATGAAACATCACCATATCCTAAGTGACTGGACATGATTATAGGCTAACTTTTTGCCTCTGTAGAATCCACAAAATGAGCTGTCTACCTACAGTTAAATGGCAAAAATTCATGCAGATGGCCATAACAGAAGGCACTTGGAATTGTGGGAGACAGCGCTTGGCTGTCTACTGTAGCAAATGTGATCAGCTATTTCTCCATGATCTCTCATTTAGGTAATAGCTTGGTACAAACTAAATCTGCCACTAGTAAAAATCAATTCACCCAACCATTTTCTGAACTGTGTTTTTTAATTATATGGTTACAGGAAGCCAGATATTTTTCCATGCAGCCTTAGTTCCAAACTGACTGGGACACCAGCCCGCAGGTGACACACAGGTAGAGTCAGACACTCAGGTAGCGCTCAGAGAAAGGCAATGCAAACATAATTTGAAACTCTGTCAGACATGATGCATGTAAGTATTAAATCAGGATCACTTGAGGTGTGAAGCAACAGCATTTGCAGCTGTACCATAGTGCTATAAAGAAAACAACAAATTCACAATTTCATTAACTAAACAAATCCCAAATTCAACAAATCATTACCTTCCAAACTGAAACTTCCTTTCCTCTAGACGTCAGCCTATTATTGAAAATGCTAATCACTCACTTCGTAGTGTTGTGGTTGGTCAGAGGAGCGTTTTCAGTAGTGAATTGACTAGCATAAGGTGCTCCACTGAACGTCACAGGAAATCCTTCCTACCCTCAGCCATCAGACTCTTTAACTCTTCTTCCAGTCACTCATCCAAACAATAAGCTGTTCAGGCTAACTTGCCCATCATGGCCTAGTCATTCTGGCCCCCTAATCATCCCATGTCCCCAATCGGCTATCTCTCTCACCCGTTCATCACCTAATAGCCAGCGCTAGTGTGGCGAGCGTAGTGGCGCAATAATGGCTGCATCATGCAGATGGGTGTTATACATTGGTGGTGGTTGAAGTGGTTCCCCTCTCTCTATGTAAAGCACTTTGAGTAGTGAGAAAGGTACTATATAAATATAATGAATTATTATTATTATTATTATTATTATTATTATTATTATTATTATTACTAGGGGGCTCCTCCCTCTGCTCGCCCACCCCCTGGGTTTGGTTAACTGGATATACAATTTAAAGAGATTGTTATTTTCATGGTAATTGTTACATATGCATTATTTTCACTTTTACTTTAAAACTTCAGTAAAAACAATATTTGGAATTAACTTTTCTTCAAGATCGCATTGAATTTTGATTCAGTGTTTGGACTTACATCGTGACAACGCAACGTATAACTGCCTGCGAGTGAATATCATTTCTTTCTCTCTAATAAATAAACCAACTTTTTTGAATGTTTGTTCCTGCGCTTTCTCCTTCGCTTAGTCGTTGACGTGTCATCTAGAACGTATAAAATTATTGTCCTGATAAAATTTATAAGAGCTGAGAGCTCAGGAAGTGTGTCTGACAAAAGCGTTTACACGACTGAGAGGTTAGATGACCGTGGTCTTGTTTGAAAATGATTGTAAGTAGGGCATGACTTGAAAAAATCTCATGTTAGAAGTCTCTGTCTCACGGGACTTCATTCCAAAAAGTCTCTCTGAAAGTCACGTCTCGTATCCCAAGATTTTTTCATATAATAGACTATTATTATTATTATTATTATTATTATTATAATGCTTAGTGTGGTAATGCTGATATGCAGACTAAAGGTTTTTTCCTTTTTTATGGTAAAGGAAGAGAGAGAAAAGCATTGCATCTTCCATGTAACCACATGATAGATCTCTTAGCCAGATATGTCAAAAATCAATATTTCCTCCTAGACCGGGGTACTCAACTCCAGTCCTGGAGGTCCGCAGTGGCTGCAGTTTTTCATTCCAGCTAGTTTTGTAATTAGAAGCCTGGTCAGGCAGATAATGAAACTTTGTATTTAATTATAAGTGTTGTAATTCTTCCAAGACATACTGTATCTTTTTCACATTGTAGATTTCGGACATTATCCGAATGTTTTGTGGTCCAGAACAGATCTGTATCGCTTGGTACTTCCCTTCTCTCATGTTTATTTCAAAACATTGCATAAACACAGATATTCCTGATGCATGTACACAGGTTTAGCTGGAGAGCTGCTGCTGCCTTTGTCTAGTTCTCTAATTAGTGATTATTATAATCTGTACTTGTATTTTAACTGAAAATTGTTTATAGCGTCTGCACTAAATGAACATAAGTTATAATTGTAATTATAATTTGAACCTCATTATTAACTGATACAAAGTTAAGAAAACAGGCCACAGCTAAAACATTAATGCAGCAGTTTTAAACTAAAGTAGGCAACTAAGGGTAACAAATGAGTTAAGTATAATTAAGCCTGAAAAACATATCATTTTCGTAATAAATAAATACATTTTCATTAAAAATTTGGATAAAGCAAACACTGTTTGGTAGTTCAGCCTCGGCACAGACAGTCACAATGTTCCAAAAAACACACTTTTTAATTTCTAAAAGTCCAGCACACAACACAGTGCCCCTGCACCAAACACCTTTCTTGTCCTTTACTCTCCCTTCTGGACTTCTGCTGCTGGCTTTCCACCTCTTCTCCCGAGAGTTGCCTTCATCCTCCCGACTTGGCTCTCTCTCGGAGGAGGTGGCCTCTTTTATAATCACCCAGATGTGCTCCAGGTGCTTTCTGCTGATTTCTGACAGCACTTCCTGGTGGGGCAGGAGTGATGCATGAGCACCCGGAGGCACTCCGGGTGTCCCTGGAATCTCTTCCACCAGCACTTCCGGGTGTGGCGGAAGTGCGGACACCCAGGGCTCCACAATCTTCCGGGCACCCCCTGTGATGGCCATGGACCCCAATGGGGTTGAGCTTCCATGCTCCATTCCTGTGGTCCCCAAATAGACCAGGGTGGCTGCCCTCTCATGGCCCACAGGAGGTATAATCCCTCTCTTGGTCCTTCTAGACATCCCGGCCGGGCATGGGTCCTGGCCATCCGCCACAACTGGCAAGACTAGAGTTGAGTACCCCTGTACTAGAATGGCATAGTGACAAGCCAGCAAGCAAGTGAATGTGGCAGGTGACTGTTCAGTCCACTTTTTGCCAATGTTGTGTACGTTTTTCTGTTGACACATTCATTTCCTCACTTTCTTTTTCTTAGACTGCTAACATATTAACAAGCAAATAAATGTTGACCATAGCATTGTTAATTTTTTTTTCTTGCTAGCTCTCCCATTGTCTGGCAGAAGATGCTAATGAATGTGTCAGTGTACAGTAGTTATCAGAGGAAGCCAAAGTTTTATAGGCAATCAAAACATGGAGGTCTGTGCGTGTGTTTATTGACACCTCTTGATGTGCAAAACATTGTAGCCACTGTCAAATGAAGGACATTCATTTGAGGCCAAAATGCTATGCATGAGCTGGTGGCTGACAATCCACTTCCCTCTCGTGAGTAATAAATAATGGCAGAGCAAAACAAACGCATGAAAATATAATTAGAGGCATTTGTGCATGATGGGCGGCTCCTAGATGGATTGACTAATATCGTCGAGATGGCAACAACATTCCATAAAGCAGAGACAACAGGGGTCAATTGAACAGATTAACTTACATTAGTGCAAAGGACAACAACCTTATGCAATAAGAGGCTGGCATGAGCAGGTCAGTGAACAAGTACGTCAGGCAGCTCCAGGGATTTCTTTTGTTTACCCAGAAAGCATTTTTAAAATCAATATCCTGCCCATCATCTCTGGCATCCAGTTTCCATTAGCAAATCACTCTCTGTGTTTCTAAGCTCACATGGCTGGACCCCTCTTCACTTTTCGCTCACACGTAATACTGCCCTGAGCTGTGCTTATTAGACTGCCACAATGGGCCGCTCAATAAAGTGCTCTGACAGGACTACAGTAGTCAACACTCATCAGCCAGTGTTCCCAGAGCAGTTTTATTGAATTATAAGTCAGGAAAGCCATCATCACTCTGTAAATGCTTACAGCATGTACTGATAAAAAGGAAAAGCACATGTGCCTCTGGTTTGTTTTAGGGTGGACAAAACGTCTTGGTAGGTTCTGCAATATTGTTAGGATAAAAAGGGCAAAAGGTGGCTTTTGAGAATGAACTGAACAATGCAAAATAAAGAGCTGAGTCAAAGCTAAACCTCAAGCTTCTCAAACAGCATTCTCACGCCACGCTTTAAATGAGCAGCTGCTCCACAAGTCACTTTGACCTTCTGTAAAGCCACTCATCAGCTGTGTCTTCTTGTAAAAACTCTCGTTCTTAATGCTTCTTGGCTTTACGCTTGAAGTTAGTGTCTTGTTGAACAACAGATCTTCTCCCAAGGTGCAGGTTTCTTGCAGACGCCTTCTGATTTTCCCTGCATTTTGCTGCATACATTTATTTTAGCAAGACTAGGGGGCTCTGCCCCCTGCTCGCTTCACTCACCCACCCCTGGGTTTGGTTTACCTGATATACAATTTAAAGAGATTGTTATTTTCATGGGAATTGTTACATATGCATTATTTTCACTTTTACTTTAAAACTTTAGTAAAAACAATACTTGTCCTTTATTTGCAGCCCCGGGCATGGTTACATCTTTCTCGCAGGACGTATAACACTGCTCATGGTGTGAAGGGGGGGAGGGGCGGCTGAACGCATGCTAAGGAGAAGCGGTCTGATCATCTGCTGGTTTGCTGCTGCTGCTGCTGGCAAGCTGTGTCTTCTGCTTGTTGCTTGTCATTGCTTTAAGAGCTGGGAGCACATGAAGCATGTCTGCCAAAAGCATTCCAGCAACTGCTAGGTTAGATGTCTGTGAACTTGTTTTAAATGTTGTCTCACTGCCTTGTCTCGCATGACGTTAAAGTGTCCCTCGCGGTACGTCAAATTGTCTTCTGAGAAGATCACGTCTCGTCTCCCTAGCCTCCCTCCCAAGATTTTTTTTTTTATAATAGAGAGACAGTGAAACCATGAAGGCTGCAGGCTGGTACAGTGCCTTCAAAAAGTATTCACCCTGTCAGGAAGCTTTCACATAAGAAATTGTGACAAACAAGGGGACAGTGTTGTGCATGAACGAGTTCAAAATAGTGCGTTCATTGAACAAGCTCATTTTTCTAAGAACAGTCAACATAACGTAACGTATTTGCAAGTGAAGAACTTGAACGTGACATTCTGGATCTGGTTTAGGTCCAGATTAAATGATTTGCCTTACCCTGTAATGTAGGGGTGGACCTGAGTCTGAATATGGTATTCGGATAAGCACAAATAGTGGATTTTTATGAATATTTATTTCATACCATTTTTTTTGCCATTTATTTGTATTCAGAAAAAATAATGTAAAATCAAATAGGCGCTGTCTGTGTCTGCCTGCTTGTGCTTAAGCTGCACCCCTGCTGACATGAGCACACGGTGAAGCTCTGCTTTTGCTTTTCGGAAAACGTTGTACTTAGCAAGGCCACTTTATATTTTTCCCCGTTGGACATGCAATATTTGACGTGAATTTTGACCAGCAGTGTCAAAGGTTAGCTCACCTATACACTGGTTCTACAGTCACCATTTGTGTCACATGATTGGAAACAGAGTGGTAATTTATATGTATACTTGCATCTGTTTAATTTCTTTTTTGACCGGGAAGATATTAGCATATATAGTTATACATGTTTTTTGCTGGGTAAAACACAATAAAGTGTATTTAAATAAAAAAAGACTTCATTATTATTGTATTTTATTCAAGAACACTGTAATCTATACTAATAAAAGGCAAAGCCCTCACTGACTCACTGACTGATTGACTCACTGACTGACTCATCACTAATTCTCCAACTTCCAGTGTAGGTAGAAGGCTGAAATTTGGCAGGCCCATTCCTTACAGCTTACTTACTAAAGTTAAGCAGGTTTCATTTCAAAATTCTACGCATAACGGTCATAATTGGAAACTACTTACGTACATACAGTATATACGGCCATAACCTACAGCTCGGTCGCCGTGTGAGGCGGAGTTGCGTCCCTCATCGTCACGCCTCCCACGTAATTGAGTGCCTGCCCATATAAGGTCGTCCGTCAGCAGCTATCCAATAGTCACGCTGCCGCAAAATATTCGCGGGTGAAGGACTGTGCTTATGCAAACGAAGATGAGATGGTCAGGGATAGACTAGTGTTTGGCACAGACTCAGCGAAAGTGTGAGACAAACTTTTAAGTGCCGGGTCTTAGCTAACGTTAAATAAAGCCGTGGACATCGTAAGATCGCACGACATAGCAGAAGCACAGCTGAGAACCTTCAATGCATGTACTTCACGCGGCTCACGTGAACTGGCTTTGCAGGACTGGGAAAGGTAAACCCGTGCATGCAGTGTGTCATGTCTCAGATAAAGAGGAAGACGAGCTGCTTATTGATGCAGTAGGAAACGAACAACCCTCTGACAATGAACAAGCCTTTGTACACATATCAGTAGGAAAGCAAGGTGTAAAGCTTAAGTTTAAATTACGTTCATAGACACGCTGCCACTAAATATTCGCAGGCAAATCCACAACTTAATACCAGGAATGCCTGTTAAACATCTTAGATTCATGAGTACCGATTTGGGTAGTGATCACTTTGATGAATGAAACCTGTTCAAAAAATGCAATACACAATTCAGAAGGCAGCAAAAGAATATGAAGCGAGTGACGCATACGAGCATATTCATAAGTGCAGCTACTGTAAAAACAAAGCACAGTGTAAACCTTAAGTTTAAATTAAGTTCATAGACAGGCTGCTGCTGGCATTTGTCATGCCTACGACGAATATGATATTCACGAGATAAAAGTTTAATGAGAAGACGCAGGGTATAAACGAGACTTTTGATCACTTTGTAACAGAGTTAAAATTGCTGTAACGGAGTTAAAATTGCTGGGGAAGGACTGTGCTTATGCAAAAGAATAGGAAGCAGGGTGTAAAGCTTAACTTTAAATTAGGTTCATAGACACGCTGCCTCTGGCGTTTGTCATGCCTAAGACGAATACGATATTCGCGAGATACAAGTTTAATGAGAGGACGCACGAGATAGCACAAGCACAGCTGAGAAGCTTCGCTGCATGTACCCCGAGCGGCTCACGTGAACTGACTTTGCAGGACTGGGAAAGGTAAACCCGTGCATACAGTGTGTGATGTCTCAGACACACTACTCCTCTGCTGCGAAGCGCGGGTATTTTGCTAGTAGCCTAATATAAGGCATGCAAAGTTGTAAACTCATGGGTCATTTATTCTCACTCCATAAAAATACAAAATGAACTCAACATAAACTAGTTCAAAATTGAAATGGTGAACTATGAACGTGAATTTGTTTATTTTACTCTGTGTGAACTGAACTTTGAACGAGTTCTTGTGAGGTGGGATTCTGCACAACACTGCAATAGGAGACCATTCAGCCCTTCAATTCTATTTGTTTAGCCGATAGCTAAGCTGTCCCAATATCTCATCCTGATTCTTCTTAAAGGTTGTCAAAAGTTTCTGGTTCAACTCCGTGTCTCTGTAGATTGTTCTAGAGTCCCACAACTCTTTGTGCAAAGAAGTGCTTCCTGGCTTCAGTTTTAAATGCACGTCCCCTGAATTTTTAGTGATGTCTTCGACTACATGATTACCCTTAAGCTGAAAGAATATTGCTGGATCTATTTCATCTGTTCCTCTGAGGATTTTGGATTAGGTCCCCATGCTGTCTTCTCCGCTAGAGACTAAACAGGTTTAATTCTCTGACTCTGTCACAGTAGGACATGTCCTTAAGTCCTGAGATGCACTTGGATGCTCTCCTCTGAACAGCTTCAAGTGTTGCTACGTATGTCTTTCTTGTACTGTGGTGACCAGAACTGCACACAGTACTCCAGAGTGGATCTTCCTAATGAATTATATAGTTTGAGCATAACATCCCTTGACTTATATTCAACAGTGATTATATTACCTAACACTTTATTTTCTTTTTTATTGCTTTTGTTCTTTGCTTAGTCAATAAACAATTTGCACAAACAAAAAGATTTAATCCTTTTCCGAGGTTGCTTCATGTAGGACAGTAGTTCTTTTTTTTCATCTATAATCGATATTCCTTTTGCTCACATGTATCACTTTGCACTTTTCTACATTAAACTGCGTCTTTTCAGTGTTCGCTCAGTTCTGAAGATTGTCCGTGTTATTTTAAATTCTTTATGCTGTCTCCTCAGTGTCTGCTATCCCTCTAATTTTCAATAGACTTGAGCTGTGGACCTCTAGAACTCCACTCCATTAAGGAGATTGCCACTTTATATTATACTAGGCCTCTATCAGCTTTGCACATCTGGACATTGCACTTTTTCCCATTCTTATGTACAAAACTGCTCAGGCTCTGTCAGGGTGCATGGAGATTATGAATGAACAGACTTTTTCAAGTCCATCCACAAACTGGATTGAGATCTGGACCCTGGCTTGGACTGTTCAGGATTTTAGCAATGTTTTAAAGACATTACTTTGTAGCAATGGCTTAGAATTAGAATTAGAAAGCCTGTATTGTTGTTGTAAAATAATTACAATGAAATTACGAATGCCACTCCAACTTTATGTTTGGAGTTAGTGTCTTGCTATGTAACAAATCTCTCAAGGCATAGGATTCTTGCAGACTATGTCAGGTTTTCCCTATATTTGGCTGCGTACATTTTACTCTGCTTAAGAGGAGAATCCCCAAAGCATGATGCTTCACAGTGGGCATTGTGTGCTTTCGATGATGTGCAGTGCAACATGACGGTTAGTCTAAAGGTCAGAAATCCCAATTTTGGGACACACAGAAATTTCCAGCAGCTGAATTCAGAGTCTGCCTCGCAGTTAGGAAACCCGAGTTCGCTTCCCGGGTCCTCCCTGTGTGGAGTTTGCATGTTCTCCCCGCGTCTGCGTGGGTTTCCTCCTGGTACTCCAGTTTCCTCCCACAGTCCAAAGACATGCAGGTTAGGTGCATTGGCGATTCTAAATTGTCCCTAGTGTGAGTGTAACCCTAACCCTAACCCTAACCCTGTGGTGGGCTGGCGCCCTGCCCGGGGTTTGTTTCCTGCCTTGCGCCCTGCGTTGGCTGGGATTGGCTCCAGCAGACCCCTGTGACCCTGTAGTTAGGATATAGCAGGTTGGATAATGGATGGATGGATGGATGGATAAATTCAGAGTCTTCCTTGTGTCATTCGGCAATCTCTAGTCATGAGTGTTTTTTTGAAAAATGGAAGTCTCAGTTACAGTATTGCAGATTGTAACTCTCTTGGAATATTCCCAGATGACTTCCCTCACTAGTCTTCTGTTTGCACGATCACTCTTACAGTTGTGCCATATACTCTTTCCATTTCTTAATGACTGATTTAACTTAACTCCAGTAGATATTCACTGACTTGGTTATTTTCTTACCTCTATCCCCTGACTTATGCTTTCCATGGAGTTGCGTGAAGTGTTCTTTTATCTTCATCATGTACGTTAGGTCACCATACTGAATCACCACAAGTTGGCCCTTCCTTTTAAGGTGTATTTAGACTACAATCACTGGAAACCCCAGACAGGTGATCTCCATTGAACTAATTCTGTGACCTATAAAGCCAGTTAGCTTTACCAATAAAGATTAAGGAGTGACTACTTATGCATATTGCTTATTTTGTGTTGTATATTTGTAATTAATTTAGACCACTTTGCAGTGAACTGTTTTCCCTTTGACATGAAATCATTTATAGTTCAATGTTTTATATGTAAACATTCAACTCACTAATGCAGTACATTTTGAAAGATGTGTATAGAATAGAACAGGTTTACCGTATATACTCGCATATAAGTCGGGTCTTAGAACCCAAAAAATTGATCATAAAATCAGACCCCGACTTATACGCCCGTTCAAAAATGCGACATTTAATTTTTTTTTTCTTTACATCTTCTTGCCTCCTCCAATCTCACATCAGTTTCTCATCGAATTTTGTTGCAGCATCGCAGTTACCAATTTCTTTCGCTACTTCAACGACTTTTAATTTTAAACCCGATTCATATTTTCTTCTGATCGAACACTCCATCGTAGATAAGGGATGCTCTTAAGATAAAGGTGTATGAGAGTGTGAGATACAAAAAAACACAAATCAGTGCAAACGCTTCAGAATAGTTTGGGTATCACCGTGTGGTCACGTAGGCACAATAAAGAGACAGAGAGAGGGGTTAGAAGCACACGCTGATACAGCGCATTGCCGCACCCCCTTAGAAAAAACAGGCAGTGTGATCTGAGGTTACTCTCTCAGGTGGGCGTTAGCATAGCAGAATCCCTTCTACCAATAACGTGAGTTTTCCACATTCGACTTATATGACCAACATTATAAAATACCAGAAATTATACTGTAAAATCAAGTCCTGACTTATCTGAGAGTATATACGGTAATTTTGTTTATAGCACTCTTTATATCATATATACAAATAAATGTAGTCACCCTGACCAGCAGTTTATCTGCATTGTTCCTTATTAGTGTAGTTTCAGAACATAATATACCAAATTAAATGCACTTCAGTTCAGTGTTGTATAACCATAAAACTTCCAAGGGGGTGAATACTTTTCATAGGCACTGTATTAGCTGGTTTAAACACAGCTAGAAATAAGAAAATGTAGCTGGACTCTTTGCGTAGCTAAATACTAATGCCAAGACAAGAAACAGGTATCGAAAACAGGGAGACACTCTTCTATCCATTTCCTGAAGGGACTCATTCTATTCTGCTTCTAGTGAGGCCATATCTCCCACAGTATGCTTGCCACCACCAACTAGTGGAAACTACTCAGCCTACAACAGTGAGTCATTTGAGCTCAGCTGGTTTTGCCATTTAAGCTGACTTGGCCCTTTTTGATTTTTCAATCTTTTACCTAATCTTTCGGCAGCATTTTATCCTGCTTTCAAGTTCTAAAGAAAAGCAGTAGTAGTGGGAAAAATTATAGTCACTAAGAAAATTTTAAATACTGTCATCAGTTCAGGGATGGGGCCACCCCATTTATGTGAAATAATAAAAAAAAAACTGAAAACAATAGGCACATGGTAGCACAGAGTTAACAAATGTTAAACTTTTGGCCATTGGCGTCACAGTGATATGCTCTGGAGAGCGGTCTTTTCACAGGATTGGAGCTCCGTAAGGCAGTGCACATATCTCCTGAATGAGGTGCCACCTCACTTTTATAGCTTCCACACTCAAAGGGGCATGGTCAGTTACCGTCAATGGGCACCTTCTTGGAACTGTGAATGATAAGAGCCCCCTGGTGTCCCGGAGCACTAGCACTTACCTCAGATGAGTCTGGAAGGTGACCCTGCACATATGTGGCAATATGCATGTTTTAGATGTTAAAGCCAAGAAAAATACCATGTAGCCATAAAGAGAAGGTCCAAACCCCAGTGGATCTGGGAGTCAACTATACTAACCACTGCATCACAGTGCAATCCAGCAGGGAAACAAAAATATCACGAAAAAAGGTTTTGTTTAAACAAGGAAATCATTCTCAAATAAGAGGATTTTTGCAAAAAGCAACACATGATGAATTATGAATGCCATCTTTAGAGATTAATTAAGTTAACCTTGTTCTTTTTAAGTAGCTGATAGGCATTTTGCAAATATATTTTAATCTACATTGTGCAGTTCATTGATGTCTGTGGAAGTGCAGGACAGTAGTAATACTACAAATCACAATAACAGAAAGTAATATAGTGCATTTGCATTATATATTTATATATATACTAGGTGGACAAGCCCCCTGGTGCCTTTGACACCAAACCCCAGTTGTAGCCTGTCTGCCGCTCGCATTGTGAAAACCTCCTCTTTGCTCGATCATCTGCTGGATTGCTACTGCTACCGTGCCACATGATCTCCATCTCGCGCGGCGCATCAAACTTTTAAAAGCCTGTACAGCAGCTGTCCTAGTCTTTTATTTCCGGCACCGGGCATGGTTAAAACTCTTGGCACTCTTGGTTAAGTCTCATCTTATGGGATGTGAGTTCTTGATATTTTTTAGATTTTAATTTAAAAACGGAATAAAAGTGTGAAAATCTAACAATATCACATTAAAGTTCGATAAATTCTGAAAAGAATGATGACAAACATATACATGTAGGTTTTAAAATAAGCCCGATTTAAGGCCTGACAAAAAATGTGATATAAAAACATCACATGAAATCGTTGCACTTTTAGGCTTAGAATTTTATATATAGAGAACAGAGATATATATAGTATATTGTGAGGTGGCCAAGCGGTTGTCTAA
The DNA here is from genome assembly GCA_026402145.1 of Polypterus bichir lapradei. Classification (NCBI taxonomy): domain Eukaryota; kingdom Metazoa; phylum Chordata; class Cladistia; order Polypteriformes; family Polypteridae; genus Polypterus; species Polypterus bichir. Next base: position 32,034,475 of record JANRMT010049829.1, on the reverse strand, counting down.
ACAGAACCGTGACAAGAGAAGAATAGTTGGGACACTAGTCCCGTTTAATTCTCTGCTCTTCCTCTTTCAACTTAAACTAGTGCCTTCTGGCAACAATGGGCATAACCCCGTAGGGCAAAACATAAAAGCACTTTAGGGGTCTGGTTGGCCTTCACAACAAACAGGTCACCCGTGGAGCTTGTCAGGTATTTGTCCCAAAAGACAACTCAGTAAAGTCAGCTCAGTTGGGCTTCTTATAATGGGTGGACTGGAAGTGGTGGAGCTAATTTCCCTGACTGGGCAGTTTCTCAGAGCTGTGGAGAGAAAAGGAGACAACAAAGTTAGCAACAGAGCCCCCTCTCACCCCTGAAGGTTGCCACCTACCTCGAGTGAGCCAGCAAGGAGATCCATGGACACACATGTGTGACTATTCACACACACACACGCACATATAT
>JANRMT010049829.1:32017433-32027881 GCA_026402145.1 Polypterus bichir lapradei | reverse complement strand
TATGTATGTATGTATGTATGTATGTATGTATGTATGTATGTATGTATCTATCTATCTATCTATCTATCTATCTATCTATCTATCTGTATTTTATCCTGCCGACTATACTAAAATTTAAATCTATCTATCTATCTACAGTTGTGCTTGAAAGTTTGTGAACCCTTTAGAATTTTCTATATTTCTGCATAAATATGATTTAAAACATCTTCAGATTTTCACTCAAGTCCTAAAAGTAGATAAAGAGAAACCATATAAACAAATGAGACAAAAATATTATACTTGGTCATTTATTTATTGAGGAAAATTATTGAATATTACATATTTGTGAGTGGCAAAAGTATGTGAACCTCTAGGGTTAGCAGTTAGTTTGAAGGTGAAATTTGAGTCAGGTGTTTTCAATCAATGGGATGACAATCAGGTGTGAGTGGGCACCCTGTGTTATTTAAAGAACATGGATCTATCAAAGTCTGCTCTTCACAACACATGTTTGTGGAAGTGTATCATGGCACGAACAAAGGAGATTTCTGAGGACCTCAGAAAAAGAGTTGTTGATGCTCATCATGCTGGAAAAGGTTACAAAACCATCTCTAAAGAGTTTGGACTCCACCAATCCACAGTCAGACAGATTGTGTACAAATAGAGGAAATTCAAGACCATTGTTACCCTCCCCAAGGGTGGTCGACCAACAAAGATCACTCCAAGAGCAAGGCGTGTAATAGTCGACGAGGTCACAAAGGACCCCAGGGTAACTTCTAAGCAGGTGAAGGCCTCTCTCACATTGGCTAATGTTCATGTTCGTGAGTCCACCATCAGGAGAACACTGAACAACAATGGTGTGCATGGCAGGGTTGCAAGGAGAAAGCCTCTGCTCTCCAAAAAAAAACATTGCTGCTCATCTGCAGTTTGCTAAAGATCACGTGGACAAACCAGAAGGTTATTAGAAGAATGTTTTGTGGATGGATGAGACCAAAATAGAACTTTTTGGTTTAAATGAAGAGCGTTATGTTTGGAGAAAGGAAAACACTGCATTCCAGCATAAGAACCTTATCCCATCTGTGAAACATGGTGGTGGTTGTAGTATCATGGTTTGGGCCTGTTTTGCTGCATCTGGGCCTTGATGGCTTGCTTTCATTGATGGAATAATGAATTCTGAATTATATCAGAGAATTCTAAAGGAAAATGTCAGGACATCTGTCCATGAACTGAACAGAAGAGAAGGTGGGTCATGCAGCAAGGCAACGACCCTAAGCATACAAGTCCCTCTACCAAAGAATGGTTAAAGAAGAATAAACTTAATGTTTTGGAATGGCCAAGTCAAAGTTCTGACCTTAATCCAATCGAAATGTTGTAGAAGGACCTGAAGCGAGCAGTTAATGTGAGGAAACCCACCAACATCCCAGAGTTGAAGTTGTTCTGTATGGAGGAACGGGCTAAAATTCCTCCAAGCTGGTGTGCAGGAATGATCAAAAGTTAGTTGCACTTATTGCCGCAAAGGGGGGTGACACCAGATACTGAAAGCAAAGGTTCACATACTTTTGTCACTCACAAATATGTAATATTCGATCATTTTCCTTAATAAATAAATGATCAAGTATAATATTTTTGTCTCATTTGTTTAACTGGTTTCTCTGTATCTACTTTTAGGACTTGAGTGAAAATCTGATGATGTTTTAGGTCATATCTATGCAGAAATATAGAAAATTCTAAAGGGTTCAGAAACTTTCAAGCACAACTCTATCTATCTATCTATCTATCTATCTATCTATCTATCTATCTATCTATCTATCTATCTATCTATCTATCTATCTATCTATTGTGAAGTCTTAAGGAACAATTTTTTTTAGGATTATTGTCATATGTGGAGAATGTGGGATGATCCCTAAGCAGTCATTTCAAATACTCCTCGCTGCAGTCTGCAGAACTAGGCGGGGCTGGATGTTTGGGGCGATGTCAATTACGCCCAATCCCAGTCTCAGTTATCTGCACTGCTCATGCCACTGCATTTGCTCTCTGTCCTCATAGCAACCTGCCGAATGGGTCAGAGGTTGATGTGCAGGCTGCGATAAGGTGGACTTGTACATTCATGTGCTGTGGTTTACTCACCTTGCCACGTGTGTTGCTCACTGTATGTCCTGGGCATCACATCTTTAAAACAGATAATGAACAAATTAGAAAAGCTCAAGAAAATCAAAAATGCACTCTTTTGTGACACTAAAAGGGATAAAGTCTAGGTAAAGAGCTATATTAAACATTATTTAACCTCCTCATTGTTATGCTTACCTTTAGAAAAATGAGTCATAAACAATAATAAATGTTACTATGTGTAGCAGAAACATACATACCAAAACATCAACATACAGTAAATACTGTAACTACTGCAGGAAGGTATGTCTAGTGTTTACTGCTGTACTGATGCAGATTTAGTGCATATCCCTTGTGTGACATGTTTTGAATCAGTCACCAATGCTCAGCCCGATGTTGCAGTTGGGACAGTAGAAGCGTATTTCTTTGTGCACTTTTCTTGTGATATTTATTCTGTTCCTTGTGTATAAGAGAGTAAAATGTCAGCATCTGATGTGGACAATTGACGTGACTGTTGTGTTATTGTGGGCTACTTTGTACTTGTGTGTAATCATAATACGTGGATCAGTATTCAACAACTGTGTTTACAAAATGGACGTATTTGGAAAGGTTTTAAACTGTTCCCCTGTGCCCCATAGCCTCCAATGTAAAGAACCAGTGTGGCCAACAGAAATTTTTTAATTTTTAGAAAATGTTTCCCTTTAGAACAAAATTTCTTGTGGTAAATGCATTTACACATGTTTGTGAAGAAACAACTTTGACTTGAAAAGTACCAAACTTAACTTATATCCTTTAAGTGTTTGCTTCAATAAAGTTTCAGAAGTGAAAATGAAAATATATTCAATTGGTCACATGCATTCTCTGATTATTTTATTTTTATTTCCCCCTGCAGGTACAGCATTGTCTCAACAGATGAGGATGGTCTAAAAGTATCAACCCTTGGATTGCACAATGGAGGTGGTGGAGTCCAGGCTGGTAGCCTTCTACACCAGTATGGCAGCCACAATGGAATGGGAAGTAAGGTTTCAACAATGGGGCGTGGACGACTCAGAAGTCGATTTGTGAAGAAGAATGGCCAGTGTAACGTTGTTTTCACCAATATGCATGACAAGCCCAGACGGTACCTAGCTGACATCTTCACTACTTGTGTTGACATACGTTGGCGCTACATGCTGGCCATCTTTTCTGCCGCCTTTCTCATTTCATGGTTACTCTTTGGCCTGGTGTTTTGGGGAGTTGCTCTAGCACATGGAGATCTTGACCTAGTACAAGACCATAATGGCATAGTAGGAGGCCTGGGGAAAGAATGGAAACCATGCATTCTTCATGTTCATAGTTTTGTTGGGGCCTTTCTGTTCTCAATTGAAACTCAAACAACAATTGGATATGGCTTCCGCTGTGTAACAGAAGAGTGTCCAATTGCTGTCGCAACTGTAGTTGTCCAGTCTATTGTAGGCTGCATCATTGACTCTTTCATGATTGGTACCATCATGGCCAAGATGGCTCGTCCAAAGAAGAGGGCACAGACTTTACTGTTTAGCCACCATGCAGTGATTGCCTTGAGAGATGGCAAACTTTGCTTGATGTGGCGTGTTGGAAACCTCCGGAAGAGTCACATTGTGGAAGCCCATGTCAGAGCACAACTTATAAAGCCATATATGACAGCAGAAGGTGAATACCTCCCTTTGGATCAGACTGACCTAAATGTAGGTTATGATGTGGGTCTAGACCGCTTGTTTCTAGTGTCTCCTTTGGTCATCGTTCATGAAATTGATGAACAGAGCCCACTGTATAGTTTAAGCAAGGAAGATCTAGAAGCAGAAGACTTTGAAATAGTTGTAATTCTGGAAGGGATGGTGGAAGCAACTGCGATGACCACACAGGCAAGGAGTTCCTATCTCGCTCGAGAGATTTTGTGGGGTCACCGTTTTGAGCCAGTGGTTTTTGAAGAGAAGAATCGCTACCAGGTGGACTATTCTCGGTTCCACAAGACATACGAGGTGCCATCTACCCCACGTTGCAGCGCAAAAGATTTAAGTGATGCAGCCTATAAGGTTACAGGATCTGTAGTGTCCCATCAACCTTCTCACCTCACACCTCCTTCTATTGTCCCACTTCCCCCAAGTGCATTCTGTTATGAAAATGAAGTTGCGCTACACTGCAGGGAAGATGAAGAGGATGAAGACGAGCTCAACCGGGGAGCCAGCGAAGTCAGGGAGTTCCGTGAGCCTGATGAGGTCATGCGTGTGCTGGAGGTAGAAAACCGATTAGAATTTGATCGACTGCAAGCCGCTATTCCTCTTGATGCACTGTCATATAGAAAGGAATCGGAAATATGACTGGCACCGAACCTCCCTAGGATATCATAGGCCTCCAGATTGTGTTGGTGAGTTAAAAAAATACAATCGCATATAGGTTGTCAAAACCATTGACTCCTATGTTGATTTTTTTCCCCCAAGTACATCTGGATCGGAAATGGACAGGGTGTTTTCGATTGCAATTAATCCACCTTCCTTAAGACTGTTTACTCAGATTTATCAAATTCTTGTGAATTTGTCCATTTCGCATTGAAGACTAAGTCTTAGTAAGAGAGATTAGGTGAAGTAGAAATCCTCTCCATTTAAGCAGACTTGTTTCGAGGCAAGAGTTGAGGTTTGAGAGCAAACAACAATATTTGTCAAATCGGCAACTATTATTCCAATTATATGTTTTTTCAAACAAAGTCAGCATTTTTAAAGTTACCATCCTACGCAGTTCTATAAAAATGCCAGACAATCTTCTCAGACAATCTTGGCTTATGGAAAAAAAATAAAACAAGATAACAAAAAAAGAAAAATCTTCTGGACTTCTGCACAGCTGCAGTTTTTTTTTTTTTTCTTCTTGTTTTCAATATTTTCACCTAACGGAATGAGAGAAGTGATGTGTTTAACTGCAATGGTGACGGGGAGAGGAAGAGAGGAGGGGAGGCAGGTAGAACTGCTCACTGCTCTTAACAGTGACTTGCTTTGACTGCATTTGAAATTACAAAACAGGCAGATTTTCTCTCTTTTTTTTTTTTGTTTCTTTTCTGGCTTCCAGAAAAACTGCCAGGATGCTATACATAAGGCTGCCGTTCATTTACTTAAAACAAATAAAAAAACAAAAGAAAAAAAATACTGTAAAGTTCGGCGTTGACAGTTTTCCAAAGGACTCTTTAATTCTTTGTCTCCAATCAATGGTTGGCAGTTTTTAGTACCAAATTAGCTTTCTTTGGAATCCAAATAGCTGTTTTCTCTTAATCCACTGCAGATTATTAATTCACTATCCATCTCCTTCTGTTTATTTTGTAAACTCTCTTGTCAACAAACAATGGGAGGCGACTTCCTTTGTTCACTTTTCATTGCATGCATTGTGAATTCTGTGAAGAGGATGTTTTTGTTTTAACTTCATTTAGACCTTAGACTTTGTTTTTTTTTATAAATATTTTTCTGGGCTTATTTATACTGTATATGTTTGAATGTAAAAAAAAAAAAACAAAAAGAAAGAAAAAAAAATTTTGTTTCATAGCATGACTTGCACAATGACCTTGTACTTGAAGAAAAACAAGTAAAACTCTAAATATATTTCAGTCCCTGATCCCAAGGTTATTCCTATTAACCAAATACTGTAAATGGAAATTGATACAATAATACATATGGTTCAGAGCTGTGTAATAAAATTGGATTAACGTATTTAAAAATGTGTCTCTGAAAATTCAAAGAAAATATGTGATAGGCCTTAAGCTGAAAGCTTGACAAGCCTAAAATTGTACTGTTTGAAAGCCGAAGGATGTAATTCCAGTGAGCAGATGTTTGTGCAGCCTACAAAGTGATTAGGCTCCATTCAGAGACTCCCCCGTGACTGGGAAGGCCACACTCGTCATGTCATTTGCTTTGCACAATTCTTAAGAGGAACACCCAGGGACTGAAATGTCTTTGAGGGGTAGTGATTGTTTGGGTATTGATTTAGCATTAGGTGGTTTTTTTTGTTTGTTTATCTGACTTTCGTTCTCATTAAATTACCTTTTTCCCTTTTTTTGATAAGTAGCATTGAAATATCCCACTTCACCTCACCATCACACCATGCTCCCCGCAATAATCAAATTATATATGAAATGAAACTATATACATTAAAAAAAAAAAAAAAAAAAAGAACTTAGCAGAAAATTTGGATTGGATTTGCATTGTTTTGCAATAGCTTAAATAATGATGGCCAATCATTCACTTCTGGCTGGATCATGCTACCATTGCAAACATTTCTAAGCTGTTGTTATCACAGTCCCTAAAATGTCTGGCTCTGGTTCTGCACCCAGTGAGCCTGTCATAACCAAATACAAAAAACAGTTCAGTGAACACTGCGATTTCCTTCAATATGATTTTTAAAATGCTTTCAAAATTCAAATAGCTTTAACACAGCAACAATAACTTTTGTGCCAAAGCATTAATAGACAGATAATCAATGTTTACTTTGTGCTGCACCTTTCCACTTCTATAGTTTAACACTAAAGTTATACACACACATTGTATGCATATATATATATCTCCATACATATATACACATATACTGTATGTGCATAATGGAGTAAGTGTAGGGTTTACGTTTAAGGTTATTTCCAAGCTGAAAAGGAAACAAGGGAATAGGCGCAAAGTTTCGGCTGTATAGTCTTCATCAGGTGTGCCATCCTTCTATATAAAAGCGGTCGGGATTGTCCTTCCGTCCCGTGAGTGCTTCGCAGGCGCGGAGTTTCACACACGCCCCATCCATTTTGCAATGCACGATGGGATTTGTAGTTTCGTTTTTCCAGGTAAAAGATGATTTTCTACTCCAGACTGTGCGAGTAGCACAGAGTTTCACACACGCCCCATCCATTTTGCAATGCACGATGGGATTTGTAGTTTCGTTTTTCCAGGTAAAAGATGATTTTCTACTCCAGACTGTGTGATATCTTCTTCTTCTTTCTTACTATATAAAAGTGGTCGGGATTGTCCTTCAATCCCGTGAGTGGAAAGCGTAGCGGTATTCCGCTTATCACAGACTTACTACTTGCAGCTTGCGGTACGAAGCGACATGATGTGAGCAGAGTTCTGGTGCTCCCATCGTTCCCTTGCTTTTACGTGCGATGCGCTGGAAAAATAGACAAAATTATGTCTGTGGAAATAATTAATGTTGATGGAGTACAAATGCCTCACCGCGTAGTAAATATCAGGGGGGTTCAAAAGGGCGACCTCAATATAGAAAAAAAGTTTAAATTTCATCACAAAAATAACAGAAACTACGAGTATTAAAGTAATACCGCTCAAATGCAATATAACCAAATTAATGAGTTTGTATAAAATATCAAATTGATCTACATATTGAATTGCCTTAAGAAGTGGTCAACTTAAAAGTCGGGTCAGCCTAGTATAAACATATAAATTGTAAAAAGAGACATAAAACAAGGAGAGCTCAATTGCAAATCCCATTAATGTCCTGCTAAAATAATAAAGAAAATGTGAAAATCTCCACATCTGTCTTTGATTCCATTAGTCCTCTGAGCTGGTTGCATACAAATCATACTTGTAAGGTGGAGCTGTGTCCTCTTCAAATGCAGGTCCCTGACTGAAGGCAGACGTCCGGGTAGGCAGTGGTCTAAGTAGGAGTGTGACCAGGAGGGGTGGGGCTTACGACATTAATACCAGAAGTGATGCCACTTGTCTTTCAGGACATTCTCATTCATTCTAAGGAAAGTGAATTCCAAATTAGTGCTTCACCCTCTCACTTCCCCCTGTTACTCCGCAAAAACAGCAAGACACTCCCCATGTTTACATGTATGACTAGATATTACGTAGACATGCGTATATACAATATATATAAATATATGTGTATACAGTCACACATCAGGTCCAGAGTTGTTCAAGTAATGCTCAGAAAAATCCTGTTTTTGAACTGGAAGGAACAATATTGGAGTCTTTTAAAGGCACACAGCAAACATGATAAACGTCCTCACTTGTTCAGCTCCAGTCGTCTCTCCATGGAAATTAAAAGAACTTACAGGCATCTCTATCAGCTCCATCAAACTCCATGAATGATCTGGAGATAGAAAACTCAGCAGAGTGTTGTACTATTTGTATTGGCAATTAACAACCCATAAAGTTTTTTGTTACCGTGAGATACAACACTTGTTCAATACTGCAGGACATTGTGCACTAGGTAAACACTTATATGTCTGAAAGTGTGTCTTCTCTGTAATTGAATCAACTTTAAAAAATTACTTATTGCCCATTGCTCACCAGATATACCGTATACAGCATCATGAGTTAAAGCTACTCCTAATAAGATGATACAGCAAACTAATTACTATCAATCACTTGATTATTACTAGGATATACCATTATATAGGTCTAAACTCCAAATAGCTGAAGCATTCATTCATATGCCATAAAATGAGAATTCACTTGTTTCTTTTGTTTACACGTCAAGGTCAGCCCTTTAGCCAATTTTCATGCCCAAACTTATAGTGAAGATACTATATTGTTTCAGTATTGTATTATTTATTAATTCATCTTTAAAAGGACAACTGCACCTATTTCCATCAAACTTACTAGTCAGTTATAGGCAGGTATAGCTTACTATTGCACTGAAATAATTTTTCTCAGTCATTATTGCTGGGTTATATTTTTGTTAAGTTGATTATTTTATTCTGTAGCGCTTTTCACCCTTTAGAAAAATCTCATGCATATTTGCTGTGAGCCACACTGTTCACATGGAGTGCTGCGAAATAACTTCTTAACTACTGTATATGAGGGGGGATCCAAAAATAACGGGAATTTTGTTGTTGTTAGGTTGGTATTTGTAGTACGTGGTTGGGCCACTAGGGCGATCTAGTTACACTCCTCACAAGTCAGTCTGCCAAGTGCCATCAGTCTGGAAGGTTGTGCTTGTGTTCAGTGAATTTTGTAAAAGTAGTTTTGTGCAAGCGTCGTTTTTTTACGATGGTCGATTATCGTGAGCAACGCGCGGCAGTGAAATTTTGTTTTCTTCTTGAAAAAAGTGTTGCAGAAACTATTGTTATTGAAACGGTATGACAACCCTGAACCACCCACCCTACTCACCGGATTTAGCTCCATGTGATTTCTTTTTGTTCCCTCGGATGAAAAAAGACTTGAAAGGAAGGTGTTTTGCTGACGTCGAAGAGGTAAAACAAGAAACGACCAGAGCATTAATGGGCATTACTTCAGATGAATTTAAAAAATGTTTCGAACAATGGAACAAACGGTTAGATAAGTGTATTTCCGCCAATGGAGAGTACTTTGAAGGAGACTAATTGTAGTTTGTACAGAAAATTAAATTAGACACGTTTTAAAAATATTTCTGGTTATTTTTGGGTCCCCCCTCGTATATATAACGACTTGACACACAACAAAGGTTTGGGGCAGCCACCCATATAGTTTCCCTAGCTGCAAAAGGCTTTTAGTTGAGTACAATGTCTACAGGTTCGAGTCCAAAGTAGAACTGATTAGATATGAAGGATGATGGGTCTTTATAATCTGTTTTCAGGAAGTGACGTCTTCGGGACCGGAACAGGAAGTGATGTCCTCAGGGCCGGGACAGGAAGGATTTCCTGTATTTGGTCTACTGAGAGAAAATAGAGAGGTTTAGCACAACCCGCCGGCCCCGCGCCTGGTGTAAGATTGGAGTTTTCAGGTCCCTTCGGGCTGACTCCCAAGCAAACTTATGTGACTATATATATATATATATATATATATATATATATATATATATATAGTAAAAAGGCACTATAATGTTACCCAGCCCGACACAGACTGGACCCGGAGGAACATGTAACATAAAACAATGTTTTTTTTCTTCAGCTGGAGGGTACGTCTTCCTCGTGTCCCCCAGCCACAGCACAGTCCCAAAACACCAAATAAGCACCAACACACTCTTCTTTTCCTCCACCACTCCTCCGTCAAGTTTTGTCCACCTCCTTCCGACTCTGGCCCCTGAGTGGTGGTTGCTGGCTTCTTTTATCAGGCACCCGGAAGTGCTCCAGGGGCATGATTGGCGACACCCGGCTGCACTTCCGGGTGTGGCGAAATAACTGCCAAGAAGGGCCCAGCAGCTCCTGCTGCATCACCCCCTGGTGGCGCCTGTGGAACCCAACAGGGCTGCACCAAACTCTAACCCCCATGAAGCCCTGCGGGAGTCCGAGGCACCGCTGCAACCCAGGGAGGCTGCCATTTAGCGTCCAGGGGGAGATGTTGTGTTTCCCATGCTTGCTCCCCTGGTATATATGCTGCAGGGGCTGCCTGGCTGGCTGCCACAGTATATATATATATATATATATATATATATATATATATATATAT
>JANRMT010049829.1:31992876-32017026 GCA_026402145.1 Polypterus bichir lapradei | reverse complement strand
ATATATATATATATATATATATATATATATATATATATATATATATAAATACATACAGGGGTGGGGGAAAAGCAGGTTTATCATTGTAAGTACGTGAGGCTGGCAATTTGCGCACTTACAAGATTGTAGCTAAGTGTACTGTGCCATTGTGACATTCTTTTGAGCTAATAAAGTTATTGAGTTAATAATAATAATAATAATAATAATAATAATAATAATAATAATAATAATAATAATATAATAAAGCTATTGAGTTAATAAAGCTATAATAGTAATATTCATAACCTGCGGTGGGCTGGCGCCCTGCCCGGGGTTTGTTTCCTGCCTTCCACCCTGTGTTGGCTGGGATTGGCTCCAGCTGAAACCTCGTGATCCTGTAGTTAGGATAGAGCGGGTTGGATAATGGATGGATGGATTATATTTAATCCACACATTATATTTATAATCCATCATAATCTTTTTCCACATGAACAAATGTAAGCCTACTATTTCCCACCTTTGTATATATATATATATATATATAAGAAAACTGCCTGCTTCCTTGTGTGGTTGAGGTAAATTGTAAATAGTTAACGTGTGATGGTCTATGTCATTTTGTGTAAGATATAATCAATCTTATTAAAGCAGGTATACAGTATATATGCAAAAAAGTGGTGTGATGCTTCCAGAAAGTTCAGGAAAGCAGGCCAGAATCCCAACTGATCTCCCAGAGGAGGAGCACACAAAGGCAGCCTGAGATCATCCAACACTGGCAGGCATCAGCCTACACCAGAACAAAAATGTGTTTCTAAATAAACGTTCTGAAAATATATTTGTAAAAGTCCCAATATATCTAAAAAATGCCCACTAGAGAAGCAATGACTGCAAACTCTTGCCTAGGAAATGGAAAAGGCCAAACAAGGAATGTTTATAGATAAAATATTTATAGATAAAATACTCTATAACAAATGAAAACTCAAATAGCAAAAAGGCACCAAAGAAGGTGCAAATAAAAGCAATTCAATTGCAAACATAATCCCAATGTACAATCCAAGAAAGAGAGGTCAAAAAACAGAACAAGAAGTTCAAAAACCCAATAGAAACAAAGAAAAAGCAATACAGAACAGCAAAACAGAAACACTCACCAATCACCAAGCACGTACACAGCGGCCACAGAGGGACTGCAGTTCCCATGAGCCTTTATAGGGCTGCGAGGCATCCCTTGGTGGAGACTGAGAAGTGGCGCCACCTAACAAATAGAAAGGACATGGCAGAACCATCATCCACACATGGAAACCAAACAATTAAACAAACTGACAAAAATACATAATTACATAAAGAATAAACATAAATAACAATATCAACATAAACATTAACAACCAAATAATTTTTAAATGAATGAAAAAAAAGTAAACTCCCTGGTTTAAACATTACAATCTGATGAGCTCCTGGTGCATATTTCAAATGACCAGTGTGAAAATTCACACATTAACTTACTTTAACGTTTAGTAGAGTTACTTTTCTCCAGTCTTGTTCATGGTCAACTGAGATATGAGGCATTATGTGCTAAAAGGAAAATATCTCTATGATGGTTTAACAGTAGAAATCTGAACAAAGTATAGCATATGTACAGTATAACGGTGTAAAAGCAGCAGCAGACAGGTTATTGCTGTTATCGCACAGGTTAAGAGACATGCAATTCCTGGTTTGAATGTGCAATTTATTTCTGCACAGAATGAGCAAGGGAGTTTTCTTTGGAGATCGTGGTGTCCTCCTAAATCACAAACATGTAACACCATCTATGCTCAGTTTCCACAATGTAATTAAGCTGATTTTAGTCACAGCAAAGTGTTTGTAGGTATTTACTCTTTTGCTTCACACCACTTTCCTTGTTCCGCAAAATAATAAACTGTTCCTCATTTTTATACTTGGAGAAAAGGCTGCAGATGAGAATACATAAAATACATGTAGTGCAAATGTTGCTTGTGACAAAACACAATTTGCTTTGGAAAATTCTGTAAAAGTTTTGCTTGCAAAATCAGTTTTGTGTGAATCGATTAACCCATCACTACTTGTGAAGTACCAGAGTTGGTCCCAACTGGAATAACGTGGCTTCTCGCACCTACTGTAAGTGCCATAGCCTGGAGCGATTATTTAGCACAAGACTGCAGTGGCCATATATGTTTTGATGACATTGTTTCTGCTGTCCTATGTTTTATTTGAAACTTTATGGAATAATAATGATGGGTGGGTAATGGAGTTAATATTTCAGCCAATGTTAAAATCTGTGGGTAGTCCAGAATATTGTTTTAAGAATAACACAACTGTAATTGTTTTTAGAAACAAGCAACAAAACAGCCAATGCAGAAATTATTTGTAGTAGCATGGTTGGCTTTTCTGCCTCAAAGTTATAGTATCCTAGCTGTGGTGTACGCCTTAAGGTCATGCCTCAGGGAAATTAAACCCCTCTTACTTTATGATCGTATAATTCCACAGTCGCCATTAGTGACGAGCAAAACACATTTCACATACCATTTTGTAAAATTACCCCTAAAATTAATTTTACATGCAGTTTCACAATTCACTAAAATTTGTTTTTTTTTGTGATTTTTAAAGTTGTTACAGGTAGAAAGGAAGACATATTGGTATCTAAGAATTATTCCGCAACTGAATCCATGGTCTCCTTCCTCAGCTGCTCTATAATGCTCCACAACTCCTACCATGCAGCTCCGCACCCTCTCATCTGCCTCAAGCACTGCTTGCCTTTCACTTTGCACCACTCATTTCGGTTCAGAGGTAACGGCATTTGTGCTCACTTTCGAAAACACCATAAGCTGAGCCAAGCCAGCGATCCTTCTGAAGAGTCACTGGCAGCCGTTCTTGCTAGCCACAGACCCTTGTGCCCCTGTATTTGAGTAACCGGCTTCTTTGTCTCTATAAAATCATCCATTTGCGGTAAAGTTTAATCTGTTTAACCAGAAAATTGATAACATTCAAAATTATTTAATTGAGATTTAGTGGTTATTTTAAGCTAACATGGTTGAGAAAGACAATAGACATTGAAGTGGCTGTCTGTTTCTTAGCAGTGCTGAATATTTGGAGTTTTTCTATTAGCACCACCAGCAAGTAAGGAGTGCAGCAAAGAATTTGGTCACTCATGCAGACCCAGCAGTCCAGTGATTTTTGTCACATTTCTTACTTATGTCTAACAAATTAGTCAGCTGCCTCAGGTAAATATAGTGATGCCTGTGATACCAGGACTGTAACCAGCTCCAGTCTGGGACAGCTCACATCCTTAATGTTGATTTACAGCAATGACTTCTCAGCAGAAAACACAGATAGACTGTTAGAATCAAATTGGTAGTTTAATTTCAGATGCATTTTCAGTGCATACAGTTAATCAATGCTGTACATGTATACAATTATTTATGCACTTTTGGAACCCCTACATGGAATCGTATATCAGTTAATTTTTTTTGCACTTTATATATGATTTGAGAAAAAAAAAAAAGATAGCAGTGTTGTGCTAGACACTGAAGGGATTACAGCATGCTAAATCCGCATTGATCCTTGGTAAATTTCTAAATGTGAGAGGAACAAAGTGGGCAGTACCAGGCAGCACACATTCTGATATGCGTTTTGCATTACAAATGAACAACTGTAATATTCACCTGGTGAAGCCTCTTATACAAGAGGATAGAAGCCAACCTGCCAGAAAAAATCCTTATATATTCTTTCCTCTTTCAATTATTTCTTGTCACCTGGACTGTACATTTTATTTGTCACAGGAAGCCTAATTATAGAGAATATCCAAGCTAAGCAGATTTTCAGAGATGTTTCCCTTTTGTCATGTGTTCATTGTTAAAGATTTAAACTTATACATGACTCTAGGAACAGGTCAGGACAAATTGTCCCTCCATTTCTGATAGATAGATAGATAGATAGATAGATAGATAGATAGATAGATAGATAAATTTTAATTTTAATTTAGTAGGTAATGTAGATAGATTAAAATTTTACTATAGTAGGTAAGATAGATAATAGGGATTAATTGAGATATTTATCAATATAAATACAATGCAAATGGAACATATCTGTTCATTCACAATTGATAAGGCATATATAATAGAGAAAATGTACTAGATAGATAGATAGATAGATAGATAGATAGATAGATAGATAGATAGATCTTTATTTGTCCCAATGAAATTTAATCTAGGTGACTAATATCAGTTCTGGCTGAGGCATGAGCAGGAATTTTACAAGTAATTAAGCAACAAAAAGTCAAACTATGCTTAAAAATGACAGTGTTGTTCGCTTTTTTTCCTGGAACTGCTAGTTGCATTTTTTTTAAAGTGTGATTAATTTCAGTCAACAGGTTTATTTATAAACTTGGACCCTTAATTGCTGTCTATTTATGCTTGCGCATATACAGTAGCTAGCTGGTTCAACATAGTCCTCATTACATACTTACACATTTAAAACTGCATTTTCAATATCCAAAACACATTTCTAACTAGTCAAAATTTGAATTGGAAATGTCTACAATATAAGTTTGACTAGTCAAAATGAGAGCTACATCCATTTTCCAAACATGCTTATCCAGAGCAGGGTTGCAGGGAAGATGGAGACGATTTTAGTAAGCAATCAGTGTAAGGCAGGAACAAACGCTTGATAAGAACCACAGATATCTACAATTCAGAACTAACTATTTGGAATGTAAATTAGAGGTTATATATAAAGTACTTCGTGATATACTGTATATATTAGAGCAACATTTGCAATTGGCTTTTATACAAGTGTCAATTTGAGGTATCGTTTATCTTTTGAATAATCAAACTTCAACTTAAAGACATCCGTGGTTATATTTTCACTAAGTAATTTGAAATAGTAAACATCTGTAGTTAATCCTAATTAAAATTCCAATTGCAAATATGGTTATTTACATTTTCCATAAATACACTTGATGTTTTTTTGGAGGAAATAAGTGGATAGGACTGGCGAGCTTTGTTGGGCTGAATGGCCTGTTCTTGTCTAGAGTGTTCTAATGTTCTAATGTACAAATTGCAATTTAGATATCAAAAATACAATTTGAGATTTCCTTAATTAAATATATTAAATGTGTGTATGCAAATATAATATCAGCTTGTGAAAATGTAATTACAGATATCTGAGATCAAACACTCCATATAAGTCTTGGGAAGAGAATTTCAGTTTTCATGTGTCAAACTGGAATTGCTGATAGTTGCAATCTGAATTCCGACTAGTCAAAACACAATCAAACACAGGAAGTGGCATCAGACATTAGATGTTAAAACAGCTCACCATAAACCCATTCTATTTTAAAGATGTGGATTCATTTTAAGAAATGGGTCCTGATTTTGTTTATGGACAGCTTTGTTAATTGTGAGCTCCACAACAACACATTGGGTGAGAACTACAAAACACAAATTTTATTCATTTTTATATTTGTCTGATTTATTTTACAGAAAGGTGTAGAACAGATCATTCTACTAGTCCTTCAGACTGTCCAAACAGTTGTATTTATTTCTAATACTATGTAGTACATTTAGTGTTGGAGGATGGCCATGGATAGAGACTTCGGTTTGACATGAGGAATATTCATCACGTTCCACCCCAAAAACCTTATTTTAATGTGTTTTGTGTTTTGTAATTACAAAATTAACTACAAAACAACTTTTTGTGGTAATATTGCAAAAACAAAAAAGTAGGCTCATCACTATCCATTCTGAAATTTCTCAGATATATTTAGAGATAACCTTAAAATAAGTTCAGCCTCTCTGAAGTTCTATTGAAAGAATAAAATATTTTACATGAACGACTTTTGAGTAATCTCAAAATCAATTTCAAGTATCTTATAATTCATACAAGTTATAATATTTAAATATGGATGTGAGATATTTTGGAATATGTAGGAAGTTATTTTGCGAAATGTGAAAACATATTTCTGATGTTATAAAATGCATCTGGGATATTTTAAAAATGTAAAGGAACATGCTATCATGATTTGAGTTTCAGATATCTGAATATGAAGAAATCAGACGTCGCTACCAGACATTATGTAAAAGAAGAACTGTCACATTCATTAAGTCAATTTAACACACAAATATTGAAACAAACTAGTGATATATTCATGTATTGATATATTATGCAATGCATTCAAGTAATATGTCGTATTACATTACTATGAAATGTATTCACGTTACATTTATATACAGTACATAATGTATTAAGCTGGTAATGTTCACTATGAAAGGTGCAGTATAAATGAAATGCCAGTTTTAAATGCTCATGATTCAAGTTTTAAATTTTATAAAACTAACTTTTGCAATGCTTTTCTCAAAAAAATCATTTAAAGATTTTAGTTGTTATTAATATACATTGCAATATATCTTTGTAGAGTAAAATAAAATGATGACATTTGTTTTCGTCACAATGTAGTATAAAACGGAAAATCTTGAATGTTAGGGTGTCGCCCCCCCCATGGGCCCAGTTCAGCCTGTCTATGCACATTCTATTCTTCTCATGCCCCTCCAACTCCCATATATAAATGAGTGCCAGGGATGTTTGCCTTTAAAGCTCTAAGTCGACGTGGCCCCAAGCTATAGCAAATAGCCTCACAAAGTTGAAAGTTGCGCAAATAAAAGAATAAATTGTCTTAACGTAAGAAAACTTTAAGAACAATATTTCATTAAATAAATAAGCAAAAACCAACAACCACATGAAACAGGGAGAATGGAAGAACAGAGTTTACACATTTTATAAGTCTGTGGTACCAGTGAGTGAAAAAGACAAAGCATTTGTCAAAATGGCCTACGTGACTTTGTTTTCACGCAGAGTTTCTAAGAAGGTGAGAGAAATTTAAAGACTTAGACTTGCAGGTACTGGAATAGAACGACGTATTAGGCGTATGGCTCCCAGAATACACTGAACTGTGTGGTAGCGCTCCTTCACTTTAGTGATTGTGTAGCAGCTCTGTGAAATGTCACCTGCTCAATGATGCAGCTATCTAATGTGAACTTGAGCCAAAACCTACAGCCATCAGAAATGAGAACTGTACCAAGAAAAACAATGCAAGAGTGGGAGATGGTGTATGGGGGTCCTCTTAACTCAGGCAACTGTTAATATTTTCCTGCTGAAAAAAAATATTAATAATAAGCTACTGTATACTACTTTAATTGTGTTTGTGACGGTTTTTTCATTTTATTGTTTTGATTTGAAAATATTTACCTTTGTGATGTCTTCCTGTTGATTTCAGTGTTACTTTAAAAAATGGGAAAAACAAGAATAAAAAGCACTTTACTTCATGTTTAGAACTCAACTGTAAAATATTTAAATAAAATATATATTATTAATTTTTAAAATCTCTTTGGTGCATTATTTATTCTCTAGAGCTATAAGGTAGCAGCGCTAATCAAAGTGTCACCCTGTCATCAACTGTCAATCAACAAAATCACTAAAGAGAGACAGAGAGATTGGAACTATCTATGATGAGCTAATTAGGGAAAACCACAGATTCTACCTTTCTATCTAAATGTTAAAGTAAAACTCCACCGAGGCAGCAATATAATGCGAAGAAGCAACTGCATTTTCTATTTATCTGTGTTAAGCTAATCAATCATTCATCCTGTCTATCAGCCATAAGATTGACAGAAAAAAACAACATGTCTATAAAAAGTTCATCAGAAACAGACAGATTTTTTATTTATGTGTTAGCCGAAGTACCCAGGGTAACCTGGGCATAGTTGTATAAAGGGGAAAGTTAAGACAAAAAAATGTTTATCTATTTCTCAAATGATGACTTTCTTGTCATTGCTGCCAGAAATGCAGGCGTCCCATCCATCATCTACGCTTTCTCTCCATTTACGAGTTCAGAATTTATTCTTTTTGTGTTCAATTGGATTCCATAATTGTTGTAACTCCTTGTTGGGTTGAACCACAAACTATACTTCACTGTATTTCCTAGTTTACTGTGGATGCTTAATCTCAATTAATAAACTGGATGGCTTGTTGAATAACTTAATCCAGTGGTTCTCAACCTGTGGGGCGGGCCCCCCCAGGGGGGCGCGAAGTAACAAAAAGGGGGGCACGAAGATGTGAAAAAAACAAAACAAGAATCAAAAATATGAAAAAAATCTGTTGAAACCAAAACAAATTAACTTAAACTACATTGTGATACTAGAACAATAAATATAGAGTTAGATAAATGTCGATAAAAGTTAAGTAGGTATAATAAAATATGCATCTACATTTCAAAAAAATGTTAGGGGGGGTGCGATTAAAACTGTTATGAAAACTCGGGTCGCAAATACTTAAAGGTTGAGAAATGCTGACTTAATCCATGGATTCAAGCATCGACAGTCGAGGGGGCTAGTTGGGGTATTGCGGTTCACAGTCATTGCAGCGGATCTCTGTATTATTATAGGAGAGAGTGCCAGTGGTGGCATTCGATAATTTGAAAGATGATTCAAAGTTGATTCATTCAATTCAAATTTCTACAAATCATGACTGTATTGGCATCAAAGCGTAAAATTATAACTGTCTCATTATACAATGCACTTGAATAAATACCTACAATCAAAAAACAGTAAAAACTTCATACTCTTTCTACCATGTTCTGAACAGCAACTCAGAATACACTGAAACAGCAACATTTATTTCTGTAACACATTTTTATACAAACAATGTAGCTCAAAGTGCTTCACAAAGTGTCCAAGAGAAGGTTACAAGAAAAGGCAACACATTAGGCAATAAAATTAAAGAATAAGCAGCAAAGAACGGAAAAAAAAACAAATAAATCTAAATGATCTTTAAAACAATATAAGATATCAGGGATATAAGAGCAGCATGTTTCATTCTGTTTCATCGTGTGCCACACTTAGTAAGATTATGAAGGTGAACAGAGCCATTGGCTTTTTCAAAAATAGAAGGTTTTGCTCAGATTAAAAAAAACGTAGTGTCATCAGTTCATTTCAGAGTTATCGTTACGTGTATACACTGCAATGAAAGATTTATCTGCATGTTTGACCAACATGGAGCAGGACAACACTGTCATTGTCCAGTACCCTGAATCTTAGCTCCTCTGGTTATGTATCATATCCATCCAGCCTTGCTATAAACCTACCTTTAATAAAACATCACAAAATATTAGTCAGGAATGAGCAAAGAAGCTGAGATTCATTTCGCAAACACTCTTGTGAAATTGACACTAAACTTTGTTTTGCATACATTTTTGCAACAGCAGATCTCATTAAATAGGCAGTTTGTTGTTGAGGGAGTTGAAAGAAAGAGACATTGCACCTTAAGAGTTGGTCAACACTGTACACCATTTTTGGACCCGTACATTTCTCACAAAAGGGTCTAGGTGAAAACTGTACTAATTTCAAATGTAGATGCAGTATTGTTTGAAAGAGGACAACCAGAAGATGTGACAAAATCAAACATACGCACGGAGATCTTAAGCAAAGCTCAAAACACACTTTTAATAAGCCAATAAGCAAAACCTGAAAATAGCAGTCAAAATGCATTGACAAATGAGAAAGAAAAGAAAGAATCGCAGGAGTCTTCAAGAAAGTTTTCTGCAAACTTTCATCGAAAATGGCAGCCAATGTTAATCTTTTAGCAAGGCAGTAATTGATGCCAGTTCACAATCTCTAAGACCCCCAGCCCCCAGTAACCAGGAAGCCAAAAGTGACTCACAAAATGACAGCATGTATAGCTAAACAAAATGGGGGCAGAATGGAACAAAATGTTTTAATGTTAAATACATTTTTTAATGGAAAAATACCCCACAGATTTGGAATTCTCATAGTTCAAAACCTATAAGGGGATCATTTAAGATCAGAAAATTTTTAAGAAAAGGCTTAAATAATTAGGAGCAAAACAAAATCTTATGGAAATTCAACATGGCTAAACATAACTCACGATGAGACAAAATGATGTACTCTTTATAAATCAGCAAGGCAATAAAATGTTTATCCAAAACAGTTGAGGAGAAAACACTGTACCTGCAGTCTTAGATGAGATTCTGCTTTGTTGACACTGATAACGGTGTCCTCCCATCAGCCCCAGCACTCCCCTGTTGCCTGATGGGAAGAGTAGTCACCACATCAGTATTGGTTTTTGCATTACCACTCTCCATTACTGCCCATCTTCCCAATACACCTAATTTATATTTTAAGTTGGACTACTGCCAACGTACATGAAAAATTTCATAAAACTCAGTTCAGCCATTTTTGCAAGATTTGCTAACAAACAAACATAAAAACAGGCAAATAAACAGCTTGAGATTTTATTTATAAAGATTAAAACTACATTGACCGGTTCTTGAGGTTGATCCTCCAATTAGCTGTGAACCACCCAATCTCACAACTTCTCCAGGCTGGTGGTAAGGCTATCCTCCTGGCATTGCAATCTGTGCTTCGATTTAGGAGACTGGCATCATCCCAACTGACGGGAAAACGGGACTTGTTGTCCCTATCTGGAAAGGGAAGGGTGATCGCCTGGATTGTGGCAACTACAGGGGGATAACACTGCTCTCGGTGCCGGGTAAGGTCCTTTGCTAGGGTTGTCCTCAATAGCATCCGTGATCATTTGCAGAAAAGTCTGGTTTTATGCCTAACAAGTCTACAATCGACCGCATCTTGGCACTGTGGGTTCTCATGGAGCACAAACGCTAATATCGGCAGAGTTTCTTTGCAGCCTTTGTTGATTTTCATAAAGCATTCAATTCAGTTGATCGAGCTGCTCTGTGGGACATCCTGAGGGTTCGCTGGATCTCCTCGAGGTTGCTGGATATCATGAGCGGCCTGCACACTGGTACTGTGAGTGCTGTGCAGAGTGGAGGCAGAACCTCTGTTTTTTTTTTTCCCAGTTGATTCTGGGGTTCGTCAGCAGTGTGTTCTGCTCCTACTCTGTTCAATGCTTGTATGGACTGGGTGTTGGGCAAGGTCATGGGGTCCAGTGGCTGTGGGGCATCTGTTGGTGAAGACAGATTCATGGATCTTGATTTTGCTGATGACAATGCTATGATCTTTGAGGAGTCAATGGAGGTTCTGATTGGGGGGCTCAAGAGATTGAGTGAGGAGTCTGAGTGTCTGGGCTTGCAAGTGTCCTGGATAAAAACCAAGATACATGCTTTTAATGACCTCTTAGGCACAGCCATCAGCAGTGTGTCTGTTTGTGGAGAGAATGTCAACCTTGTTGAGAGGTTTACTTACCTCAAAAGTGACATTCATGTCTCTGGTGACTCTTCCTATGAAGTCAGTAGACGGATTAGGAGAGCATGGGGGGTCATGAGGTCATTGGAAAGGAGTGTGTGGCGTTCCCGATATCTATGCAAAAGGATGAAGGTCCAAGTCTTTAGAGTCAGAGTGCTTCCTGTCTTTCTATATGGTTGTGAGAAATGGACGCTATCCAGTGACCTGAAATGAAGACTGGACTCCTTTGGCACTATGTCTCTCCAGAAAATCCTTGGGTACCGTTGGTTTGACTTTATGTCGAATGAGTGGTTGCTCATTGAGTCCTGAATGAGGCACATTACCTGCATTGTGAGGGAGCATTAGTTATGGCACTACGGCCATGTGGTTCATTTCCCCGAGGGTGATCCAGCTTGTAGGATCCTTATTGTTGGGGACCCGAGTGGCTGGACCAGGCCAAGGGGTTGCCCACATAACACCTGGCTGCGGCAGATAGAGGGTCATTTCCGGAGGGTGGGACTAGACTGCGTGTCTGCCTGGGGGGTTGCCAAACGGGATCCGAGTTGTTTCGTTGTGTGGTGGGTGCGGCAACATACTGTACTAGTGCATGCTCCCCAACTTGACTTTACTTGACCACAATGCCTTCCATTTCTCTCTATTATAAAAAAAATCCTGGAGAGAAACAGTAGGGCGACGATACGTGATCTTCACGTTAAGATCACGGAAGACACTTAAAAGACCCGTGAGACTAGAGAGATTGGCCATGGAGCATCTCGTGGGGACCTTAAGCATGAGACTTTGTGCCAAGAGATTGACCCAGGACCATCTTGCGATGACGTAGAACATGAGATTCTTGCAAGACACGCCCTACTTAAATAAGAGCAAGGGCAGCTAGCAAACATACTCAGTCGTATTTTGGCTTTGAACACACACAGATCCAGGACTCTCAGTGCATATAAAGCGTATAAGGACAATACGTTATAAATGAAACATAGACGACAAAGCAAAGAAGAAAGCAGCACGGAGAAAAGAGACTCAAAAGCATTGGAAGATGAAAAAGAAAAAGAATAATCTACTTGCAAATTCAGAAAATAAGGAAAGTAATTATCAGCCCGGAACAAGTGGAATTGACAAAAAAGCATGTCCAATCCAGGCGTTAGCGCTATACACATGCAGAGCAGGTTAGAGATTATGAAAGCTGTGGAATTCGAAAGGCTCAAAAAAAAAATAGTTGGCGCGATACACATGTGGAGAAAGTTAAAGAATATGAAAGTAGGAAAATTAGAAAGTATAAAAAAAAGAAAGTAAAGATCGCAGGAGCACAAACAAATGGAAATTATTACTCGAAAAAGGGAAAATAATCACCACGGACCAGGTGTCATTAAAAAAAAGCAGGATAAAGTGAGGTCAGAAATAGAAGACAAAGAGTAGAAAACAAAGTAAAACATCATAAAAAGGATAAAAAACAAGGGGGCCAAACACATGCAGAGCAGGTTAGAGATAATAAAAACTGGAATTCAAAAGACCCAAAAAAAACGTAGGCGTGAAACACTTGCAGAGCAAGATACAGAAAATGAAAGCAGAAAAAAACGACAGTGTCAAAACAAAGAAACCAAACATCGCATTAGCGCAAAGAAAGAGAAATTATTACTTGGAGAAATAACGAAAAGGGGAATAGAGATTGAATATATGGACACAGGTGATATGTCAGATGTATGTAAATATTGCACGGCTTTGGAGTTTAAGTCAGAGAATTTCAAAAACGGAGTTTACCTCACATGCATTTATTTGTTACTTTGCAAAAAAATTATTAACTGCTGATGATGTGGATCGTTTTGTCTGTGCTGAAATTCCAAACAGAGAAACCTATCCTGAATTATGGTACAAAGTCATTAAACACGTGTCTCATTGACCTCATTAAAAAGATTTAGCACATTGGACTCGAAAGATTAAAATATTGTTTTTACAGAAAAAAAAATCTTAAAAGTGTGTATCCGGAAAAACAAAAACGGGGCTTGGCGAGCGAAGCAAGCAGGGGGCAAAGCCCCCTAGTATTAATCTATTATCACTATTAATATACATTTTTCTATGAAAAGCTGATGCAGAACCAAAATGGTTTTGTACATCTTCCTTGGAACATCAAAGATATTTTGTAGTATAGATGTGTGTGTACTCCATTATTACTTTATTACGTGAGCTTTAACATAATAGAATCTCAAAGTATTGGCATTTGAAATGGTATCCCACTTCTGACACCAAAAAAAAATAAGAATCTCAAGGTATTCAATTTGTTTTGGTTTATTTAATACAGAAGGGCATTAGAAAGACCATGCTTACATACTACTTAATACTTCAATAAAAAAGTAAAAAAAAAATTCAACATATACAGGTAACTTTTTATTACAATATTAAAGCACTGGAAGAAAAATTAATAAAAGATGGTAGCAAGAAAGGAAGTGTGGAGCAGTCAAGCACCTTACCAGAGCAGCAGGATGCACTGGCAGAGGTATGAGTGTGAAAAGAAAAACTCACAATCAGGACTGGCACTGAAATAATGCTGGTAGAACAAATGAAATGATTCAAAGACGATTGCAGAAAAAAATGAGTTAAAAAAAGTATGTGTTTGCTGGTGGGATTGCCAGTTCATTAAATGTGTGTCTGGGGCCTTAGGGTAGGATTCGAGAGAACAAAACAAGCTGTGATGCGTGAGTAACGTCAGTTATGAAACTCTCAGCAGGAGGCAACTGCAGGCTGCTTTGATTTCGATGGAAATAAAACTGTCCACAAGCCACTGTGAGGTGGCTAAAGCTTGAGATGGGGTGATGGGGATTAAGATCCTGTACTAGAGTTCACCTTCATTACATAAATAAAGACAGGATACTTAGAATAGAAAGCTGGTCCTATAAGATAGTGTAGGTATTAAAATTGTTACCTTTATTGTTAATGAGATTGGTCCAGTGGTTTAATAAGATGGCTTCATGCTGTCAGTGCCACAGATCAGATCTCAGTTGTGTGCACTGGTTTTCTGAATGACAGTTATTAAAAAAACAAATTATACTCGTTTTATTATGTTAAAAACAATAAATGAATCAATAAATAAACATTTGTTGGAGAAGATTAAAATGTGTTGTCCCCTTAGGTAAGCTGTCTTTTGTCTTAAGATGAACTAACATCGCCTGGACTTCTCCCTGTGAGCCTAATTTTGTGCTACAATAACAGCAGACAATCCCCACCCATCCTATGAACTTTGATCTTCATGTCTTTGTACTTTAAGGTTTTCAGTACTTTTGAGAACAATCTTTACATTTTCTATTGTTTTTGGTATCATTTTACAGCTTTTACAGTCAATAAGAACTGCTGTGGTATAATACAACATTGTAGCCTTTTCTGACTTGACAACCATGTCCAGGTTTGTTTGTACCAATGATCAGTCAAGTTCTTTACAGAATAACCAATGAGGGTGGCTATGGAACCGTTTCATATCTGTGTTGGGGTTACTACTGGATACGTTTATCTGCAGCATTGCACAGCCTGTATGTTTAATGCTTATCTCTAGTTTGATGTCTTAATGGTTATAACAAGTATTCAAGGCTGAGCTGCTATCACCATGTTCACTGTTACTATTATTAATATCATAAGGAACATTAATGTTGGTAGTTCTTGTTTCTCTTGAAATCATGGCATTTCTTTCAGTTTGCTCTGATTAATGTTTCATATCAATACTATTACTATGTGAAATTGGTCATCTACAAATGCCTCATGAGGAACAATAACTGATAACTTGTTAAGCAAGTTTATTTAACTTCCGACGAGGCATACATTTATGTGAACTAGACGAACCCATGTGAAGTAACATTTCCTTCCGGATTCTTAAAGTCATTTCTCAGTATTACCCTGCAGGTGCATGAATTTACTGGAAATTTCACTCAATTAGTTATGTAACATCCAACTGCGGACTGGCCCTTTTTCTTTAAAGAATGTATACAGACAAGCAGCAATAGAACCGATTAACCTGGAGACAGTTAAAAAAAATCAAAAACCCAGAGAAGAGAGCAAAGCTTGTTAGTCAGTTACTGAGAAGATGAGCGAAGGTTAGCAAGGTTATTCTGCAGCGCTTTGATAAACAGAGCAAGATGAGGAACTGGGACACCCTGCAGGCAAAACCATTTTACTTCCACCCGGGAGATCAAGGGCAACATTTTGGTTTATTCACTCTTTTAACGATGGACTACAGAGACAGCTAAGAGACCGAGTCGAGAGAGATTGAAAGAGATGTCAATATATACAATTTAATGTGGATTTAAATGTCTCTTTTATTCAGCATTTAAAACCCACTTGAAGATTTTCAAGCGGGCAGTTTCCTCGATTTGTTTGAATTCCCTCCGGTCTACCTGCTTGTTAAGCTGCTTCAACTATTTCGGAACATCTTGGGTATCAGCTTTTTATTGTTTTGTTTGAATTCTCATAATATACAGTTGTGCTCAAAAGTTTACATATCCTGGTAGAATTCATAAGATGTGTGCCAAATTTTAAAGAAAAGATGACTGATCAGACAAAAGATCTGTCATTTTACTTTAATGAAATCCAAGTTAAATTATAAGGCATCACAATTATAATGAGATGGTCCCTGTTCAAAAGTTTGCATATCCTTAGTTCTCAATACTGTTTATTGCTCCCTTTAGCATCAGTGATGGCATACAATCTTTTGCGACTTTAGTTGTGGATGAGGCCCTTGATTTTCATAGAGGGTAGGGCTGCCCATTCTTCTTGGTGAAAAGCCTCCAGGTTCTGTAAATTCTTCGGTTGTCTTGCATGAAGTGCACAATTGCAATCTCCCCAAAGTGGCTCAATGAAAAGGAGGTCAGGGGACTGTGATGGCCACTCCAGCACCTTCACTTTTCTCTTTTGTAGCCATTGAATGGTCTGCTTGGCCTTATGTTTTGGATTATTGTCATGCTGGATGATCCAATTGCATTTCATGTGAAGCTTCTGGACTGAGGAATGCAAGTTGTCCTCCAATATTTTTTGGTAACATACTGCATTTATCTTGCTATCAATTTTCTCAAAGTTATATGTGCCACTGTAGGTCACAAGCACCCAGAGCATCAGAGATCCACCTACTTTTTGTCATGGGCTTTGTTGCATCCTCTCCAAACATAGCATTTATGGTTAAGTCCATAAAGTTCAATTTTGGTCTCATCACTCCAAAGGTTTGTTCCAGAAGTTTTGAGGCATGTCTTCTTGCTGTGTAGGATATTGTAAGTGGATTGTTTTGTGGCATTGCCACAGTAAAGGCTTTTTGTTTTGCAACTTGACCATGCAGACCATTCTTGTTGAGATACCTCAATATTGTGTATCTTGAAACAGCAACACCACTTGTTTACAAAGAACAACAACAACAACATTTATTTATATAGTGTGACAGATGGCCGGGGTCCATGCCTGGCCGGGACGCCCCTTCACCACATCTGCAAAGGGAACAAGGGTGGGAAGCCCAGTATCTCCCCCTGGATGCTAGATGGCATCCTCTCTGGGTTGCAGCGGTGCCTCAGACTCTCCCAGGGCTGCATGGGGGTTGGGGTTCTGTGAAGCTCTAAGGGGTGTTGCAGCAGGAGCTGCTGGCCCCTTTTGGGCAGTGCTTTTGCCTTACCTAGAAGTGCAGGCGGATGTCGCCAAGCAAGCACCTGGAGCACTTCCGGGTACCCAATAAAAGGGTGTCAGCGACCACCACTCAGCGGCCAGAGTCAGGAGGAAGGAGGACAAGGCTTGCTGAGGAGGAGTGGTGGTGGTGGAAGAAAGAAGAGAGTGCTTGGTGTTACTTGTGTTTAGTGCTTGGGACTATGTTGTGGCTGGAGGGATTACAGGGAAGACGTGCCCTCCAGCTGAAGAAAAATAAACAGTTTATTTATTTTACCCATGCCTCCCGTGTGAATCAGTGCCGGGTCAGGCGCTATATAGCGCCTTTCTTACAATAGCACATTTTCATACAAACAATATAGCTCGAAGTGCTTTACATGATGAAGAAAGAGAAAAAAAACAGAATAAATAATAAAAATTAGGGAACACTAATTAACATAGAATAAAAGTAAGGTCCGATGGCCAAGGAGGACAGAAATAATAAATAAAATCTGCAGGGGTTCCAAGGCCACGAGACCACTCAGCCCCCTCTAGGCATTCTACCTAACATAAATGACCTCAATCAGTCCTCATCGTATTCAGGGTTCATATGGAAGAATTTGATGATGATGGTCATGTGGACTTCTGGCCTTTAATCCATCAATGTAAGGACATCACGGTGCTTTGATCAGGTGGTGGCGGCGCAGATCGGCACCACAGAAAACCGGAAAAAGAACAGAAGAGAAAGTAGGGGTTAGTATGGATTTTGGAGCCACCATGAATAATAGTGATAATTAATTGAATATACAGAGCATCAGGATTTGAGGGCTATGAGAAAGCCATGTTAAAGTAATGTGTTTTCAGCAGTGTTTTAAAGTGCTCCACTATATTAGCCTGGCGAATTCCTATTGGCAAGCTAGTCCAGATTTTAGGTGCATAACAGCAGAAGGCCACATCACCACTTCTTTTAAGTTTAGCTCTTGGAATTGACATGTATTTGAAGATCTAAGGTTACAATTTGGAGTGTAAAGTGTAAGACATTAAAAAATATAAGATGGAGTGAGATTATTTAAGGCTTTGTAAACAATAAGCATTATTTTAAAGTCAATTCTGAATGACACAGGTAACCAGTGTAGTGACATCAAAACTGGAGAGATGTGCTCGGATTTTCTTTTCCTAGTTAAGATTCTAACAGCTGCATTCTGTATTAGATGCAATCGATTGATGTCTTTTTTGGGTGGTCCTGAGAGGAGTGCGTTACAGTAATCTAGCCAACTGAAAACAGAAGCATGAAGTAATTTTTCAGCATCTTGCATTGTTATAAGAGGACTAACTTTTGTTATATTTCTTAAGTGAAAAAATGCTGTCCTAGTAATCTGATTAATATGTGATTTAAAATTCAGGTCAGAGTCAACAGTTACCCCTAAATTCTTTACCTCTTGACTTTTAATCCCAATGCATCAAGTTTATTTCTAGTAACCTCATTCTATCCATTATTGCCAATCACTAAATTTCTGTTTTCTCTTTATTTAGTTTGAGAAAATTACTACTTATCCATTTGGAAACTCAAGTGAGACATTGTGTCAGTGAATCTAGAGTGTCAGGGTCATCAGGTGCTATTGATAAATACAGCTGTGTGTCATCAGCATAACTGTGCTAGCTCACGTTATGCCCCGAGATAATCTGACCTAACGGAAGCATGTAAATCGAAAAGAGCAGCGGACCCAGAATAGAACCTTGAGGAAAACCATATAGAATATCATGGGTCTTTGAAGTATAATTACCACAACTAACAAAGAATTTTCTACCTGCCAGGTAGGATTCAAACCAATTTAAGACACTGCCAGAGAGGCCATCCCATTGACTAAGACGATTTCTAAGAATATTGAGATCAATGGTATCAAATGCGGCACTCAGATCTAAGAGGATGAGAACAGATATACTGCTTCTGTCTGCATTTACCCGCAAGTCATTTACTACATTAACGAGTGATGTTTCTGTACTGTGATTTGTTCTGAAACCCGACTGAAACTTATCAAGAATAGTATGTTTATTAAGGTGGTCATTTAGTGGCATAATGACTGCCTTCTCTAGGATTTTACTTAAGAAAGGCAGGATAGAGATAGGCCTAAGAGGAGTCAAGATTATTTTTCTTGAGCAGGGCTTTAACTACAGCAGTCTTAAGACAGTCTGGGAAGACCCCCATATATAATGACAAGTTTACTATGTCAAGAATACTATCAATTAGTACGCCTGATACTTCTTTGAAGAAATTTTTTGCAATTGGGTCGAAGACGCAGGTGGAGGGTCTCAGTTGAGAAATTATTTTATATAAATCAGATAAATCTATCCTAGTGAAAGAATTGAATTTGTTTATAATAGAGTACTGGGATTTAAGAGGATCAGTGTTGGGGAGATGTACTATATTATTTCTAATATCATTCATGTTTTAATTAAAGAATACAGCAAAAGCCTCACAAGTTTAACTGGAAGTATTTTGGAGGCATTCCTTTGACTGACTTGGGTTTAGCAGACGATCAATTGTAGAGAAATAGCAGCACCTCTCAAGACGGACTGTGTTATTGTACTCTGTTATTTTAACCTTCAATATCTCATAGTGGATAGTTAGTTTAGTTTTTCTCCATTTACGCTTAGCTCTATGGCATGTTCTCTTTATATCAGACACTCTTTGGGTCTTCCAGGGTCTAACAATGCTAGAAGATTTTTTAACTATCTTTTCAGGTGCGACTATGTCAGCAGCAGCTCTCACCTTAGTATTAAAATTTTCCACCTTACTATTTACATTATTCTCACTATTGTACTAAACACTACAAATGGACTGGTTGCTTAGAATGTTTGTAAATTTTGAAGCTGTTGATGAATCAAAGAAGCGTTTTTTAACACTATGCTTCTCGTGAATATTTTCTATCATTATTTCTATATTAAATAGTAGAGAAAATGGTCTGATAGACCAATAGCAATGATCTACTTCACATCAACTTTTAGTCCTTTGGTAATTACTAGGTCTAACGCATGACCTGCTTTGTGTGTAGCCTGACTAATGTGCTGGCTCAAATCAAAAGAGTCCAGGAGGTTCATGAATTCTTTTACTTTCGGGTCGATATGAAAGTTAAAGTCACCGACTATTAGGAACGTGTCATAGTTTGTAATTACAATTGACAACAAGTCTGAGAATTCCTCAAAGAAAGACGCATTGTATTTAGGAGGTCTATACACGGATAATACTAGAAACTGAGAAACTCCATGAATAACAACGGCAAGATACTCAAAGGGCTTGAATTTGCCAAAGCCGACAAAGCCACTTTAACCGGCTCAAGTAAATGTTTGCTAAACTACCGCCTTTCTTACCTTGGCGATCTGCATGAGCAAAGCTGTAATTCGGAGGCACAGATTAGATTAAAACAGCTGCACAATTAGAGCTAAGCCATGTTTCACTTAGTGCAATAAATTCAATTTTCCTATCACTAATAAGATCGTTGATGGAAAATGTCTTGGTTAATGCTCTAACATTTAACAAAGACATTTTTAATGTTTCAGAAGAGCAGAACTGAATTGTATGTGTGTTACGGGTATTCGAAATAGAAATTAAGTTATTTATATTAGCGCCGCTCTGTGCATATTTTTTTATTTAATCTATAGTCTGTTTTTATAGTTTTAATATATTGTTCATCAAGAGATGTAATTGTAATTAAGTTCTTCGTATTTATGCCACACTGCCTAGTTTTTTTTACATGTATTGAGGTTAGTTATTACAGTATTAATGCAGTGCACTTTGGAGGAAGATTTTGTTAGCGAATTATCACGTCCTAGCAAAGAATTATGGAAAGGGTTAGGAGTAAAAATAGACAGTCGAGAAACAAATTACCTTAGTGATGTTTCTGGAGAGGACCCAGGCGCCGAATCTATTTGGATGAAGACCATCCTGTTTGAAGAAATGCGGCCTCTCCCAGAAGAGGTCCCAGTTGTCTATGAACCTGATGTTTTGACTCTCACAGAAGCCTTTCAGCCAGATGTTTAACGCCAGCAGACGATTGTAATATTCGTTCGATCTTCTAACGAGAGGTAGGGGATCCGAGATGAAGATTCTTGCAGCCTGTGTCCTCTCCTTTGTGGCTTTAATAAGTGCTGAGAAGTCTGCCTTGAGAATCTCTAGCTGTTGATGTCTCACGTTGTTTACCCTGGCGTGTATCACAATGGATCCCACTGCCCTGTTCTTGTGACTCTCAAAGACTGTCGGCGCTCGTCTCATAACATCTCAGACACGAGCACTGGGAAAACAAGAGACAAAAGTTTTCTGATTAGGGCAAGAGATATTTAGGTTTCTTACGATTGAATCTCCAATCACAAATACATCACCCGGGGTAGAAGGCAAACTGGGGGTGCAGAGAGGGTCGAAACGGTTCTGGGTGAAGATGCTTGCCTGTGCCGATGGAGGTGTTCTGGCCTTTAACCCCTGCCTGCATAGCTGAAACAGGCCGAGTTCTTTATCATTGACGTCGTCGCTCCGATGACGAGGCGTGGGGTTAAAGCTCACTTGGCCTTGAATGTGAGCGGCACAGCATGGAGTCGATGTTACTGAACCACGATATTCTGTGACGATTTCAGATGTCGCCTTCAAATCCATCAGGAGCCTCCCAAGCGTATATAAACTTTTGATCAGGCCCCTTTGGGTGATTTCAGTTATCATTATATTTAAAAAGGGGACAAACGATTATATGATAATAAATTGCCTCTCCTAAGCACAAGTTAAGTCAAGTTGGAGAGCATGCACTGGTGCAATGCATTTCCGCGCCCACTACATGACGAAACAATTTGGGATCCCGGTTTACAACCCCCCCAGGCAGACAAGCGGTCCAGTCCCACCCTCCGGTAATGACCCTCTATCTGACGCAGCCAGGTGTTATGTGGGCGACCCCTTGGCCTGGTCCAGCCACTCGGGTCCCCAACAATGAGGATCTTACGAGCTGGATCACCCTCAGGGAGATGCGCCACATGGCCATAGTGCCATAACTGATGCTCCCTCACAATGCAGGTAATGTGCCTCATTCAGGACTCCATGAGCAACCGCTCATTCAACACAAAGTCAAAGCAATGCTACCCAAGGTATTGTCACGTTTAGGA
The DNA here is from genome assembly GCA_026402145.1 of Polypterus bichir lapradei. Lineage (NCBI taxonomy): Eukaryota > Metazoa > Chordata > Cladistia > Polypteriformes > Polypteridae > Polypterus > Polypterus bichir. Next base: position 31,995,070 of record JANRMT010049829.1, on the reverse strand, counting down.
GGGATTGTGACTTAGAAGTGTTATGTCATAATTCCGCAGATAGTAGCTTCGCATCATTGGCTCCTCAGCCAAGCACATACACCAAATGTCTGAACCTGCAGTTCCTCTCATACTGAACAGGATTGCTATTGTGACAAGATAACCTGTCTCACGATGGTCTAAACCCAGCTCACCTTCCCTATTAGTGGGTGAACAGACCAATGCTTGGTGAATTCTGCTTCACAATAATAGGAACAGCCGAACTCAAAGGATCAAAAAGCGAGGTCACTATGAATTCTTGGCTGCCACAAGCCAGTTATCCCTGTGGTAACTTTTCTGACACCTCCTGCTTGAAACCCAAAAAGCCAGAAGGATCGTGAGGTCCCGCTTTCATGGTCTGTATTCATACTGAAAATCAAGATCAAGCGAGATTTTGCCCTCTTGCTCCATGGGAGGTTTCTGGCCTCCCTGAGCTCGCCTTAGGACACCTGCATTATGGTGAGACAGGTGTACTGCCCCAGTCAAACTCCCCACCTGCCACTATCCCCGGAGCGGATCATGCCCGAGGGTGGCTCGGGTGCTTGACGGCAAAAGCGAGAGACCCATAGGGCTCCCCCTCACGCCTCAAATGAAAAAATGATAAGAATAGTGGTATTTTACCGGTGGCGCACACTCCCTAAAATTAAAATTAAAGCTTTCTGCATGATCACAATATTTCACAAATTCTGCCAGGGTATGTAAACTTATCAGCATGACTGTACAATCCTTCAGTACTCATCTTCATCATTAAAGTACCAATTAATCACTTCGGTACAGCACATCTGGAGCAACTGTTAGATTAAAGACCTTGTTCAAGTGCCCAATGAAGAAGGATCGCTTCTGGCAGTAGTGGGAATTCATCCATCAACCTACCAGATGACCAATGTAGATCCTTAGCCTCAGAGCCACCACGGTAACTTAGTCTTTTCAAATTTAGTTTATTGGTAACACTTTAGTTAAGGTACTGCAAAAATTCATCCTTCACTCAATTACTATTATGTAACGAAGCTTTAACAAACACTTTTCTGGATCTTCATAACACTTAGAAAACATCAGCGATGTATTTATTCATCTTTGCTATGTGACCAACAAACAGAACTTCCCATTGGGGTGGTCTGAAGTGACTTCACTGAAACTCGTTTCTCATGCTTTTACATATTTAGTATGAGACCTGTGAATCCTTCATATTAATAAGTCATTTTACCATCTTGTCAAGATGCCATACTGCACAGACATGAATCACCTATCTACTGATATTTTTTAGGTATTATGAACGCCAAAAGAAGCCTCTGTTAAGGTCTTGTTACATAAGAATAAAGGAATAATAGATGCATTTTTGCAGCACCTTAGCTAAAGTGTTACCAGTTTATTTTTGTATAGTATAGCATTTTTCACTGAGTACAGACTCAAAGCACCATAACAGATTTACAGCTATAGTGCAAATTACATCATTTACGTACATAAATTGCAAATTAGGTTAAACGCACAGTAAAACAGAACAAATTCAATTTTGTTAACATATGCATGACATTATATCTTTAACATCCTAGTAAATCAAAGTAAAATTAAATAAAGGACCAAGATGTTGGCTTGATTACAGCACATTAACATAAAATTAACTTAATTGTTAATTAAATGTGTTAGATTAAATAGAGAAAAATTAATCCCGAGATTAATTAAATTAAAAAGCATCCATCTCTTCTCTTCCAATTTAGGATTATCAGAAGCCAAAAAAAAATATAAAACTAATAAATAATGTGCAGTAAACTACCATCTAGCAATCCCCTTGAAAAGCTCACTTAATCCAGTGTAATGTTTCATGTTGACCAGAGCCTATGCCAGCTCATTGGGCGTGCGTCCATAAGGATTCCTGTTACGAGATAATACCACAAATGCTCTTCTAAAAGGCTGAACTACACTCACACCCATTAACATAACATGCTTAACTTTGAGATGTGGGTGATGTCCTGTTAAGGAGAAAAAAGGCAGGGGAAAAAAAGTTCCTTTGAAATATCAGATTGGAAGGTGTTCTGGACTGATTTCTAGCATATAAGTTTATAAATATGTTGTATGTGTATATTTATAAGCTAGACAAAGCAAATGTAATATTAGACAGTTTTTCAGGAGGTGATCATTGATGAGAACAGCAGTGCTTTGATGTTTACCTAACCTAACC
>JANRMT010049829.1:31944602-31992776 GCA_026402145.1 Polypterus bichir lapradei | reverse complement strand
TAACCGTGCCAGTATATTGCCCTACTTTTTCCGAATTAAAATTTTTTTTTTTTTCCTTCCAAGGCTCAGCTACCATTCCAACCCTTAGGCCCCCCCCCCCCCCCGTCTTTAGGACTGGCTCAGGATGAGGAATTTATGGTGATGGGGCTGCAGACCAGCTTGGCCAGAGTCACTGTGCTTGGACTGAGAGCCTATAAGCCATCCACCACAGGAAGGCCATAAACTAACTAAATGTGGGGTGGGTTGTAGCTGAGCGTTTTCATTGGTAACTGACCCTGGAAGGCACAGATAAACTAATTCTATTGGTCTAAAGTATGGCTGTATATGATTGGTTTTGAATTGGCGGTCATTCTGTATTACGACGTCCGATTGGTTTGTATTTTATTGTAGGAGTGGTATGAAATTGATCACTCTGCCTTTACCTTTCTCTCTTACCATCAGGCCATGAAGAAAAGACCATGAAGACAATTGTTTTTTGTCTTGGCAGAGTTCTATACTGTATTACTCTACTTTCCCCTTTTGTATTATTAATGGGTAACCTTTGTCAGAATGTCTCAAATCTCACAGACTTACTACTGTTTATAAGGTATTGTAGTATATAACTTCTCCCCACCTTCACTTCTACATTTATAACCTCAGGCAATTAGGTGTAGTAAAAGACAAGCAGGAGTTAAGTAACACTTTAAATAATGTATTATTGATAATACTCATAAATAATAACAATAAGCAAAGTACAAGTGAATATTGGCAACCATACAACCTGATAAATGAAGGTGACACACAGACTTGTTTGTTACTTAAAATGTCTCTAGTTAAGGCATCATTTTTGGTCAGCTTTCCTTGTGTTGATGCCAGTCCCCTCCAGACTCCCTCTTCACATATGGGAGTCTATAGAACCCAACACCATCGATAGTTATGACCGAGATAAGCTGACAAGCCAGGGATGGTGGAAAGTGCTCAGGTGCCTTTATTAAAAAAACAGTCAGAAACAAAAACAAAAAGTGTCCACAGTTCAGTGTTTTAAAAAACAGTACATAAATAAATAAATAAATAAATAATCCAACAAACCAGGTGAAAAGTGGGGGGATAAAAACCATAATAAATAAATCCATTAAAATCAGAGGTTAAAATGCAGTCTTACGCCTCACGATCTCAGCCTGCCTCCTTCTCTTTCTCACCGGCTCACCGATTACTCGCGTAGTCAGCAGAGACTTAGCAGACACAAATGCTCTTCTGGTGACCCCCGTCTTGGCTGCCTCCAAACTGCATGAGGTTGGCTCTCCTCCCGTCTTCCCTTTGCGCTCACTCAGTCGCACATCAGATGCCTAGGGAGGTCATCTGCCTTGCTCGCCACACTTCACCCAAATATTCAGCGGGGTGAACTAGCCCCTAGAGCGTCACAGCCGACACTCCTTCGCGGGGCCCCAGATTATACTGTCCTCCCAAGACTACCTTTCACGTCTTTTAACCTCCTTCTCTTTCGTTCAATCTTTTTTCCTTTTTTTCTCTTTTCCTCCTGACCCCCCTGAGCTGGCCCGTACTTATATGGCTCCGTGGGTGCAGCACCTTAATCAGGAAGCCGATGAAGCAATTGAGGATGACCTCATCAGCACATGCAGGTGTGACTCACCCCAATTACCTCTCGAACTCCCCACAGTCGTGCAATCACGCCCATGGAGACTGACACGGCTAACTGGATTTAAAACTGGCCATTCTTTTGAAGCCACGGACCCGCTCTACCACATTCTTCAGAACAGGCCACATGCCTGTCTCAATATAGCTGCCGAGCTGTGCTCTTCATTGTGTTGTCCTTCTCAGTTCCTGGTGAGTGAGCTGCTCCTTCATCAGATGGTGTAAGAGACAGAAGGAGGGGTAAAGCATGCAAATTTATAGATTCTCTGTCCAAACCCTACAGCCCATAGGGCGTCGTGGTACTTAATTGCTTCTGATTTAAAACCAAACAGGCAATTTTAGACCAATAGAATTCTGGTGCAACACAATGGTTTCACACCTGCCCCAATACCATTTGTTGCCAGATAAGTAATTTGGCTTTCCATTTGGGGTTGACTGAGAAAGTCCTACAGAGAATCACTTGTCAGACTTGTTTTAGGCATTTCCCTCGACCCTGTCATAAAATTACAAAGACTCAGTCCTGGGGATGGGGCATCAAACCATTGCTGTTCTTATCAATGATATAACACTAATATTATATTGCTTTGTCTATGTTACAAATAAAGGCATACAAAATTTTTATCAACTTATATACAAAATTTCACACCACAACAACAACTCTATCTCGGCAGCCATAATAGGACAGGAATATGGCTTGTTTCAAAGATCATGTGATAGAAAAGCAAGCTACAATGAACATAAGCTGAAAGTCATCTATGGATGCATGATGCCATTCTGCTTAGGCTGTAAGGGTTTGGTTTGCCAATGCTCACTTTGTATTCTTCTTCCTTAATATTTCTGGGTGTTTTTATCAATAATAGCATAATCAAATGTGTAACTTAACTTCTGCCTGTTTCTTTACTCTGTTTAATTACCTGAGATTACAGAGGTAGAAGGGAAGGGGAGAGGAAGTGTTAAAGTATCTGATCACAGAATGGAAAGTGTATGGGACTGTAGACATTGTCGTGACTTTATATTTGTACTTATTATGTGACTGATGCCTTTAAATGAGGAGACGTAAAACATCCAAGATACAATTGGTTACATTTCTGTTATTTTTCCAATTGGAGTACAGGCAGATGAAGTGACTTGCTCATGGCCATGTGGTGTCAGTAGTGGGATTTCAACGCACAACCTCAATATAAATCACAATGATATATAGTATTATTCAGTTTTGTAATCACAGTAAAGTGCTTTATTACCACAAGCAAGAGTCCACACATTTCACCATATGTTTCTTTGCATGCAATGCAATGCAAATATTTTCAAATTGCAAAGAAAACAAAATGTCAAGACACTACTTTGAAAATCTGATCCCTTTGTGTGATTTTGCTGAGATCTCAGCTCAAACTTATGAGCAGACAGGGAGCCGGGGTATTTTGTTTTAAAAGAAAAAATCTCAGAAGTATGAGACAAATGAACATTTCTCCATTTTATTTATTTCTAGTCTCATTGTTGTCTAGAAGAAACCAAACACATATTAAGCAATCTCTTTTTTCATTCCAATGAGGTTGGTCACTGTCTATGTGAACATTCACCTCTACTTTTCTTATCCATGTTCATTTTCTCTGGGTAATCTGTTCTCATCCTTAAAAGTGTGTTAGTCGAGTTGGTGACTTAAAATTAGTCTTGTTTTAAGAAATACATTTGAGTATAATGGGATGGTATGGAGTCCTCCCCAGGTTTCTTCCTGCCTAATGTCCAGTCCTGTCAGTACAATCTCATGAGCCCATGACAGGATGGCAGGAGAACATTAGGGTAGTTTGACATTTTATGGGAGCAGACAAACCATAAAATATTACTGAATTTTTTAAACTAACAACCTTGCTGCTAAATATTTACATCACATTCCAAATCAAATATGCATAAAAGTACAATATGAAGTAAATCTTTCATCAGCACATTTAAAACTTCAAAATTATGAAAATGCACACAAGTATGTTAATATTTGAATGACAGAAAATGCTTTTTTAAAGTTTTTTTTTTTTGTCTTCTTATTGTGATTGTTGCAGAATAAGCGCTGTTATTTTTTTAAACAAGTTAGAAAATGTATGTGTGGCACATGCGTTCAGGGATTGGGTTAAGTGTTTTGAAAGTTGGGACATTTTTAATGTTTTAATCTTAATTAATCAGATAGACATTATTATTTAAGAAATATTTTGTCAGAGGAGTCCGTGTGACGTGTGATACAGATTTGCTCAGGTCATCGTTCCGCTTGTACTGACTACTGATGATCTGTTTGTCAATAATAGCTCGTTTCGTACATGTAAAAAAGAAAATGTTGTGTACAAAATACACTGTACAAGTTGAAATAACTGCTCTCGAGCTAAATCTGAAACAAGCTCATATGTAACGGAAGTCATACAGAATGTTTCTCTGTTGTTTTAAGGTTAGACATGAAAAAGAGAGCTGTGATGGATTTAATTTTCATTTTCGTTATTATAATCTAATGTTGTTGGTCGAGGGTATGACAGGAGCCAAGATGAAATGTTAGGGTGCCAACTGGGTCCGTTTACTCAAAATCATAAATTTGCTTAAATTAACAAGCTCACAATGGAACGATAAGAAAATAAAAACAAAATGCAGCCTTTGGCTGTGGGTTAAAGGTTCTGGAGAGTGCTCAGGCTTTAGGGTTGGAGCTCCATAGTGCAGGTGGCTCATCTCCTGAATGACATGCCTTCCTGCTTTTATAGATTATGGGCTGAAAGGGTGGGCCATTTGTCCATAATGGACATCTTCTTGGCACTATGGGTGGAAAAAGAGACAGAACAGTTAACAATTGCACCCCCTGGTGTTCCGGGGTTGTAGTGCTTACTTGACAAGCACAGAAGGTAACTGTGTGACACACATGCGTGACACCTATTTACATGAGATGCCTTAAAAATCTTTAGTTCAAAAGAATACCTTTTATTTCAGATTAATCTCAGTAACATAGGCCACCCCATTAACTCTGCTCATGATGGAGAGCAATAATATATGTTTCATCTAGGTTGGTCCTACAAGAATCAAAATTCTTTGCTACTCTGTTATATAAGAAGGAAATCCTGGAAATGGATGGCAATAAGGATACATGTGGATATACAGAAGTATCTTTACTTGGTAATTTTACCACATACTTGCCACTCTTGTGGTGCCGGCTCTCCAGACATCTCTGTCTTGGCCAGTCTCTCCAATCATCCCCAGGTGTGGCCCATCCTCTTGGCATCTGCTTCCAGGTGCTGCCACCAGGTGTTTCTTGGCCGACCTTTTTTAGACTTTCCTTGGTAATTCCATATGAGGCCTTGCCTTATGATGCACGAGACTAGCTTATGGAAGATGTGACTTCCGGTTGAGCAAACGCTGGCGTGACTGGTCGCTGCTGCTCTCCGGTAACTTTTTAACTTTTTATCTTTTTAACTTTTTTACGAATAACTTACAATATAATGGACTATGTAGCTGTTTTCATTTTCATTTCAGGCAGATTTATTCGTTGAGTTTTATTTTTCATTCATTTAAAGCTAGACTGATTTCTAGCTCGACTACTGATTTGGCTGTGTATGGACTATTTTTGGGCCTATCCCCATTTTGTAACTTACCTGGCTTTGTTCTCCGGACATCTGAGTTGTCTGCATCTTCACTTAACATGTGGACAAGTAGGATATTTACAGTATTTGATTTGTGTTTGTTTGGTCCCTCCTGTCGCTCTCTATCATAACCTGCAACAGGCCTGCGTCAGTACTCAGCTGCCGAGCTACTTCAACTCCGCTTTCACCTGTCCGAGCCTCTGCTGACTGGCCTGTATCTCTATTCAGACATAGTATTCCTCCCCCGTCGGAGATACATCCACCGCGGGTCCCGCCGGAGTATCCAAGCTGACCATTTGAAAATAATAAACTCAAATCTGGTCCAGTTCTCGACGTCCTCCACGTAATTTAGGCAGAGTCGCTGACCACAGTGTGTTAGCCAGCCTATCCCGGTCGGTTAATACTGTTGCTAAATGCGATAACGCTGTTGTCAACTTCGGTCTGCTAAACATCCGCTCACTCACGAGCAAGGGGCCTCTCATCCACGATCTCCTCACTGATTTTAAGTTTGACTTTTTCTGTCTAACTGAAATATGGCAACAACCTTATGACTTTTTCCAACTTAACGAATCCATACCCCCGGGGTTTGTTTACATCTCTCAACCCCGTGGCTCTGGCCATGGTGGAGGTCTCGTGTTAATGTATTGTGAGAAATGGAAAGTCTTGCCGTTGTCTGTTCCTGCCTTTAGTTCTTTTGAATCTCTTGTGTGTCAATTAAATGAACATATTGCAACTATTATTGCAACTGTTTAATGGCCCCCTAAACCAAATAATGACTTTCTGAATGACTTTGCTGTTTTCCTTACACACTTATCTACTGTTTCATCAAACATAATACTTCTGGGGGATTTTAATATACATATGGATAATATTAATGCCCATATTATTAGAGACTTTACATCCTGTCTTGAGAGTTTTGAATTCCAACAGCATACAGATGTTCCCACTCATTCCAAAGGACATATCTTGGACTTGATTTGCTATTCTGGAGTTACCCAGCTTGATTGTACTGCAGATGAACTCCCTATAACTGATCATTTTCTTATTTCATTCAATGTTAATCTTGTACTTTCCAAAACTAAGCTTTCCCGTCTCATGTCTTTCCGTAATATTAAGAACTAGCAAAATACTCGCGCTTCGCAGCAGAGAAGTAGTGTGTTAAAGAAGTTATGAAAAAGAAAAGGAAATATTTTAAAAATAACGTAACATGATTGTCAATGTAATTGTTTTGTGACTATTATGAGTGTTGCTGTCATCAAGGATTTGATTATCATTATTTCTTTCAATCAGGTTCATATTTGGAGGATGTGTTGTGTTCAGGTTACATTCCGTGTTTGTCTAGTCTATCCCTGACCATCTCATCTTCGTTGTCAACCGTTGTAAAGATAACAGGTTTCATTCATCGAAGTGACCACTATCCAAATCGGTACTTGTGAATCTAAGATGTTTAACAGGCATTCTCGGTATTAAGTTGTGGATTTGCCTGTGAATATTTAGCGGTAGCGTGTCTATGAACGTAATTTAAACTTAAGCTTTACACCTTGCTTTCCTATTGATATGTCTACAAAGGCTTGTTCAGCGGCAGAGGGTTGTTCCTTTCCTACTGCATCAATAAACAGCTCGTCTTCCTCTTTATCTGAGACATCACACACTACATGCACGGGTTTACCTTTCCCAGTCCTGCAAACTTTAGCAAAATAGTTCAATTCACCACATTTTTTACACTGTCTTCCTTTAGCTGGACTTGGACTTTTTCCACCGTGTGGTTTGTTTCCGCAGTAGGTGAACTTATGAATATGCGTGTATGCGTCAGTCGCTTCATATTCTATTGCTGCCGTCTCAATTGTGTAATGCGTTTTTTGTTCAGCGCTCTTTGGAGCTCTTGCTTGTTGTCTGCGTACTGCGTTCACAGTCAGTTCACGTGAGCCGCTCGGAGTACATGCATCAAAGGTTCTCAGCTGTGCTTGTGCTATCTCGTGCGATCTTGCGATGTCCACGGCTTTATTTAATGTTAGCTCAGACTCGGCACTTAAAAGTTTCTCTCATACTTTTGCTGAGTTTGTGCCAAACACTAGTCTATCCCTGACCATCTCATCTTCGTTTGCATATGCACAGTCCTTCACCAGCAATTTTAACTCCGTTACAAAGTGATCAAAAGTCTCTTTTATACCCTGCGTCTTCTCATTAAACTTGTATCTCGCGAATATCGTATTCGTCTTAGGCATGACAAAAGCCAGCGGCAGCGTGTCTACGAACTTAACTTAAAGTTAAGCTTTACACCTTGCTTTCCTATTCGTTTGCATAAGCACAGTCCTTCACCAGCAATTTTAACTCCTTTACAAAGTGATCAAAAGTCTCTTTTATACCCTGCGTCTTCTCATTAAACTTGTATCTCGCGAATATTGTATTCATTGTAGGCATGACAAACGCCAGCGGCAGCGTGTCTATGAACTTAATTTAAACTTAAGCTTTATACCATGCTTTCCTATTGATATGTCCTCAAAGGCTTGTTCAGCTACAGAGGGTTGTTCCTCTCTTACTGCATCAATAAACAGCTCATCTTCCTCTTTATCTGAGACATCACACACTGCATGCATGGGTTTACCTTTCCCAGTCCTGCAAATTATAGCGAAGTGGTTCAATTTACCATATTTTTTACACTGTCTTCCTTTAGCTGGACATTGACTTTTTCCACCGTGTGCTTTGTTTCCGCAGTAGCTGCACTTATGAATATGCTTGTATGCGTCACTCGCTTCATATTCTTTTGTTGCTTTCTCAATTGTGTAATGCGTTTTTTGGAGCTCTTGCTTCTTCTCTGCATACTGCGTTCACAGTCAGTTCACGTGAGCCGCTCGGAGTACATGCATCGAAGGTTCTCAGCTGTGGTTGTGCTATCTCGTACGATCTTGCGATGTCCACAGCTTTATTTAATGTTAGCTAAGACCCGGCACTTAAAAGTTTCTCTCACACTTTTGCTGAGTTTGTGCCAAACACTAGTCTATCCCTGACCATCTCATCTTCGTTTGCATAAGCACAGTCCTTCACCCACGAATATTTAGCGGCAGCGTGTCTATTGGATTGCTGCTGACAGACGGCCTTATATGGGCAGGCACTCAATTACGTGGGAGGCTTGAGGATGGGGGACGCAACTCCACCTCACACGGTGACCGAGCTGCAGGCTATGGCCGTATATATGTACGTAAGTAGGTTCCAGTTATGACCGTTACGCGTAAAATTTCAAAATGAAACCTGCTTAACTTTTGTAAGTAAGCTGTAAGGAATGAGCCTGCCAATTTTCAGCCTTCTACCTACACGGGAAGTTGGAGAATTAGTGATGAGTGAGTGAGTGAGTGAGTGAGTGAGTGAGTCAGTCAGTCAGTCAGTCAGTCAGTCAGTCAGTCAGTCAGTGAGGGCTTTGCCTTTTATTAGTGTAGATATTAACTTAGACTCTCTTTCCTCTAGTATTGATTCCCTTATGGAAATTCATAATTTATCCACTCCTGAAGAATTGGTCTCACACTATAACACAGGGCTTAATGGTATTCTTAACTCTGTTGCTCCATTAAAAACTAGATCTGTTTCTTTCTCCTTTTCTGCTCCCTAGTTCACGCCTGAACTTCGGCTTTTGAAAGCCAAAGGCCTGCAACTTGAACGGTTATATAAAAAAAATGGACTCTTTGTTCACAAAGAGATGTACAAAAACCATATACTTTATTAAAAGGACTGTATTGCCCAAACTAAATCTAACTATTATACTCTCGTTATTTCTTCCAATGAAGGTAACACCAAGTCATTGTTTTCACTACTTAACAATATCACACAACCCCCAGATTCTTTACCTTCTCTCCTTTACTCAACTGAATTTTGCAATTCCCTTATGTCCTTTTTTAATGAAAAAATCCAGAAGATTTATCAGTCTCTCTGTACAGATTCCTCCAGTACTTCATTTGAATTTCATCCACCAAATCACTCATTTTCCTCTTTTCAGCTTCCTACTTTCTCAGAAATCTCAGATCTTGTCTGTAAGTCTAAGCCATCCACCTGTCAACTGGACCCCCTCCCTACACTTCTGGTCAAAGCCTGCCTCCCCTCTCTGGTCCCTTTTATCTCTGCTACAATCCACTCTTCTCTCACTACTGGTACTGGTCCTTCTTCTTTTAAAACTGCTGCAATAACCCTAATACTGAAAAAACCTGGTGCCGATCCGACTAATTTCAGCAATTTTCGTCCTATTTCTAATCTACCCTTCATTTCCAAAATTCTTGAAAAAATAGTGGGCATTCAACTTCACTCTCATTTATCTCAAAATAATCTGTATGAACAGTTCCGGTCTGGTTTTCATCCCCTCCACAGTACAGAAACGGCACTTATAAAAATTACTAATGACCTCCTTATGGCAGCTGATTCTGGTTTAATTACTATTCTCATCCTCCTTGATCTCAGTGCAACCTTTGACACTATATGCCATACTACTCTTCTCAATAGATTATCTTCAATTGGCATTATCCACACTTCATTAGATTGGTTCAGATCCTACCTCTCTGGCTGCACTCAGTTTGTTCAGCTTAAAACTTTCACATCCCAACCCACCTCTGTAACTTCAGGTGTGCCCCAGGGCTCTGTCCTGGGGCCCTTCCTTTTCATTATTTACCTCCTTCCCCTTGGCAGTATCTTTCATAAATATAACATTAGCTTCCACTGTTATGCTGATGACACCTAGCTCTATCTCACTAGCAAGCCTACTGCTTCCTTTCCACCCTTTTCACTTATTGATTGCATAGCAGAAATCAAATCCTGGTTTTCTTCAAATTTTCTTAAATGAAATTGACAAAACTAAAAAGTTCTCATCATTTGTACAAAATCAACATTATCCAAAACTGATCATTTTTCATTTGTTATTGATAATTCCTCTGTCTCCCCTTCCTCACAGGTTAAGAGTCTGAGTGTCATCCTTGACACATCAATAACATCTCCTGGTTTTCATATTTCCACTTGCATAACATTAATCGTATTCACCCCTCCCTCACTCCCCACACCACTGCTATCTTTGTTCATAGCCTTGTCACTTCTCGTCTGGATTATTGGAATTCCCTTTCCTTTAGTCTTTCTCTCAAATCTCTTTATAAACTTCAACTGGTCCAGAACTCAGCTGCCTGCATCATCACTAGAATCCCCTCTATTTACCATATCACTCCCGTTTTGTAGCAGCTTCATTGGCTTCCAGTTCAGTTCTGAATTCAATTCAAAATTCTCCAACTAACTTTTAAGGCTATCCACAACCTTGCCCCTCCATATCTGTCTCATGTACTTGGTTGCTCTGCTCCCCAGCTTTGGAACTCACTACCATCTGAGCTTAGAAATATTGAATCATTTTCAATTTTCAAATCTAAACTTAAAACTCATTTGTTTAAGACTGCTTTTTCTCTTTGATTACAATTGCTCTGTCTGATTTTAACTTTTGTATTCCACTTTTGTTTATAATCTGTGTTTTGTCTATTGTTCAGTTTCCTTGAGTGTTTAGAAGGCGCCTACAAATAAATAAAATGTATTATTATTATAAATGTATTATTACCTATCCATCTCGAACAAGACTGAAGAATCGCTTCCTCTGCCGGCTGTTGTCTTATTCACTGCCACAGTTTTTGGTTACTGACAGTATTGGGCCAAATGAATCTGGATGATCCTTCTCAAAGAGGTGTTCATAAATGTCTGGAACTTTCTGGAGGTGGTTGCAGTGGTCATCATGTCTTGGCCCTGTAGAGCAATACTGACTTCATGTTGAAAATGAGCTTGGTAGCAATGGACAGGTCCCTGGATCCCCACACATTCTTCAGTTAGAGAGAAACTGCCCTTGCCTTGCCGATCTTGACTCTAACATAAGTGTTCATCCCATTCTGCTTGTCAATGATGCAGTCAAGGTAAGTGAAGCTTTCCCCCTGTTCTAGCACTTCACCTTCCAACATGATGGTGGATGTACCAACAGAGCTGACCTTGAGGACCTCGCTCTTCCCTCTATGGATGTTAAAGCCCCAGGATAGTAGAGTTGTCTGTGATGACCCTGGTCTTTTCCTGCATGTGTTTATGGGTTTAGAAGAGTGGAGCCATATCATTTACAAAGTCAAAGCCATCCTTGACTGGATCCCATTCCGCTTTTGCACAATGGATGTCTATTGATAGCAAGACTAGTAAGCTAACAGCAAACAACCCTAACTCACTCTTATTTGTACTTGGAAGACATGAGCGAGCTGAATCTGGACCACCTTGTAGGTCATCCCTTTGCTGGAGTTCTGGATAAATTTGTGTCTTCTCTGGGCACCCTATATTGCCTCGGCATCTTCACAATTACAACATTTGCACATTTTAATTCTCATATTTTCATGCCACAGTCTATTTTAGTGAACATACAGTACAGGCCAAAAGTTTGGACACACCTCCTCATTCAATGTGTTTTCTTTATTTTCATTACTGAAGGCATCAAAACTATGAATGAACACATGTGGAGTTATGTACTTAACAAAAAAAGGTGAAATAACTGAAAACATGTTTTACATTCTAGTTTCTTCAAATTAGCCACCCTTTGCTCCGATTACTGCTTTGCACACTCTTGGCATTCTCTCGATGAGCTTCAACAGGTAGTCACCTGAAATGGTTTTCACTTCACAGGTGTGCCTTATCAGGGTTATTTAGTGGAATTTCTTGCTTTATCAATGGGGTTGGGACCAGCAGTTGTGTTGTGCAGAAGTCAGGTTAGTTGGACGATCATTTATTTTTCAACAGGACAATGACCCCAAACACACCTCCAGGCTGTGTAAGGGCTATTTGACCAAGAAGGAGAGTGATGGAGTGCTGTAAATGGTCATGAAAATAAAGAAAACACATTGAATGAGGAGGTGTGTCCAAATTTTTGGCCTGTACTGTATGTATCAAACATTGCTTTTGAATTTGAAAATCTTACTAACATTTTCCAATATATTAAGCATAATTCTATAAAGCAGGCCAAGCGGAAAGCGGCTTCGGTTGTTGCTGAGGCAAAAACTCGGGCATGGGAGGAGTTTGGAGAGGCCATGGAGAACGACTTTCGGACGGCTTCGAGGAGATTCTGGTCCACTGTCCGGCGTCTCAGGAAGGGGAAGCAGTACAGTGTCAACACCGTATATGGTGGGGATGGTGCGCTGCTGACCTCGACTCGGGACGTTGTGGGTCGGTGGGGGGAGTACTTCGAAGACCTCCTCAATCCCACTAACATGCCTTCCAATGAGGAAGCAGAGCCTGGGGACTCTGAGGTGGGCTCTCCCATCTCTGGGACTGAAGTCACCGAGGTGGTCAAAAAACTCCTTGGTGGCAGGGCCCCGGGGGTGGATGAGATACGCCCGGAGTTCCTTAAGGCTCTGGATGTTGTAGGACTGTCTTGGTTGACACGTCTCTGCAACATCGCATGGACATCGGGGACAGTGCCTCTGGATTGGCAGACTGGGGTGGTGGTCCCCCTTTTTAAAAAGGGGGACCGGAGGGTGTGTTCCAACTATAGAGGGATCACACTCCTCAGCCTCCCTGGAAAAGTCTATTCAGGGGTTCTGGAGAGGAGGGTCCGTCGGATAGTCGAACCTCGGATTCAGGAGGAACAGTGTGGTTTTCGTCCTGGTCGCGGAACAGTGGACCAGCTCTACACCCTTAGCAGAGTCCTGGAGGGTGCATGGGAGTTTGCCCAACCAGTCTACATGTGCTTTGTGGACTTGGAAAAGGCGTTCGACCGTGTCCCTCGGGGAGTCCTGTGGGGGGTGCACCGTGAGTATGGGGTACTGGACCCCCTGATAAGAGCTGTTCAGTCCCTGTACAACCGGTGTCAGAGCTTGGTCCGCATTGCCGGCAGTAAGTCGAGCCCGTTTCCAGTGAGAGTTGGACTCCGCCAGGGCTGCCCTTTGTCACCGATTCTGTTCATAACTTTTATGGACAGAATTTCTAGGCGCAGCCAGGGTGTTGAAGGGGTCCGGTTTGGTGGACTCAGGATTGGGTCACTGCTTTTTGCAGATGATGTTGTCCTGTTTGCTTCATCAGGCCGTGATCTTCAGCTCTCTTTGGAGCGGTTCGCAGCTGAGTGTGAAGCGGCTGGGATGAGAATCAGCACCTCCAAATCCGAGACCATGGTCCTCAGCCGGAAAAGGGTGGAGTGCCCTCTCAGGGTTGGGGGCGAGATCCTGCCCCAAGTGGAGGAGTTTAAGTATCTCGGGGTCTTGTTCACGAGTGAGGGAAGAATGGAGCGTGAGATCGACAGGCGGATCGGTGCGGCATCCGCAGTGATGCGGGCTCTGCATCGGTCTGTCGTGGTGAAAAAAGAGCTGAGCCGTAAGGCAAAGCTCTCAATTTACCAGTCGATCTACGTTCCAACCCTCACCTATGGTCATGAGCTATGGGTAGTGACCGAAAGAACGAGATCGCGAATACAAGCGGCTGAAATGAGTTTCCTCCGCAGGGTGTCTGGGCTTTCCCTTAAAGATAGGGTGAGGAGCTCAGTCATCCGGGAGGGACTCAGAGTAGAGCCGCTGCTCCTCCGCATCGAGAGGAGTCAGATGAGGTGGTTCGGGCATCTGATCAGGATGCCTCCTGGATGCCTCCCTGGTGAGGTGTTCCGGGCACGTCCAACCGGGAGGAGGCCCCGGGGAAGACCCAGGACACGCTGGAGGGACTATGTCTCCCGGCTGGCCTGGGAACGCCTTGGGATTCTCCCGGAAGAGCTGGAAGAAGTGGCCGGGGAAAGGGAAGTCTGGGCTTCTCTCCTTAAGCTGCTACCCCCGCGACCCGACCTCGGATAAGCGGAAGAGGATGGATGGATGGATTCTATAAAAATGCAAAACCTAAAACACATTTCCATTTGAAAACACTGAGAAAACAAATTAAATGATAAATGGGTATATATAATTTAAATGTTAGTAATTTTTCAGACTCTACTAATTTTTTTTTTAATCGCTCTAAATGACTTCATATGAATGAATTAACCCAGAGATGCAGAATACATTTTCAGTCCACTTTCAAATCTGCCTACAGGAAGTTTGCTAAAAACAATGGTAAGAAATTAAATGCTTTCTATTAATGGATTCTGATGGGGGCGAATAGAACAGACAGTATTTTTTATGTAAAACTGTAGTTTCCCCACTGCAACAAGAAGCTTTTCCAGACCTAGATTTGCAAAATAGCTTGTGTAACCCTTCAAGGTGTCTGCTGTGGAATGCGTGCAGGATGTCCTTGGTCTCTGCTCATCTGAAGGAAACCGGGGCACATGGGAAGAAAACAGGCACCCTGGCCTCTTCCCTGCAAGTGCTTTACTCATTTTGTGAAAGTACATGTTTCTTTTTTTCAGATAAATTTACATTTGCATAGTGAGGACCACTAAATTAAAGGAGACAAGAAAGAGGGAGAGACACAGGTAGGTACTTCCAAAAGCAACTGCAGCAGTCATCTCTGCCTCTCTTTTTTCAGGTTAGCATCACCTGTGCCAGACTCAGCCATGTTTAGTCACAATCTGGTACAAAGTGAAACGATTTATCCTCTGCATGGATCAGCAAGCACATGTCACTTACAGGGCAAAATGTCAATATGTTTCATACAAAGAAAGATTCTTCATTATATTTTTGAGTATCATTAAACCAATCGATTAACATACAAGGCCATCAGAAAGTATTCAGACCCCTTCTCTTTTTGTTTTTGCAGTTGCCTTGTACTAAAATCATTCAAAATTATTTTCTCCTCATCAAGCAACACTCAATACCTCACAATATACAAAGAAACCAAGATTTTAGAAATGTCTGCAGATTTATTAAAAATAAAAAAATGAAATACCCCAAAAGTATTCAGACCTTTTCCTCAGTATTTTGTTAAAGCACCTTTGGCAGTGACTACAGCCTGGAGCCTTTCTGGATGTGACACAGTAAGCTTCTCACACCTGGTTTTCATCCAATATTATCTGCAGAAGGCCATTTTCGAGTATCTTTGTAGAATAAGCAATACTTGCTTTGCTTTACTTGACATTGTAGATGTCACACGGGCTGGATTAGCATCCCGGACAAGAGAGGAGTTGGTTCCTTACCTGGACAGGAGACTCCTAATAGGCAGATAAACATCCCGGCTGGGGAGATGACGATTAACCCAAATTAACTGAAAGAAAGCTTTCAGAATAATATGTAATTTAAAGCAGCACCTTGAATGCCTGCAACGTTCTCTTAGACGACACAGTAAAATGTTCTGGTCAATGGTGTCAAAAGCTTCAGTCAAATCTAAAAGTACAAGTAAAAAAGTGATCCATAATCAACAGTTAATAAAATATCACTAAGAACTGCAAAGGCCATTCCAAACCTCCACTTTGTGTTTCTTGTGATACTTCAGAGTAGATTTCAAAGTGTGTTTTGGATCATTGTTTTGCTGTAAAATTCATTCTTTATTCAGTTTGTTTCCTGGCTGACTGGAGGTTTTGTTGATATTTAATGGAGTCCATTCTTCTCTCTGCTTGCAAAATGTTTCAAGTGCCACTACCTGATCCACCACAATACTTAACAGTTGGCAAGGTGTTCTTTTCTTGAAATGCTGCTCCTTATTTTCACTAAACAAACCATTTGTGGTTGTAGTAAAAGAATTTGATTTTATCTTCATCTGTTCACAGCATTTGGTTCCAGATGTTGGTTTACATACTTAAAATGTTGCTTTTAGAGATGAGATTGCAGGTAAGGTTTCCCTCTGATGATTCTTCCATGAAGACCATGTCAGTGTAAGTAATGCTGTGTGACGGACGGCTGGGATGCCTGGAAGGATCGGGAGAGGGACAACACCTCCCCTGGGGCCACGAGAGGGCAGGCGCCCTGGTTTGCATGGGGGCCACTGCCAGGGGGCACCCAAAGGATCATGGAGCCTTGGAATGCAGCACTTCCGCCACACCAGGAAGTGTGATCAGAAGATCATCAGAAAACACCTGGAGCACATCCGGGTGAAGTATAAGAGATGCCGCCTCACTCCATTTGAGGAACCGGAGTCGGGAGGCACAGGACAGAGCTTGTGACGAGAGGAAAGGAGGCGGCAGAAGAGAGAAAAAGAGAAAGAAGAGAAGAGACTGAGAATATTGGTGGTGATTTGTGCACCATGGATATTGTGTGCAGAACTGTGAAAATAAAACGTATGTGTTTCGGGACATTTGGCGTCCGTATCTGTCTGTGTTCGGGGTTCAAGTTCCACAGCTATCAGTACAGAAAGGGTGCCCAAACTTTTGCAAATGCCAACATTACTCTTATGTTTCTTCACTTTAGTTCGTAGTACTAGGGTATTGCACCATGATAGCCATTATGGATATAATGAGAAGTCAAGCAAAATGACATTTTAAAGGTGTCATTTTGCTTGACTTCTATTCATTTTTGTTTTCACATTATTCTATACAGTACATTGTAACTGTGCATTAACTTTTTTTATAAAAATTCAATTGTTTTAGTTTTCTTGCTGACAAATTTGTGCTTACTATTTTTCCAAATGTCAACAAAATATGCAATTTGGCCACAGGCATCTAAACTTTTGTATGGAACTGCATTTGAGTACACTGAGACTTACTGACAGTAACAAACTTAACAGACAGAATTAGACCCTGATGCATTCCAGAATTCTTTTTTGGCTGGATTAATGGGTCTCATTTTTTTGCAAATTCTAATTATCGTCACTTCTATTCTCCAATTAAGATCATTTTAAATTATTTGCTTAGTCCATCTCCCTTCCACACACTGAGTGCATCCTTGTTCCCTTTTCTCTGTTAGCTCCTTCACTTTCTTTTCTTTGTCATAAGTAAAGAAAAGTTGCTTCATTTTGCTAAGGCAGTATTACTGTATATACTTGCACTTGGACTTGATTTTACAGTATAATTTCTGGTATTTTCTAATGTTGATCGTATAAGTCGAATGTGGAAATCTCACACTTTAGGTACAAGAGATTATGATATGCTAACGCCCACCTGAGAGAGTAACCACGGAGCACACAGCCTCTTTTTTGTATGTGGGTGCGGCAATGCACTGTATCAGCGTGTCCTCCTAACCTCTGTCTCTCTATTGTACCTACGTGACCACACGGTAATGCACAAACTATTACAAAGAAATGTTTGCACTGATTTGTGTTTTTTGTATCTCACACCCTCATACACCTTTATCGTAAGAGCATCCCTTATCTACGATAGTGCATTCAATCAGAAGAAAATATGCAGCTGGTTTCAAATTAAACGTCATTGAAGTAGCGAAAGAAATTGGAAACTGCGTTGCTGCAACAAAATTTGATGCGCCTGAGAAACTGATTAGAGATTGGAGGAGGAAAGAAGATGTAAAAAAAAAAAACAAACAAAGTGTCGTATGTGTAAGAGCCATTTTCCTAGTTCTATAAAATGTATAAATATTTACTAGATGATAATGCATAAAATATGGGAGGTTCCTATAACCCCCGTGAATAGAATTGAGTTGGTATTTTCCTGTCATTTTCTAACAGTTTTGAGCTAACAATGCTCTTCAGTTAGTGTCTAGCCTTGCCTTGTGTAAGGTACAGAGGCATACGGTTTTTTAACCGTGTCCTTGTTTGTGCTCACATTCGTGCTTGCACACGTGAACGTACCTGGGGGCATGTCTATGTGCCAACGGCCTACTGGCCTTTTGAGTGTGAAGTAACTCTAAAAATAAAAGATTTAAGTGTTGAACCGTATGTTTAAGGCATACAGAAGAAGAAATTAAGAACTTTTAAGTACAGAAATAACCAAAGCTTCTTAAGAAAAACTAAGTCTATAGAAGATACATTTTTTCCTTTTTTTTGCCTTTATTCTATGTGTGTAACTATTTTTCTTTTTATTCTTGTGTGGATTAGTTGCTTTTAACTTTCACTAAATATTTTAAAACGAACTTTTGGACTGTGAGATTTCTTTGACACGCGTCTTACCCATGCCTGACTTCGCCTTATACATTGGCAGCTACGGTATTTTTGAACGGGCGTGTAAGTCGGGTCTGATTTTATGATCGATTTTTTGGGTTTCTAGACCCGACTTATACGTGAGTATATACGATAAATACTCCAATCACTCACAGCATTAATAGCACCTGCCTAATACTATGTAGGTCCCTTTCGTACGTCCAAAACAGCTCTGACCTTGTGAATCAGCTCCACAAGACCTCTGAAGGTGACCTGTGGTATCTGGCAGCAAGCCGTTAGCAGCAGATCGTTCAACTCCTGTAATTTACGAGATGGGGCCTCCATGATTCACATTTGGTTTTCCAAGTACATTCCACGGATGCTCAATAGGATTGAGATCTGGGCAACTTCGACACCTTGAATTCTTTGTTGTGTTCCTCAAACAATTCCTGAACAATTTTAATCAGTGGGACAACACACACTATCCTGTTGAAAGAGGCCATGGCCATCAGGGAATTTTGTTGCCACAAAATGATGCATGTGGTTTACAACAATCTTTAGGTAGGTGGCATGTGTCAAAGTAACATCCACATGAATGCTAGGACCCAAGGTTTCCCAGCAGAACATTGCCCAGAGCACTGCACTGTCTCTGCCGGCTTCCCATAATGCACCCTGTTACCATCTCTTCCCCAGGTAAATGAAGTACATGCAAATGGCTGACTTCATGATCTAAAAGAATGCCTGATTCATCAGACCAGGCCACTTTTTTCCATTGTTTCATGGCACATTTCTGATGCCCACATGCCCATTATCAATGCATTTGGCTGGGGACAGGGGTCCGCATTAGTACAATTGGTCTGCAGTTACTCACCTCCATGCGTAGCAAGCTGCAATGCATTGTGTTTAGTCAGCATTAAGTTTTTCAGCACTTTGTGCTACAGTAGCTCTTCTGTAAGATCAGACCAGACAGGTTAACACATCATTGCTCACAAACTATGGAAAAGTTTTCAGCAAATTGAGAAAATGATATCACCCCTATAATTAACAATTTATAGATTTCATTTTTCCTGAGTTTCACGTACACAATATTGTTTTTTGTCACGAATCAACAACATGCAGTGGCAGCATTTAAATCACGTGATTGCAATCAGATGTCTTCATTGGTAGGCGGTCTTTCCTCATTGGTCAGTGGAGTTGCTAGATTTTTCTCTTGCAGTATGTAAAATACTGTGTACATACTTGCTTTTTCCATTGAGCTATAACAGGAATGAAGACATATTTGGCCATCACCACTACCTTATACCATCAGGTAAGATCTACTGTAGTAACTCCAAAAATTAAAAAAAAAAAAACCCAAATTTTTGAAAAAATGGCAGTTACTATGTTTTTCCATTGCACGTGAGATTGAGCCTTGGGCGCCCATGACCCTGTCCCTGGTACTCCAGTTGTCTTTCCTTAAACCACTTTTTGTAGGTTCTAACCACTGCATAATAGCAACACCCCACAAGATCTGCCATTTTAGAGATGCTCTGACCCAGTTGTCTACTCATCACTATCTGGCCCTTGTCAAAAGTCGCTCAGATCCTGACGCTTGCTGATTTTTCCTGCTCCCAACACATCACCTTCAAGACCTGACTGTTCACTTGATGCCTAATATATCTCACCACTTGACAGGTGTCATTATAATGAGATAATCAATGTTATTCACTTCATCAGTCACTGGTTTTAATGTTGTAGGTGTACACTCTTAAAAATAAAGGTGCCAAAGTGGTTCTTCAGAGCGAGGCCATAGGGGAACCATTTTTGGTTCCTAAAAGAGTCATCCATATGAAGATTCAAGAAAGAACCTTTATTTATTTAGATCCAAAACAGACTCCATATAATAAATAACATTGAAAAGATGCAAACAGATTTATGAAATACCAAATGTGTTTAAAAGGACTCTTACTGCATATAGTGCCACAGGTTAAGTTCAGGTCTTCTTAATCTGTTAGTATCCTACTAGGTAGGAAAGGATACATTTAAGATTTCAGCATTTTTTCTATATATTAGAACGTTTTTCAAAGCACAAAGATCCAACTTCAAAGAACCCATCCCTGAAAAAAATGGTACTTAGTCAAGCAATACTTCGAGAAGGAACCACACAATCCAGTAGAGGACCATAAAGTGACTTTACCTCTTTTAGGGTGGATGTCGACTTTTGTCAACATAAAGGGTTGAGGGGCAAAAGGCGGTAAAAGCTGTAAACATTGATAAACTCACCATTATGTTCTGGGTAGACCCTCTTTATTAGGAGGACTGTTAAACTCGTTGATAATGAATCCCTGCGTGTGCATGAGTAGCATAGAGTAAACAACGTCTAAAATGGCATTCGCATCAGACGAGAGAGTGAAGTGAATGCACAAAGCAAAATACTCTGTGCGTATTACTTATTTATTCACTTATTGATTTATTGTGCATTATTGCTGAATTGGACTCTAACATATTGAACTCCAATTTTGATACAAGTGATCTGGAGCTTGAAAACAAAAATCAAGTACCTGCATCAGTTGATCGGTCCCCAGCAGATCGTGCAGCTGTCACGCCTACAGCAAAGTTCGCCTGGGAGGACTACACAAATGCTTAACGAGCTCTGATTTTGACGCAAATGATCAGGAAAGCAAGAATGAAAAACAGGTACCTGCATCAGCTGATCGATTCCCAGCTGATAATAGTACTGAACACGCTCGTGTAGCTGACGCACCCCTGACAACGTAGATCCATGGGAGGCAAACTGGCAACTGGACTTCATCAAGTGACTCAGCGTGCTAGTGGACACTACGGTTTACCAGCCACTCGACTACTTCAAACTGCTTTTTTACAGAAAATTCCTTTCAGTTTATGAGTGATGAGACAAACAGGTATGTAATAATTACATGAATTTACATACTGTAGGGGCACATGCAACATAAAACAGAGTGACATTTGTCATAAATAAGTATTTTATGTTGACTTACGTATAAAACCATTGCTTTGTGTGCTTTTAAGAAAATGGAGTTTTTTGGAAACATATTCATCAATGGAACAAAAGGAATTAAAAATAATTAGCCGTAAAAGAGTTAGAGAACTAGAATTTTTAGGAGCGTATCGAAGCCATGCCTTTTCTGAATTACAGGAGATCAAAGTCTATACCAGCAACACTAGGTGAAAAAACAGTCACTGCACAGGAGTAAAGTCCATCACCTATACACATCCCAGAGAATAATCACCAGTTGACATAACATACATGGAGCTGGAATGTTGAAGAAAGCTGGAACACCCAAAGAAAAAAACGTGAAAACACGGGGAGAATGTGCAAACTTCCAAACAAACAGTGACCAGGTTGGAATATGAAAGAGGATCTCCTAAGCTTAGAGAGAGCAGTGCTCACCCAAGTTACTCCTGAAGTCCATCCATCCATTATCCAACCCACTGTATACTAACTACAGGGTCACGGGGGTCTGCTGGAGCCAATCCTAGCCAACACAGGGCACAAGGCAGGAAACAAACCCCGGGCAGGGCGCCAGCCCACCGCAGACTCCTGAAGTTAATAAATGAAATAACCACAGCATAACCCCAAAACAAATTGCCTTAAAAGAATTAAACTGGTCTGAAAAAAATAAAACTAAAAGAAAGAACAACAAGATTCCCTCCAATGTTTAAAAAATGTCACTTAGAAAAGAAATCTGTCATTTGCCACCTAGAGTATAATTTCAAATTTGTTCTGGCTAAAAGTAATGTGAAATTGTTCCTGAAGAAAACGAGACATGTTGTACAAAACCATTATGCAGAATGAACATAAATCTATTTATACAGCTGTGAAAGCATTCACTAGGTTTTTTCTACATTTGGCAAAAAATTGAATTCGTAGAAGTAACTGTCATACTGTTAATACTGGAAATGTCCTGATAATTAAAATCACTTTAAAATAAATTCAGCAAATTCATATTGTGAACTCCTAACCCGTCTAATTAAGTGATTCATTGTGTAATATTTTCCAGTATACATTCTCATGCTGAATTTCTCTGGGACTTACTCATGCAATTTATGGTATAGGTTGCATTATATAATGCATATTACAGTGCATCCGGAAAGTATTCACAGTGCATCACTTTTTCCACATTCTGTTATGTTACAGCCTTATTCCAAAATGGATTAAATTCATTTCTTTCCTCAGAATTCTACACACAACACCCCGTAATGACAATGTGAAAAAATTTTACTTGAGGTTTTTGCAAATTTATTAAAAATAAAAAAATTGAGAAATCACATGTACATAAGTATTCACAGCCTTTGCTCAATACTTTGTCGATGCACCTTTGGTAGCAATTACAGCCCCAAGTCTTTTTGAATATGATGCCACAAGCTTGGCACACCTATCCTTGGCCAGTTTCGCCCATTCCTCTTTGCAGCACCTCTCAAGCTCCATCAGGTTGGATGGGAAGCGTCGGTGCACAGCCATTTTAAGATCTCTCCAAAGTTGTTCAATCGGATTCAAGTCTGGGCTCTGGCTGGGCCACTCAAGGACATTCATAGAGTTGTCCTGAAGCCACTCCTTTGATATCTTGGCTGTGTGCTTAGGGTTGTTGTCCTGCTGAAAGATGAACCATCGCCCCAGTCTGAGGTCAACAGCGCTCTGGAGCAGGTTTTCATCCAGGATATCTCTGTACATTGCTGCAGTCATCTTTCCCTTTATCCTGACTAGTCTCCCAGTTCCTGCCACTGAAAAACATCCCCACAGCATGATGCTGCCACCACCATGCTTCACTGTAGGGTTGGTATTGGCCTGGTGATGAGCGATGCCTGGTTTCCTCCAAATGTGATGCCTGGCATTCACACCAAAGAGTTCAATCTTTGTCTCATCAGACCAGAGAATTTTGTTTCTCATGGTCTGAGAGTCCTTCAGGTGCCTTTTGGCAAATCTCCAGGTGGGCTGCCCTTTGCCTTTTACTAAGAAGTGGCTTCCGTCTGGCCACTCTACCATACAGGCCTGATTGGTGGATTGCTGCAGAGATGGTTGTCCTTCTGGAAGGCTCTCCTCTCTCCACAGAGGACCTCTGGAGCTCTGATAGAGTGACCATCAGGTTCTTGGTCACCTCCCTGACCAAGGCCCTTCTCCTCCGATCGCTCAGTTTAGATGGCCAGCCAGCTCTAGGAAGAGTCCTGGTGGTTTCCAACTTCTTCCACTTACGGATGATGGAGGCCTCTGTGCTCATTGGGACCTTCAAAGCAGCATAA
This sequence comes from Polypterus bichir lapradei, assembly GCA_026402145.1. NCBI lineage: Eukaryota > Metazoa > Chordata > Cladistia > Polypteriformes > Polypteridae > Polypterus > Polypterus bichir. The sequence continues at coordinate 31,969,377 of JANRMT010049829.1, read as the reverse complement.
ATTTTTCTGTAACTTTCCCCAGATTTGTGCCTCGAGACAATCCTGTCTCGGAGGTCTACAGACAATTCCTTTGACTTCATGCTTGGTTTGTGCTTTGACATGAACTGTCAACTGTGGGACCTTATATAGACAGGTGTGTGCCTTTCCAAATCATGTCCAATCAGCTGAATTTACCAGAGGTGGAATCCAATTAAGCTGCAGAAACATCTCGAGGATGATCAGGGGAAACAGGTTGCACCTGAGCTCAATTTTGAGCTTCATGGCAAAGGCTGTGAACACTTATGTACATGTGCTTTCTCAATGTTTTTATTTTTAATAAATTTGCAAAATCCTCAAGTAAACTTTTTTTATGTTGTTATTATGGGGTGTTGTGTGTAGAATTCTGAGGAAAAAAATGAATTTAATCAATTTTGGAATAAGCCTGTAACATAACAAAATGTGGAAAAAGTGATGTGCTGTGAATACTTTCCGGATGCACTGTATATACAATGAGCAGAGGATCCCCTGTCCCTTTCAGGGTCAGAACTTGCCCACGATGTATTACTGACAATATAATCTCGTCTCATTTTATTTCATCTTCATTAAAACTTGTGCTGATGAGGTCCTAGCAGGGCAGTCCACGCCAACATTTCACCCAAAATATGAGATTTTCTTGCTCAGTTCCTTTGAGACATTATCTATGGATTTCCTAATGGATGTACAGAGCACTAAACGGCCAATCAGCTTCCTCTTATTCCACTTGATCCACAGAAGCAAAAGATTTTCTCAGGTTGTTTAGTTTTCATAATCTTTAATTGACAATGTGCTCCTCATAACTTGGATAAATCTCGTTCTTACTGCTTGCCCCACCAGTCTTATTCTTTTAGTCACTGCTCAAAGCTGCTAATCATACCTGAAAATACAATAAATTGACAAGTGAATGGGGCGGCATAGTGGTGTAGTGGGTAGCGCTGCTGCCTCCCAGTTAGGAGACTCGGGTTCACTTCCCGGGTCCTCCCTGCATGGAGTTTGCATGTTCTCCCCGTGTCTGTGTGGGTACTCCGCGCACTGTGGTGGGCTGGCGCCCTGCCGGGGTTTGTTTCCTGCCTTGCGCCCTGTATTGGCTGGGATTGGCTCCAGCAGACCCCCGTGACCCTGTAGTTAGGATATAGCGGGTTGGAAAATGGATGGATGGATGGATGACAAGTGAATGAAGAGGCTCATCTGAGGACAAAGCTGTTTGTATATACAGCTGCAGAAACATCTCAAGGATGATCAGGGGAAACAGGATGCACCAGACCTCAATTTTGAGCTTCATGGCAAAGGCTGTATATACTTATGTACATGTGCTTTCTCGATTTTTTTATTTTTAATAAATTTGCAAAAACCTCAAGTAAACTTTTTTCACGTTGTCATTATGGGGTGTTGTGTGTAGAATTCTGAGGAAAAAAATGAGTTTAATCCATTTTGGAATAAGGCTGTAACATAACAAAATGTGGAAAAAGTGATGCTCTGTGAATACTTTCTGGATGCACTGTAAATTTAATGACTGCAGTACTACTACCACTTCACCAGTCCACTGGTCAGTCTTAGGGCCTAGTGATACTTCTTGCTCAGAACTGCTTATACGCACGCATCATGGCTGACACACATTCCCAGCGTTCCTTTGAAGCATCCTCTGAGCATGTCGTCAGATATTAACACAACACGTGTGCAAGTTTAAGCACTAGCAAAAATTTCAGTGTGTGTTCAAGTTTTGGTACGTGACATTAGCATTATTGTTTACTATCAATATGTGACAGCAAGCTGCATTGCAGCCTCAATAGGATCAACGTGCATGCTCAGATGTTTGATGAATAGTTTGATGTGGTGAATCAGATCATCAAAGTTAAATGCTGAAAGGAGAAAAGTATTCATATTCCTTTTCTTCATCCATTTCTCGCCTAGGTAATACAAGCATCATATATTCCCCATCATAATGACGTGATACATTTAAAGGTCTCTCATACCGTCTTCTATGTCGTTGTTATTATCTTTTTTATCTTGCACCTTCGCAATAGCATCAGAATGCAAAGAACTTTTATCTTTAAGATCTTTCTTGCCTCATATGACAACAGAGTGAAACCAGGTAATTGTGTTCTCACCATGATGATTTCTCACACTGCCACCTAATGGAATCCCCCAGATCTACATTAAGTATGCATGGAAGTATAGTCATGTAGTGTTAAGAACACCCCTGACCTTACAGTCGCTTATTGCTTCCTGGTACTTAAACTCCTTCATTTAAGGTAGATTCTCACCACACTTTTCCATCACTCAAGTTTAAATATTAGCTCACAATAGGACAAGGTCATTTCTATTACAGGGTGATGCAGTAGTTGAACTGCTGCCTTGCAGTAAGGAGGCCAGGTTTGCATCCAGGGTTCTCCCAGGGTGGAGTTTGTATGTTCTCCCCTGTGTCTGCCTGGGTTTTGTCCAGGTGCTCCAGTTTCCTCCTGCTGTCCAAAGACATGCAGGATTGGTTAATTGGCCCTAGTGTGTGTTGTTGTGTGTGTTCGGTCACCCAGAGATGAACTGGCATTCTGTCCAGGGTTTGTTTCTACTTTGCTCCCTATGCTAGCTGGGATAGTCCCCAGCACCCCCTTGTGATCCTGGTCTGGATTAATAAAATGACAAGATATTTCCAGTACAGTGATCATGAACTGGGTCTGTTTCTAAAATTCATACGTGATATAGGAGTAGCTTTTCTCATGATGGAAAGCAGAAAGATCTGTTTAGTAGTTTCAATGGAATATCCTGTCAGTGTTTGGGTCTCCTAGGTTCGTTCACCCAGCATACACTCTGTTGACTCATTAACTCTTGAAGAATTGTCAGCTTACCACTTGTTTTTATTTGAATCTCCTGAAATGATGACACGATTATAAAGGTGTTCTGATACAAAATGTAGTCAAAAAAAAATCTTGTGTCCGTGGACAAAGGGACAACCAAGACTACTATAGAAATACAGTACTAATTCATTCAGATCAAAGACTGTATTCTTCCTCCAGATATCTCTTTCATTCACCAACTGAGTGCTGAAGACTCCCAATATGACAGCAGAGTCATTATGCAGTGTGCTGTCAAGTAACCCACACACATTCACTAAGGATGAATGATCTAAAGAGATGTAAGGCACATACCTGCAAGTAACCGTGAAACGCTTTATAACAGAAAGCGAGCTTATCGTGGCTCTGCTGTCTAAAGTCATATTCCCTTCCTGCATTTTTTGAAGCTAAGGTCTGTGAGTCTCCCTAAACCAGCCAAGGGCAATTCAAGAAAAGCAATAGCGAGAACATCTCCAATTGACAAGTCTGGTTCCAGAGGCAAAACTGAATGCAGAAGTAAGTTCAATTACATCCATCTTGTATATTGATTTCCTGTATGAGCTCCTGCTACTAATTCCAGTTAATTTGGTAATTACAAGTCTGTCCATTGCATCTACCAACTCCATGGGATTCCACTTGAAACAATCTGTTTGCCTTATGGGTGGTAAGTCCATGTAGCAGCTCCATGAGGCTACTTCAAGTAGAGCCTGGCTGCTGTATTACATGGGATTGGTTGCAATATTTTGTTTTAATCTATACTAATAAAAGGCAAAGCCTTCACTGACTGACTGACTCACTCATCACTACTTCTCCAACTTCCCATGTAGGTAGAAGGCTGAAATTTGGCAGGCTCGTTCCTTACAGCTTACTTACAAAAGTTAGGCAGGTTTCATTTCAAAATTCTACGCGTAACGGTTATAACTGGAACCTGCTTACATACATACTGTATATATGGCCATAGCCTGCAGCTCGGTCGCCGTGTGAGGCGGAGTTGCGTTCCTCATTGTCACGCCTCCCACGTAATTGAGTGCCTGCCCATATAAGGCCGTCCATCAGCAGCAATCCAATAGACACGCTGCCGCTAAATATTCATGGGTGAAGTGACTGAGCTTATGCAAACGAAGATGAGATGGTCAGGAATAGACTAGTGTTTGGCACAAACTCAGCAAAAGTGCGAGAGAAACTTTTAAGTGCCGGGTCTGAGCTAACATTAAATAAAGCCGTGGACATCGCGAGATCGCACGAGATAGCACAAGCACAGCTGAGAAGCTTCGATGCATGTACTCCGAGCGACTCACGTGAACTGACTTTGCAGGACTGGGAAAGGTAAACCCGTGCATGCAGTGTGTGATGTCTCAGATAAAGAGGAAGACGAGCTGTTTATTGATGCAGTAGGAAAGGAACAACCCTCTGGATCTGAACAAGCCTTTGTAGACATATCAATAGGAAAGCACGGTGTAAAGCTTAAGTTTAAATTAAGTTCATAGACACGCTGCCGCTAAATATTCGCAGGCAAATCCACAACTTAATACCGGGAATGCCTGTTAAACATCTTAGATTCACGAGTACCGATTTGGGTAGTGAACACTTCGATGAATGAAACCTGTTATCTTTACAACGGTTGACAAACACGGAATATAACTTGAACACAACACATCCTCCAAATACGAACCTGATTCAAAGAAATAATGATAATCAAATCCTTGATGAGAGCAACACTCATAACAGTCACAAAACAATTACATTGACAATCATGTTACGTTATTTTTAAAATGTTTCCTTTTCTTTTTCATAACTTCTTTAACACACTACTTCTCCGCTGCGAAGCGCGGGTATTTTGCTAGTCATTAATAAAACAAACTTTTAGATTGCTGTTTGTCTAACTCAGTGTTTCCCAAACTCGGTCATGGGGACCCACTGTGGCTGCAGGTTTTTGTTCCAATCAGATTCACAATCAGTGATAATAATCGATAACAACTGATCTTATTTAATAAGTTGGTCTTTTTAACTCTTCTCTTATTCTGCATTCAGAAAAACACAACAGTAGGGCTTTTACATTTATAAGACTTTTAGAAATATTTCTATTTTTTCCTAAAGCTATAAATGCTTGACTCTTTTGTTGTTTTCCTATTATTTTCCCCTTTTCCTGTGTAGTTTGCTCCCTTCATTTAACCCTAATAGTGACAATTAACAATCAGCATAGCAGACCCCCAGGATGATGAAAGCAGCAATGACTTCCATATCAGACCCACTAATTTGTAAATAATCAATTAAATAACCAAAACACGTGGAAAAGCAGAATGAAAATTAGGTTGACAATACGGTTAACGACTTAAAAAACTACATATTCTCCATATAACTGCTTATTACATTTTAATAAAAATCTACCAAACTTAGTTTGTAATTTCTACATTGACTCCAAAACACAGAAACTGGGAAATAATGACTCACTTAATTAGGCTAAGAGTCCAATGAAAGATGGAAGTTGGTTGGAACAAAAACCTGCAACCACAGTTGGACCCAGGACCGAGGTTTGGGAACCTCTGGTCTAACTCGTATCCCAGAGTCTGATGTGCACAGTGCCTCTCCTCCCTTTACGAAAAAAGCTGCAGAAACTGCATAAGGTCCCATGACCAGAATTTTGTTATTATCATTTTTGTTAAGCTTTTTTGTGTTTTTTTTTTTAAGTTTTAATAAATATCCTCAGCACATGACACAAACCCGTCCCCACCACCACACGCAAAAAGTGATTGGTCATCAGTGGAATCCCTCAGGGCCTGTCCTTGGACTGTTACTTTTTCTGATATATATTAATGGCATTGATTCTGGTCTAGTTGGTAAACATGTGAAATTCACAGGTGACACTAAAATTGGAGGGATGGCAGACACTGAGGAGGCAGGAAAAAAGAATTTGAAAGGACCTGGATAACTTTCAGGATTAAGCCAACACCTGGAAAACGTAGTTTAATGTAGAAAAGTGAAAGTGCTACACTTGGGCAAAAGTATAGTGGCCAAGAAAGGAACATCAACTATAAATACAAGATAGAAGAGACGCTTTCATACAGAAAGCAGCCTCTGAAAAGGATTTAGGGGTTGATGTTAATGCAAAGTTTTCATTGTCTGTTAATGTGCCAATAGCGATTAAAAGGGCAAATAAAATGTTAGGTTATATCATAAAAATTGTTGCATATAAGTCAAGGGACGTTACGATCAAGCCACATAATGCACTAGTAAGACCGAATCTGGGGTACTGTGTGCAGTTCTGGTCACCACACTATAAGAAAGACATTGCAGCACTTGAAACTGTGCAGAAGAGAACAACCAAGTGCATCCCAGGACTTAAGGACACGTCCTACTCAAAAAATCAAACCTGTTTAATCTCAAGCAGAGAAGACAGCATTGGGACCTAATCCAGTGTGATAGAAACACAGACCAGACATCATGAAAAGGTTTGGGGCAGCCACCCGTATAATATTACTGGCTGCACAAGGCTTTTTGAAAAGAACAGAGATCTTCACAAGACTGAGTCGAAAACAGAACTGATTCGTTGGTGGTAAGATGGCGATTTTAAAGGCCTGTAAAGGAAGTGACACCATCGGAGGTGCCGGTCCTGGAAGTGAGGTCTTCGGAGGTGCCGGAACCTGGCATGATTTCTCAAAAAAGGTCTGCAGGGAAATGAGAAAGCCAGTCAGTGCACCACGTCACCCCCTGGTCGGGTAGGGTATTACCATTTCTTAACCCTTTAGCTGCCTCCTACTCGCACGTGTGTGACACCAGGTATTTAAAATCCTCAAAGGCATTGATAAAGTAAATTCAACAACATTCTTTCAGCTTATGGGTGAATCACATACTCAGGAACATCAGTGGAAATTAAGGGGAAGTGCAATTATCATAGAAGCCTGGAAGAACCTTTTTCTGCAAAAGGTTGTGGGACTCTGGAACAACATGGAGTTGAAGTAGAAACCTTAACAACCTTTAAGAAGAATCAGGAGGAGATACTGGGACAGCTTAGCTATTAGTTTGTTAAATTTCTTGTTTCTATGATGGAAGGATGGTGGATACTGGGTGATGAATCAGGAGTTCCTTAGTACAGTAGATGCATTAAGTGCTAAGATTGTACTCTACAATGTTCGAATCATATATAAGGAAATAGCCTGTCTAAACCACTTAACATGACATAGGGTAGCAAATGATTCCCAACCCCACCTAATCCAACTCAAGTCTCAAGATGGGCTGGAGCCTTTCCTAGTGGAACTGGGCACATGTGAAAAATTAGTACTGAAGAGAGTGCTATTCCATTAAGGATAAACATGCACAGGCTCACACGGGGTCCATTTGTAATTTACACTTAACCTAACACACTTATATTTGGCTTGAAATAACAGTATGTAGAGAAACCCAACAGCAAACACATATACAGTTTGCACATTCTCTACCGACAATGACCAGGCATATAATTCTAACCCAGGATACTGGATCAGAAAGGTAGCACAATTGTACTGGTTTTATTCCTTAGAAACAATTATATCAATCTGATACATTGAATACATATTTCAGAATGCAGTAATTTAATTCCCTTCAAAAAGTCTTTTAAATTTATTTTGGTGCCAAGTTTCACCTGGGCATACACATTTCAAATGACATTGCCCACTTGCTGGCACCTTGTTCAACCAGATTGCTTTACTCCACAGGAAGTAGTTTCCCCTGGCACAAAAATGTTAAAAATCACTGAGCATATACTCCCCAGAAAAAAAAAATGGTTTCCCCATCTGCCATGTTTTTATTAGTCATTGCTACTTAAAATCTGACATTTGTACCAATGACTTTGTGTGTTGTGCATGCTCCAGAGATATTAACAAAAGCTTTCCTAATCTGTGTTGTTCCCTTCTTCTCATTCTGCATGGGTGATAATAAGAGCTGTCACTAATTACTCACAGCTATACTGCTAATGCAAGTTCTTTTCTTTTTCTCAAATCAATCAATTGTGTAGCATGAACTGAAAAAATAAATTACCTAGCTGGCTGAGTGAAATACCTGAAAAGCTGCTTCTTTTTTAGAATAAGATTTTATTAGAATCTTTTGATATGAAGAGATAAAAACAACTGAAAAATCTCACTGCTTTAAATACAGCCTGTCAAGAGAAGCCATCTAATTACTCAATATTGCATATATGCAATATATTAAATATATACATACAGACAACACATAATGCAGTGTAAAACTTTCTTGATAAAATTCAGCTTTGTGGGTAATCCAGTTTTAATAAAAAAACATATGCTGCACTCACACACATACTGTATATATACAGCAGCAATCCAAGCTGTGAGATTTGAGACAAGATTACTGTTCACATGGCCAACTGTAAGTTGCATGCTCAAGAGTAAGCTCAGCGCACAGCTTGGTCATGTTACAACCGGAGGGCCGAACTGACAACATGGTATACAAAGAGATCCTTAACAAATAATTATTGGCATATTTTCCCTCAGTTTAAAAAGGTTAAATTTTCTTCTTAATAAAAATTTTAATGCAGTACTTCGCCGCTGCGAAGCGCGGGTATTTTGCTAGTATACTAATAAAAGGCAATGCCCTCGCTGACTGACTCACTCACTCATCACTAATTCTCCAACTTCCCGTGTAGGTAGAAGGTTGAAATTTGGCAGGCTCATTCCTTACAGCTTACTTACAAAAGTTAGGCATGTTTCATTTCGAAATTCTACGCATAACGGTCATAACTGGAACCTACTTATGCACATATATACCGGCCATAGCCTGCAGCTCGGTCACCGTGTGAGGCGGAGTTGCGTCCCTCATCGTCACGCCTCCCACGTAATTGAGTGCCTGCCCATATAAAGCCATCCGTCAGCAGCAATCCAATAGAAACACTCTGCCTCTAAATATTCGTGGGTGAAGAACTGTGCTTATGCAGACGAAGATGAGATGGTCAGGATGGTGTTTGGCACAAACTCAGCGAAACTGTGAGAGAAACTTTTAAGTGCCGGGTCTTAGCTAACATTAAATAAAGCTGTGGACATCGCACAAGATAGCACAAGCACAGCTGAGAAGCTTCGATGCATGTACTCCGAGCGGCTCACATGAACTGACTGTGAATGCAGTACGCAGAGAACAAGGAAGAGCTCCAAATAGCGCTTAACAAAAAACACATTATACAATTGAGAAGGCAGCAAAAGAATATGAAGCAAGTGACGCATACAAGCATATTCATAAGTGCAGCTACTGCAGAAACAAAGCACACAGTGGAAAAAGTCAATGTCCAGCTAAAGAAAGACAATGTAAAAAAAACCCATGCATGCAGTGTGTGATGTCTCAAATAAAGTGGAAGAAGAGCTGTTTATTGATGCAGTAAGAAAGGAATCGATGAATGAAACCTGTTATCTTTACAATGGTTGACAAACACGGAATATAACTTGAACACAACACATCCTCCAAATACGAACCTGATTGAAAGAAATAATGATAATCAAATCCTTGATGACAGCAACACTCATAACTGTCACGAAACAATTACATTGACAATCATGTTATGTTATTTTTAAAATGTTCCCTTTTCTTTTTCATAGCCTGTTTAACACACTATGTAGATCGGGGTATATATACCCCGATCTACATACTGTCAAATAAATGAACCACATGCCATGGCGCAACGCAAGAGGCTTCGCCTCTAACGCTGACGTCTGAGGTTCGATTCCCAAGAGGGGATGCAGTGAGTGTGTATGCCTGATGAGCCCAGAATTAAGGTGAAACATGTGGCGCGTACTCTTTGCATTATTTGACAGTAAAACTATTTCAATATATATATATATACACACACATACACATATATATATATATAAAAATGTTTATATGTGTGTGTGTGTGTGTGTATATATATATATATATATATATATATATATATATATATATATATATGACAGCAACATTCATAACAGTCACAAAACAATTACATTGACAATCATGTTACATTATTTTTAAAATGTTTCCTTTTTTTTTTTCATAACTTCTTTAACACAGTACTTCTCCGCTGCGAAGCGCGGGTATTTTGCTAGTACTGTATAAACTGCTAAAAAAATTTAAGAAACACTTTGGAAACACATCAGATCTCAAAGGGAAAAAAAAATCCTGCTGAATATCTCTAATGATATGGACTGGGTAATGTGTTAGGAAAGAAAGGATGCCACATCGTTTGATGGAAATGAAAATTATCAACAAACAGAGGGCTGAATTCAAAGACTTCTCAAAAATCAAAGTGAAAAAATAATGTGGCAGGCAGGTAGTCCATTTGGCCAAAATTTCATTGCAGCAACTCCAGATCGTACTTAGTAGTTTGTATAACTCCCATGTGCTTGTATGAATGCATGACAAAATCGGTGGGGGTGGGGGGCATGCTCATAATGAGATAACAGATGGTGTCCTGGGGGATCTCCTCCCAGATCTGGACCAGGGCATCACTGAGCTCCTGGACAGTCTGAGGTGCAACCTGGCGGCGTTGGATTGACCGAACCATAATGTGCCAAAGGTATTCTATTGGATTTAGGTCAGGTGAGCGTGGGGGCCAGTCAATGGTATCAGCTCCTTCATCCTCTCGCCACATGTGGTCGAGCATTGTCGTGCACAAGGAGGAACCCAGGACCCACTGCACCAGCATAGGGTCTGACAATGATTTCATCCTGATACCTCATGGCAGTCAAGGTGCAGTTGTCCAGTCTGTAGAGGTCTGTGTGTCCCTCCATGGATATGCCTCCCCAGACCATCACTGACCCACCACGAAACTGATCATGCTCAACGATGTTACAGGCAGCTTAACATTCTCCATGGCTTCTCCAGACCTTTTCATGTCTGTCAAATGTGCTCAGGGTGAACCTGCTCTCATCTGTTAAAAGCACAGGGCACCAGTGGTGGACCTGACAATTCTGGGCTCTATGGCAAATGCCAATCGAGCTCCATGGTGCCAGGCAGTGTGCACAGGGCCCACTAGAGGACATCGTGCCCTATAATTATAGTAAGAACAAGAACAACACAGTAGGGAGAGTGGGGGCACCTATTGGCAAACGCTGTATAATTGATTTTCAAAAAGGAAAACAAAATGTGATTACCTGCATTATAGGGAGATGTCTTTTCAAACAACAGTCTGGTTCACACTGATCAGAAAGTGCAGAGCTTCTGATTATGTAGACTTCCGTCAGGAAGAAGCTGGTCCAGGAGGACTGACACTGTAAGTGACGTTTGTGGTAGAGAAGCTGTCAATGTTCTGGTCTGGAGAGGGAGGCAAAAAGAAGGCATTTCACAAAGTGCCAACTCCTGGAGCATCAGAGAATTACAATTAACAGAGCCCTCAAACTATCCCATATGCGCATACACCTAAGCTTTAATGTTTGCATTGCTCCATGCAATGCCTATCTCTGTTATATGTTATATGGTATGGGAGTTGTAAAAGCCGTGTAAATGATTGTGATACACCATCTTTTGGAATGACATAGACACAGCAACCACTTATCCTTCTATTAAGGTGGATATGTATGTATTAAGGTGTGTGATATTGCATACATTTCCACAACATATTTTTTAGAGAAATTGGCCTGAATGAAATGCACAATTTTAGGGTGGTATGGCCATTAACACTGCTGACTATGAGATCCAAGACACTGGATTTTAGATTTCTGCCCGGCCATAGTCTTGTGCCACAATGTCTGAGTTGGTTCCTGCCTCGTTCTTAATTCTGTCAGCATTGGCAGGCTGAGACTTGATGTCCAGGGTGGATCACTTTTAATGCACTCTTGTGTATCTTGGTGGGATTTCTGAGTATTGTGTTTCCTTTGATTTTTTTTTTTTTTTATCTTTGGCTCTCAATGATTTTTTGCTTCTGTTACTTAGATTTTCTTGTAGTTTTCATATTGGATTTGTGGCAAACATGGTATGTCAGGGATCTTAGGTCTTCAAAAGGCTCCATTAACTGGCTTTACTGGGTAGGCTAGACTTCCTTTCCCTGTCTTGAGAAGCCTCACTCAAATTGGGCTAAATCCCAGATACTGTTGCCTTCCTTAGACCTTGCAGGCCCAAAATGGATTTTAGTCCTTAAAAAGGAACTTGAAGTTCCAGAAAAAATATCAACAACCCCAAAGAAGGTTGATGACCATAAACCAAAGCTTGTGAATCAAAAGGGCATCAAAATGAACTATACAAAGAAACAGAAGTGGTTTACTAACAAAAAATAGAAAAGTACAAGGAAAATCTCCACAGAGCAAAACAGACCAAAAAGAAGCTGCCTAGAAGGCAGTTCTAAATAAACAAATTCAAAATGCACAATCCAGAGACAGAATCTAAAAACCAGAGCAAAAGATCACAAAACTGTCAAAAACAAAGAAATGACGATACTCACAAAACTCTACCACAATAAAATATTCTCCTGCTGAAATTGTATTTGTTCTCATTGTTAATAGCCAAAGTGAGGGCTCAGCAGGAGTGACATCGGGGTGGCCTCATCTTTTGGAGGTCCACGCGTAAAACACAAGGAACATAAGGACATTCGAAGAAACGGTACATACATGACAAGATAACAGAAATAAATATAAGAATAAGACACACATAATTCCTAATTAACAAAAGCAGCCAAAAACACAAAAATATTCATAGATACCCAACAATTTGGCAAGTTGTTTTTTTTTTTGCTTACTAGGGGGTTCCACCCCCTGCTCACTTTGCTCGCCCACCCCCAGGTTTGGTTAACCAGATATACAATTTAAATAGATTGTTATTTTCATGGGAATTGTTACATATGCATTATTTTCACTTTTACTTTCAAACTTCAGTAAAAACAATATTTGGAATTAACTTTTCTTCAAGATCGCATTGAATTTTAATTCTGTGTTTGGACTTACATTGTGACAACGCAATATATAACTGCCCGTGAGTGAATATCGTTTCTTTCTCTCTAATAAATAAAATGACTTTTTCGAATGTTTGTCTCTGCTCTTCCTTCTTCACTTATTTGTTGATGTGTCATCTAGAATGTATAAAATTATTGTTCTGATAAAATTTATAAGAGCTGAGAGCACAGGAAGTGTGTCTGCCAAAAGCATTCACAAGACTGAGAGGTTAGATGACCGTGGTCTTGTTTGAAAATGGTTGTAAATAGGGTGTGACTTGAAAGAATCTCATGTTAAAAGTCACGGGGGTGTATATTCCAAAAAGTCTCTCTGAAAAAGTCACATCTCATCCCAAGATTTTTTTTTAATAATACAGAGATAATTTTTTGCTCCTGTAACATATTTTGTTGTATTTTTTTTCTGTTCCTCCAATAAATACATCTTTTATAAAGTTTCTTTATTACCTTGCTCTGTAAATGCCAGGGGTTGACTGTGATCCCTTCCCTAGTGGGCATTTTGACTGTTTCTCAGGACATTTCAGGGTATATTTTTTAAACTTTGATTTTAAAGTGCATTTTGGCCTGGTGAGGCTGAAGTAAGACACTCCATTTTCACCAGAGGGTAGTCAGCCTGCCTTCTGGTTCACCACCTCTGGGTAGATTGGCGAGATTCAAGCCCTCTATCATGACTGTTTTTGAAGGCCTCATACTATCTTTCATTACTTTATGAGATAAATTATAGCAACTATTAGTTGGAATGATTAGATTATTAGTTAATAAAAAAGGATTTGATGGTCCTCAGCATCTGATTTTAGGATCTACCAAAAGTGAATCATTTTATCATTAAAGACCATTTCTGGGACACTGAAAAAAATGTCTCTAAATGCTGTGACACTAAAATGTCTAGTACTTCAACAATGACTGGTGTCTGGAAATTTGTTTTCATATTGTTATGAGGCTACCATATATATAATGCAGTGAAACAGCATTTATTCTCCAAAGGCAATAACCAAGCTTTACCTACAGAAATAGGTTCAATTTACATGTTTGGCATTTTTTTGAGATTGAAATTTGTCTTAAGATCTTTGTCCTTTAGCTTATTACTTTTGAGAAGTAATAACATGAGTTCTCCACAGTGGAAACCCACAGTTGGGTCACCAGAATTATTTGATGTAAAGAGATGACCGAGAATTTTGAACTTTGTTCTTGAAGTGATTAACCATTGTACTGTGTCTTTTGTCCCAAATGGTTATTGATCATGGCTCCGTGCTCTAGAAATGGATCTGTAACAATTTACAGTCCGAATAATAACATCTAAAGCTTGTGAGAATTACACAGGAAACCCTGAGCCCAAATCATGTTTACATAATAACTATGACCCTAGAGACAGCAACCACTTAATTATATTGATTAGGAGTGAGTGATGAGTTACAAATTGAAACACTAAAGAAACTGCATACTGTTCAGGAGTCTGTGAACCGGACAAAGGTTTGACAATATTCACTGTACAGAAGTGGAAAAGATTTTAAAACCTTACTGGAAGGAAACATAATGAATTTTTCATGTTAATATGTTGTACCCCAAATCAAAGCCATCATGTAAATCTAAAAGAGGGGTTCTTTACTTAACTAGGGGATAAATAAGATAGAAACCCCTCTGAATGTAGCCTGAGTCATGGAATATCACTGGTGAGTGCACTTCAGTATACTGTGACCTAAGCCAAGGCAGCCTGTTTAAAAGTGACGATTATAAGGATTGTTTTAATGTTAGGCTTTTCCTTTTTTGAGCCTGTGTTTTTGTTCCCTTAAAGCTTGGGTGAAAATCCATCATGGATATAAATTTGGATAATACAGGCACATACAAATGGAGCAAAAGCCCCACCGTGGTATGATAATAAAGAATGAGGCTGAGCATACTGTAGTGTCTACAGGGTCGAGCCATGAAGGACATGGTACATAGCCGCTGTGTTTGGCATTTTTGATTATTTACCCATGTGGTGTCCCACTAGAGGAAACACAAATCTAGACTGTCTGTTCACTCAGCAATGGAAATGAACTAGGCCTCTGTCCCCACACTGTAGGTGGCAGCAGGGTTGTACATAAAGGGCGTCATGGTGCTCTGCACTATAAATGGCAGACAAGAATGCAAAGATGACCCAAAAGACAGAAATGTTGCTCTTTAAATGGGATAGCTGGAAAACAGGGAAGCAGTAGTCCAAGATCTAACTGCTGCGTGGTAGTTAGGGCAGTTAAGTGGAGACTCCTTAAACCACAAGGTATTTGAAGTTGAATTAAAAGTTAAATGTCAGAGTCTAGTGAGGAACACCTAGGCAAGTCAGAAAAACAAAGTTTTACCTTTCCTGAAGGATCCCCCATACTTTTGAATAGAAGTTAAACAAATGTTTAGTGTGCTCACCCAGGTGTTTTGGAAAGGCTATAATATGTCTCCTACACGCACAAAAATAGAATCAAAGTGTCACGGTGGTTACTGCTGCCTCACAGTCCTTAGGAAGTGTGTTGAAATCCCAGTCGCTTCACTGTTTCTCTGTGCTATCGTTTAATCAGGGGTTTACTCCTGGCTCAAGCAAATTTTTACTTGATGTATTAGTTTTACGTTTTGTTATATATTATTTTGTATATTATGTTATTAGTCATCTTTGTCTTTATTTGTTGAATTTTGTTTTGCTTGTTTCTTATATTAATATGCTCAGTTATGTGTCCTGTTCCCTTAAGCTGGAGTTTCAGGGCCAGGACTACAATGACGTACAGGGGTAGGACTGCCCTATGTCAATATATTTTCAAGCAGATGAAGTTGGCACCAGGTTTTGTTGTAGAAAAATCTTTTTTTTTTCTTACTGCGCTGTTTTCTGAACTGCTGATTGGCTTTATTTTGTTTCTGGGTTGGCTCTAGGTATACCTTGTTGCTCTCCTTTTTGATATATTTCTGTTTATATATTCCTTGTATTGAGTGTTGACTAATTTTTCAAATTTCCAGAGTTTAAATAGTTTCTCTTCATCTTGATTAATTCTTTGATATTCTAAAAATTGTTTTGATGATCGGCTTTCCCCATATTTGTGCTTGTGAAGGCTTACTTAAAGTTTTGGGGAAAATCCATTCTGAATACAATTGTCTATACCAGTGATGATTTAGGGGCGTGTGAACGAGAATAAGAGACAGAAACCAGTGTTAAGAGTTGCAGAACCATCACTGTATAATGTATAGTACTCAGGGAAAAAGTCAGCACTGCAGTACTGTTCGCAAGCATAACAAAAGTCACACTGGAGACAGAGAACAGTGGCCCAGAGGAAGGATTTATGTGATGGAACTGGAAATGGAACAGCTGTAGGGGAAATGAGACTGATGGACCGGGAGTCAGATAACGGTGACGTCATCAGATGGAGCCAGGAGTGAGGACATCAACGGGGAGTCGGAGATGTCGTCACCGTGGGTGAATGGTAGGTTGATGCAGAAGTGTGAGGCTGTTGTTGTCTTCTTTGAATGTAGTTGCTAGAATCCTAACTAGGAAAAGAAAATCCAAGCACATTTCTCCAGTTTTGATGTCACTACACTGGTTAACTGTGTCATTCAGAATTGACTTTAAAATCCTGCCTATGGTTTACAAAGCCTTAAATAATCTCACTCCATCTTATATATCAGAATGTCTGACACCCTATATTCCAAATCGTAACCTTAGATCCTCAAATGAGTGTCTGTTTATAATTCCAAGAGCAAAACTTAAAAGAAGTGGTGAGGCGACCTTCTGTTTTGCACCTAAAATCTGGAATAGTCTGCCAATAGGAATTTGCCAGGCTAATACAGTGGGACACTTTAAAAAACTGCTGAAAACACATTATTTTAACATGGCCTTCTGATAATTTCACCTTCATTTAATCCTGATACTCTGTACATTCAATTCATTATAATAACTATTCATGGTGGCTCTAAAATCTGTACTAACCCCTACTCTCTCTTCTGTTTCTTTCTCCGGTTTCCTGTGGTGGCGACCTGCACCATCACCAACTAATCTAAGCATCATGATGTTCCTACATTGATGGATTAAAAGCCAGAAGTCTGCATGACCATCATCATCAAGTCCTTCCAAGAGAACCCTAAATACAAAGAGGACTGTTTCATTTATGTTAGGTAGATTGCCCAGAGGGGGCTGGGTGGTCTCATGGCATAGGAACCCCTGCAGATTTTATTTTTTCTCTCCAGCCGTCTGGAGTTTTTGTTGTTTTTTCTGTCCTCCCTGGCCATTGGACCTTACTCTTATTCTATGTTAATTAGTGTTGTCTTATTCTAATTCTTACTTTGTTTTTTATTTTTCTTTTCTTCGTCATGTAAAGCACTTTGAGCTACATTATTTGTATGAAAATGTGCTATATAAATAAATGTTGTTGTTGTTGTTCGGTGTGTCGGGTTACGGTTTGTTGGGTCTCAGGTGTTCTTGTTTCCTGGTGAGGAAATGAGAAAGGTTAATGTGCTGTCCTGTAACCCCATCTTGTTTTTTTCCACACTCCGTTGAACCCGTAGGCTGCCCCCTACTTGCTCGTGTGTGGCAAGTGTTACATTAAAGGAGGTGAACAAGATCTTATGAGAGCAATTATTTTGTGTTTTATATTTGTAATTTTTTAGACCACTTTACAGAGATCTCTTTTCACTTTGACATTAAAGATCAATATGAAAAAAGCCAACTGAAATTAACTGTGATTCAATATCATATATCAATAAAATGTGAAACGTCGGGTAAATAATGTAACAACTGTGCTCTCACTCAGATGGTGGTAACTTCCACAATCCGGCTATGCTGGAATGAAGTTGGGGCTTATACATGTCAAACTGTACTTACCCTTAAATTTCTCGCCAGCCCTCTACTCAACCTGCGCAGTCGATGGAAAAAAAATAGATAAATGAGCGAAAGATAGACGTTAAGTAAATATAAAATGAATATATTAGAAAAAGATGGAATATTGCACACACTCAGAATTCCCTGAGTCCAAAGTAGTTGCACATATTTACAGTGATAGACAAGAAAAATACGAAATGGTCCCCAACCTCCCTTGTCTTAACCCTGAAACATAAATAATTACAAAATGAAGAATAAACATCCACATACGCACAAAGTCCAATGTAAAAAATGGTAACTGCAGAGACTGAGAAAAAGATGGAAGCCGGCAAAGTCCCAAATGATGAAATGACAGCAGAAATACAGTTCAAACGGGGCCTTTCCAAAATGTGAATCAAAACCAACTCACAGGTGAGTCCAGATAGCAGTCCGACAGCCATGGGTAGTGGATGATGAAAAGACCAAAACACCTCACTGTCGTGTGTAACTGGAAGAAAAGGGATGATCTGTCTTTCGTTTCGGTGAAATGACAGCAGCATTTGTTTTGATAAACCTCTGTCTTTTCTAAAGCTTCCTTTTCTCCCTTCCCTTTGAAATGTGCAGTCTTTCTTTTTAATCGTATGCAACCCAGAACCTAACAACAGGAAACCCCAACACCAAACCAAGGTTGAATATTTCAATTGGTGATGTCCTTGCGGTTTGCAGAAGGAAACTCTTATTTAGGTTTTGTTTTCTTTTTCAAGTAAACAAGAAAAAGGTCAAAAAACCCAACACTTATAAACTTTGAACAAACACAGTTGACATTTTATGTAGGCCTGCTACAATAGTTTTTATAGCATTGCATGTGCGTGCTCTGTCGCAAGCTGGTGTTCAGTGTAGAGTGGGTTGCTCAAGCTGAGATTGGATTTACACCCTGTGTCCCTAAACTGGATTACCCTAGCTACAATAATGTATAAGTGGAAAGATGGCTGCACAGTATGCTGTTAGGCTATGGTCAAGGTAAATATGCAATCATTGAACAACAGTCCACAAACCCTTGCTTTCCAAAGGTTAAGTATGGCTCAAAGTAGTACTTTGGGAAACCTCTCCAGGGCAAAGAGATATTTATTATCTATATATATAATTCACTAAGGCAAGACAACCATGGAAAGCACGCCGGAAGGGGCGTGGATTCACTAAGCTGCCGACAAGTAAGACACCTATGGCGCACACAGGTAGGAGCCACGCCGGAGGTGAATCACCATATGCAGCGTGTAAAACGGTTTGCGAGGGGTATCCCATGGGATCCTTAAAACAATCCTTTAAAACTGAGGTTAAAACACAATGAAGTAAGCAGTCTTTAAAAAATGAGTTTTTGGTTACGACACACGACCGCGTGCACCATAGCAAACTGTTTTACACGCTACATACAGCAATTCGCATCCGCAACAAACATGCGTCTTCTTAGATGCTCCTGAAGGAACACAGAAAGTCTACTGTACGTGAGTCACAGGTGCATCTGGACTGTGCAAAGATGACAACGACTCAAGTGTCGAGTTGGAGGTGGGCACATGAGCGACGGCGGTCCGCCAGTTTTCAGTCACAGATGATTGTGTGTTGGTTCTTTCCGTGCATTGTTACAATGTTGCTTTTCTTGCTGATTTATTACGTCGTACATTACCGATTTTTCAAATGTTAATTTTCTCCCTGTGCTTAAAAATCATTAAAAAAACAGCCTGATTATGCGGTGTATGGTACGCCGCGGGTTGGCTAGTTTGGTTTAATGCAGGAGTTTCCTTTTGATTGATAATAAACTCTAGCATCTAACAGTTCATATCAGGTTTCAGGGATGAGACAGAGACATGTTCAGTTGCTGTGTCTTTTCCCGACTGTTAGAATACAACAACAACAATGATATCAACTTTTTTCTTATATTGCCCAAAATCACACCAAGAATTGCTTTAACAGGCCAGAGTCTAACCGACCCAGAATTCTCTAATAAAAAGCAGCAGCCATTATAGGATACATTCACTTAAATGCTAATTCAATTTACAGTTATTAATCAAAATTTTTCCAAATTTATGAAAAAACTCAACATCTGTGGAAAACGCATACCGACATGATCAGAACCTGCTGTAGGACAAAGTGGGCATTGCCCATTCTTCTAGACCACTGTCGGGCAACCGGTGCGCCATTGCGCCATGAAATTTTCTTGGGGCGCCGCAAAAACTTTTGTTAAATATTTAAAATTGCTAGTGTTTTTGAACTTTTGGTTGATTAAAAAGATAATGTTTTAAAAAAAAAAAAATTATGTTGGAAAAACTGATAACGGAACACTTACGGAAATGAAGTCTAAGAAACGTGAGAGACTTCAAATAATCGACAAGGAAATGCGCGTCTGTCTTTCAAAAATTGATCCTCGCATCAATCTCATATGTGCTGAAAAACAATCTCAATGTTCACATTAATTAAATTTAAGATTTATCCTTTGATTCCTTTATTAATAAAATGTCTTTCAAACTTGTAAAATTAACTGTTTTTATTGGCGATTGTCCATAGATTGTGTCGTCATGACTTTATTTATGGGCAGTCCCTCAGGTGTGCCGCGAAAGAAAATTTTTGGACTTAGTGCGCCGCAACTCGAAAAAGGTTGCCTTTCACTGTGCTAGACTTTCGTGGCACACCAGGCCTGTTAAGAAAGCAGATTTAATAGGGATGCAGGCATCAGGCTGCACAAAAAAAACCAAACTAGGTGCCTGAACTCCAGCTTGTACCAGGATTTGCATGGACTTCATCTGATAATAATGGTGTAAATCAGAGTTGCACTGACATCTCTCCAGAGGCCCCTCAGCAGACCTCTTGAGCCGAATTCCCAAAATGGACTCAAGCAAGGACAAAGACCTATACTTCAAGGGATGAGAACTAAGAACTTAGAAGGCACTCATTTTGCAACTCGAAGGGACTTTAATCACATCAGGAGAACTTTTAGCCTTCCTTTAAAACCACAGGCACCCCATCTCTCAGACCATGTGAGAGGAGAAAGAATAGAAGGAGAAAATAAGAAGAGGTGCTCTCTGGGTTATTTGCTGGACACTCAATGAACTATCTGGAGATTTTCTCAGGGAGGTAGGAAATATGCAAAATGAAAAACTGAAACTTGGTCTCTAAAATGAGCCGCCCTCTCCATGAGAAGCAAAAGCGGTGAAATTCTCTTCTCTTTGTGAACCTGAAGCTGACACCCAGTCTGCAAAGCTAAGGCTGTGTGCCATTAGTCTGACAAGGCTGAAAAGTAGCCATTACTTCAAGAAGGGAACTTTAGCATCTAAACTCTTCGGTCAAAACAGATAATGCCTATTCCCTATGAAGTGGTAAATGACAGCAGAAGGCAAGCTAAGGATGTAGCAGCCCCACTCTTGCAAGGATCATGCAGCAAAGAGAAAGAGAACACTCCAAAGCATGAAAGATCTTCCATGTGAACCTGGAGCATCAACAAGGCAACAACTCCAGACCGCATCAATCATCATCCATAAAGACTTTGTATTATAAAACTATTTATCTGTGCCATGTTAAAGTAGAACTCTCAATATCAGTTATGAGTCAGCCTGTTTTCTATGTTTGTCTGTCTAGTGTGTCTGCATCCAGTTTTATATGTCAGACATGTATGGAGTTATCATACTTCTATAATCCTTGTGTTTATTACTAAGTTGTATTATTCTGTTCCTTAAAATACATTTGTTTCAGTTACTTTCTTAGAAGTCTAAAGGCCAGAGATCCCATCCTACACCAGAGAAATGTAAAGTAAATAAAGTAAGAGCCTTACCGAATTATTGGATTAATTACTGGCATTACCAAAAGCAAAGAGAGAGGTTAGGAGCAGGTGCTGATACAGTGCATTGCCGCACCCACCACATGACAAACCAACTCAGGACCCCAGGTTAGGACCTGAGTGTAGCCGTGCAATGGGTGACACCTCAGCACCACACTAGTTCAGGTGGAATGGAACCAGAGTGAGGTTTTTTATGGTGACTGCAGTGCCAATTCTGCCACCGACCCCCAGGTTTTTCACCTGATAATTAATTAAACAAGTTAGAATTTCTTCTTTAAATCCTTCATTGTTATGACATCCTTCTGGACTGGCATCTTATTGATTATTAATCATCAAAAATTCCTCCACTCCATACTCCATATGCACAGTGACAGGACCCAGATTCAAACTCAGGCCTTTAGAAATTTTGTGGCATTGCGTGAAACTACCGTATATACTCGCGTATAAGTTGGGTCTTGAAACCTGAAAAATCGATCATAAAATCAGACCTTGACTTACACGTCCGTTCAAAAATGCGACCCTTACATTTTTATTTTTTTTTACATCTTCTTGCCTCCTCCAATCTCGCACCAGTTTCTCAGACACATCAAATTTTGTTGCAGCAGCACAGTTACCAATTTCTTTCGCTACTTCAATGACTTTTAATTTAAAACCAGCTTCATATTTTCTTCTGATTGAACGCTCCATCATAGATAAGGGATGCTCTTATGATAAAGGTGTAGGAGGATGTAAGATACAAAAAACACAAAACAGTGCGAACGTCGCTTCGGAATAGTTTAGGTATTACCGTGTGGTCACGTAGGCACGATACATAGAAACAAAAGGCAGTGTGCCCCATGGTTACTCTCTCAGGTGGGCGTTAGCATATCATAATCTGTTGGACAATAGCGTGAGTTTTCCGCATTCGACTTATACGACTGACATTATAAAATACTGGAAATTATATTGTAAAATCAAGCCCCAACTTATCCGCGGGAGAACTGAAATGTGAGTATATACAGTAATTCTATCCTCTAACCTGCTATGGAAGATGGGGCCCATTCAAACAGCATGGATGCAAGACAGAAATCATCCTTGAACAGGGCACCAGTCCATCATATGTCAAGCTCAAGCATATCAGGCCAATTTAAAGTTGCCAGCTGCATCACAGCAAGGAGGCCAGGATTCGTGTCCCGGGTCCTCCCAGTGTGGAGTTTGCATGTTCTCCCCACGTCTGTGTGGGCTTCCTCTGGGTGCTCCAGTTTCCTCCCACAGTCCGAGCCTTTTAGGTGAATTGGTAATCCTAAATTGACCCTAGTGACTGGTTGGGGTGTATGTGTGTGTGTGTGTTCATCCTCCGATGGACTTGCACCCTGTCCAGGTTTTGTACCTGCCTTGTTCCCTGTGCTAGCTGGGATAGACTCCAGCAGATGCCCGTGACCCTGTTCAGGACTAAATGGGTTAAGAAATGACTGACTCACTGACAATCAACCTGACTTGCACATCTTTGGGAAGTGGTAGGAATCCATATTACACAGGGACGTGGATGGATAAAATGTGCAAACAGAGCGCTGTGTGGGACTCATTTTTAAATGTCGCGGCTGCTGCCCACTTTTTAAATCTCACACCACAAAGTATTAACTGAGGGCCCATGGGAATGCATGCCTCAATATCCAAACTACTCACAGATAATGCCCTGGGTGGGATTTGGACCCAAGTCCTTGCAGCTGTGAAGAAGCCATGTTAACCAATGTGCCACGCATAACAAGCACAGAGCTCTAGAATTATTTCTTCATTAGCTGAAAACCTGATGAATTATATTTGAAGTAAGGGTGGCCTGTAGTTTATTAACAACCAAACCCCACACAGCCGGCAATCCTGCCCTAATAACTGTATCATTAAGACAGATGGCTTTTCATAGACAGAAGGCCCGCACAAGGAAACAGTAAGATCGTTATGGAAAGAATGTCCGCCACAAAGCAGGGAATACATACAGACTGTAAGCTGAGCCTGAATACTTAGACTGCACTCTATAAATAAGCCGTCCTGTTCAGAAATAAAAATAAAAACAAGCAGACAGACACATTGATAGGTGAAGAGAATAATACATGTACAGCCATTCTTCTGCTAGGATTATTCTTAGTACTCTTACTATGCTACTACTATTAATATCAATTTATTGCATTTTTTTTAATATAGATTTTTTTTGTCCTTGAAGGGAATAAATAATGCAGTGCGATGCCACTTTCAAAATGGCTTTCAATGTGCACAGGCAACAATTTGCCTAAATTATTTATTTACATTCATTCAAAAATTCTGGGGCATGGAAATAGATTTTTTTTTTTTTTTATCATCAAGAAAACTTCTGAACATGCTTTAGAGAATTCTTACAGTTTGGTGTGTGATGCAGATCTCCTGGCAGCGTCACTCTCTTCCGAGGCATATTGATGGTTAATTTTGGAGCTGTAGTGGGTGGCTGGTATAATTACAGATGAGTTGTGGAATGATTGACGTTGGGAACAAAAAAAAAAAAAAACCCTGCCATTTACTGCACTGTCACAGCCTGGAATGGCAAAAAAAGCAGATAAAATAAGGGAAAAAGCATAATGCGCAGAAGAAAGATTTTAAAACAATGCACTTTTAAGGGTTTGTGCTGTCTACCTCGGAGGGGAAACTGAGGGTATTGAGAGAGACAGGTTATTAGCACACGCGTCTAAGATTTGGCATGCAGGGTCTTTGAATGGCAGTAAGCAGGCAAGCAAGAGTGGGACTGGGAAAGCAGAGCCCTTTGAAATTGGATGTTTCAAATGCTTTGGTGGGGATTCTCATTGTTATTTTGCTCCGGGGCCGCAGGGAAAGGAGCCACTCAAGGCAGCACTCGTTTAGGTCAAGGAGGAGAGTTCAATTTACGCCAACGCGTAGGTTTACAGTTTGGGAAAGTATAATTGTCTACATGTTAGGGGATTTTATTATTACTTAAGGGAATGCTCCAGTCCAAAATGACATTTTTTTATGTTTCTAACCCCATGTGTTTTGCAGTGATGATCAAGAAAAAAAATGTATCTCATGTTTTCATGCAGAACAGAGACAAAATGTGTATGATACCCAGTGGGGACAGATTCAGACACTTTCACGTGTTTTATATTTTGCTGTGTTGCAGCGTTGTGGTAAAATCATTTCAACTAATTGTTTTTCTCACATCAAGCAACACTCAATACCTCAGAATGATAAAGTAAAATCAAGATTTTAGGAAAATTTGCAAATTTGTTAACTATCATATTAATACAAGTATTCAGACTCTTTGTCATGACACTTGAAATCCGGCTCCAGTATTTTCTATATTATTGATCATCATTGAGATGTTTCTACACCTTATTTGGAGGCCATCTGTGGTCAATTCAATTGACTGCACATGATTAGGA
>JANRMT010049829.1:31924971-31944592 GCA_026402145.1 Polypterus bichir lapradei | reverse complement strand
ATGAGCAAACGCCAAGCAACGAGGTTCGAAGGAATTGCCTGCAGAGCAGAGAAACAGATTTGGGGAAGGCTACAAAAGAAATTCCTGCAGCATCAAAGGTTCCCAAGAGTGCACTGTCTTCATGATTCTTAAGTGGAAGAAATGTAGAATAACTAAAACTCTTCCTAGAGCAATCTTGGGAAAAGACGGGAGAACAAGAACCCAGTAGTCCCTCGGGTTTAGCAATGTGGAGATGGGAGAAACTTCCAGAAGGACAAACATTACTGCAACACTTCACTGATCTGGGCTTTATGACAGGGTCTTGTGACAATAAGCGATTCACCAGCAATGACCCGGCACAGACAGACATGGGAGGTCCACTAATAAAAATAAATGTGTGATTTTCTTCGTCTGTGGCCTATGTCTTCCCCATACCCATAGACACATCACAGTCTCAAAAGCACAAACAGCAACACCAAAACAAAAACGCTCTTCTTTCGTCCACTCCCCTCGGCAGCTCTGTCTCCCTTCTCCCAACTTTGGCTCTCTGAGTGGTGGGTGTCAGCTTCTCTTATAGCCCACCCGGAAGTGCGCCACGTGATAATTGACCTAAATTAGGCTGCACTTCCAGGTGTGGCTGCGTCACAGCCCAGATGGGCTCAGGAAGCCGTGCAGCTCCCCCTAGCAGTGGCCACAGAGCCCAAAAGGGATGAGCTCTGGTGTAACACAATTGTGGCCTCAATGCAACCCAGGGGGGCTGCCAGCAAGTGTTCCAGGGGACGTACTGTGCATCCCATGGCTGCTCCCCCGGATCCAGTGTCAATGGGGCATCCTGGCCAGGCATGGGTCCCGACTGTCTGCCACAGTGGCCAGAGAGAAGCCCCTCCTCAGTAAAACAAACATGGAAGCCCACTTGCACTTAAAGTACTCTCAAGACTGTAAGAAACAAGATTCTCTGGTGTGATGAAACCAAGATTAGCATTGTGTCTGGAGAAAACCGCTTATCACCTTTGCAACATCATTCTAATAGTGAGGAATGATAGTGTTGGCATCATGCCGTGGGGTTGTTTTTCAGTGGCAAGAACTGACAGGTAAGATGAAAAGCTGAATGGAGCAAAGAAATAAGAATTCCATACTGTTATATAGATTTTTTCTCACTATTCAAAGTGCTTTTCATAGTGAGTAGGGAGCCATTTCAACCACCACCAATGTGCAGCATTCATGGGCAGCCATTTGGCGCCAGTGCGCCCAACACACACTTGTGATTAGGTGATGAAGGGGTGAGAGATAATTAACCAATTAGAGACAAAGGATGATTAGGCCCAAGGTGGGCATTTTAGCCTGAATATCAGGATACAACCTGCTCTTTACGAAGGATGCCCCGGGACCTTTTATGACCACAGACAGTCAGGAGCTTGACTTTACATCTCATCTGAATGATGGTGACAATTTTTACAGCACAGTGCCCCCATTAATGCAATGGGGCATTGGGATCCATGTTCAGACCACAGGGTACGCGCCCCCTGCTGGCTTCACCAACACTATTTCCAGCAGCAGCACAAGCATTTCCTAGATGGTCTCCCATCTAAGTACTGGTCAGGCCCGAACATACTTAGCTTTAGGTGGATTATTTCCTGGGAAGTGCACGTGGTATGGTTGCTGGCTACAGAAATATTCTTAATGAAAACTCGTGCTAGAGTGATCTGGACCTCTGACTGGGCTGAATGTCGATCTTCTAACAGGATAATGACCCTAAGCACCAAAGCAAGGCAACACAGTAGTGGTCGGGGTATAACTCTGGGAATGTCTGAGTTGTGCAGCCAGAGCCTGATCAAACATCTCTGCAGTGACAAAGCTTGAGGAAATCAGCAGAGAAGAAGGGCAGAAAATACCCGAATTCAGGTATGAAAGGCTTGTTGTACCAAACCTAAGAAGACTCCAGGCTGGAATCACTGCCAAAGGGGCTTTCAATGAAGTACCAAGTAAAGGTTCTGAATACTTGTGCCATTGTGATATGTCAGTTTTGTATATTTAATAAATTTACAACACATTTCTAAAATAAGCGGCATGGTGGCACAGTGGTAGCGCTGCTGCCTCACAGTACGAAGACCTGGGTCCGCTTCCTAGGTCCTCCCTGCGTGGAGTTTGTATGTTCTCCCCGTGTCTGCGTGGGTTTCCTCCGGGTGCTCCGGTTTCCTCCGACAGTCCAAAGACATGCAGGTGAGGTGCATTGGTCATCCTAAATTGTCCCTAGTGTGTGCTTGGTGTGTGTGTGTGTGTGTGCCCTGCAGTGGGCTGGCACCCTGCCCAGGGATTTGTTCCTGCCTTGCGCCCTGTGTTGGCTGGGATTGGCTCCAGTAGACCCCCGTGACCCTGTAGTTAGGATATAGTGGGTTGGTGAATGACTGACATTTCTAAAATCCTGTTTTCACTCTGGGTTATTTAGAGTTGCTTGATGTGGGAAAGCATAAATGGCTGCAACATAACAAAATGTGATACAAGTGAGCAGGCCTGAATACTTTCTGAATCCACTGTAATTCAGGCCAATGGTGATCAGTGCTGTTCAATGGTAAACGATGTGAAAAAATGTCATGACCTCTCCACTTCATGCATTGGTCAGGAGTCCTGTCCTCAATTCAAAAAGTCAATCCCACATAATATTGTATTTTCTGTTTACTATGAGCACCGATTTTACATTCAATAGTATTTCAGCAAAGTTTTTCGATTGCAGACGTGTTTATTATGCTAGTAGGGTGAATTTTATTTTGCTTTATTTCCATCATTGTCCATTGTACACTATTGGCTTCTATTGCATCATATTCTTTAAGATTGTTAAATAGTATTTTTAGATGATAGATAAAGCATGGAATTGTAAACATTTTCTTTCTCTTTTTAATTTTATTTTATTTGAACTTCTGTCCTCTGCAAAAGCAGAAACCACAGAAAGCAAGAACTGTTGAGGACAGGGGAATTTTCTGCAGAACTCAGTCAGTCAGTCGTTTTCTAAACTTCTTAGTCCTAAACAGGGTTGCAGGGGGCTGCTGGAGCCCATCCCAAATAGTATAGGGCACAAGGCAGGAACAAACCCTGGACACAACACCAGTCCATCACAGGGTGAAGACACACAACTACCCACTAGGGCCAATTTAGTATTGCCAGTCCACCTAACCAGCATGTCTTTGGACTGTGGGAGAAAACCCACACAGACATGCAAACTCCTCACCGAGAGGACTTGGGATGCAAACCCTGGTCTCCTTACTGCGAAGCAGCAATGCTAACACTGCGCCACCATGCAGAAGTTAAACTGGCAAAAAAGAAAGTGTCCGCTGCCAAAGGGCAGTATGGCAACAACTGTCAAAACTTGTAAATTGTAAAAATGGCAATTTTCTTGACCTTCCACATGTGTAAACGAGAAGCCCATAGACTTAGATAGCTTTAATTCTTAAACATGAACTGATATGGTCTGTCAGGGCAACACTGGGCAGAGAGGCTACCAGTGTCCACCTCAGGTACGACAACCTTTAAAAAGGTCAGCAGTAGCTTTAAGCAGGAAGAAGGGGAAATAGAAGATCCATGCTGGGAGACATTTGAGCTGCAGAGATGAAACCTTAACAGACTGAATGCCAACACACGTTGATTGTGTCGGCCAGTGGTGTCTATGTCAGCTCTTGAAACATCCAGTTTGTGTGGTGAATGGCATATTCATTTGTTTTGCTTTTGGCCATCCCAACGCCTCCCACGTTGTTGGCTGCCTGCCTATATAAGACCGTCCGTCGCTCCAGTCTCTACATTCCCTTCCTTGCTTCGCCACGGGATTCACGTCTCCCTGCTGATAACTACAGCCTTTTTATTTAATCCACGGCTTCTCTGCTGTTTTATTGTTCATTTATTACAATTATAGTTATTGTGTAGGTATTTTAGACTTACTTTACATTGTTCAGATACCCATTTCCTTTATCATTCCAACTGTACCCGCATTAAAATGTCTATCGAGGTGATCACCATCGATCAAAGAACTGTCACTTACTGAGTGGTTTCCATGCCCGGAGATGGCACCTACCTTTTCCATTCTCTTTGTTACACATTGCACGGCCATATCAGGCTCACTCTTGATATCCGGAGGAACATTGTGTCTTATGTATTGATTGACTGGGATAGGTTCAAGGTGTGGACTGATGACGGTACAGGAGATAATTAGACTACACAGGAGCCCTAGAAGAGTGAAATGCTTAAGCCCTTCACCTATGCATCTGCATGTGAGTTGATGGCTGCCGCTGAATTGTTCGGTTGTCGCTTTCAAGTGTACCGAAATGGCCAAATATTTTACACCTTTGGACAACCGCCAATGCCTCTTAAACATCTTAGATTCACAGGTGACGATTTCAGTAGTGGACACTTTGATGTTTATGAATGTTTAAACTCTCAAAAGCTGGATGTGAAGTTATCGATGAAACTGATTGTATACTTACAATGCTTGAAAGATGCTGAATGTCACTTCAACACAAGTCCTACAAACACTGTCGTAATTGAAACAAACCATGAAACTCAAACCGATTATTACAGCAGCAAACCAAGCTGTGAGATTTGAGATTGCTTTTCACATGGCCAACTGTACATTGCATGCTTAAGAGTAAGCTCAGCACACAGCTTGGTCATATTACAACCGGAGGGCCGAACTCACAATGTGGTATACAAAGAGATCCTTAACAAATAATTATTGGTATATTTTCCCTCAGTTTAAAAAGGTTTAATTTTCTCCTTAATAAAACTTTTAGGGCAGTACTTCGCCGCTGCGAAGCGCGGGTATTTTGCTAGTGTTTCTCTATTATTATTACTTAGTTGAAGATCAGACCATATTTTTGCAAGTAATTAATGCAGAAATCAGGGCAAAAATAACACATTTACAAGTACTGTAGCAGCATCATAAAACAGGAAATGTTATTTTTACAACCTGACTACATCACTGCCATTAGCTAGAATGTCTGTCATCCAACAGTCACATGAACCTTCCCAGTAAAGTGCGCACAGCCATCTTTGCATAACAAAAAATGAGTGACTTAAGTATTCACTAGCATATGCTTTGAGATCAATGTTATAGTGCCTTTTGGTGTTTCTTAAACACACTACATTACCTAAAAAAATTACACCCGCTTTAAAGTGTTTACATTTTATTGTTGTACAACATTGAATCACAATGGTTATAGCTGAATCATTATGGTTATTATTTGATTTTCTAACACTGCTCAACAGACAAAGACTCTTTAATGTTAAAGTGAAAGCAGATCTCTGAAGAGTCCTTTAAATTAACTACAAATATTAAACACAAAATAATTCATCTCAAATATTCACCTCCTTTAATAGGACACACATAAATCATCACTGGTGCAGGCAACTCACATCATTAGATCAATGGAGATCATCTATCTGGGGTTTCCATTGATTGTAGTAGAAGTGCATAACATCTGGAAGGTCCACCTGGCGACAATTCGGTATGATGGCCTAATCTACACAATGAAGGCAAAAAAACACTCAACACAACTCTGTGGAAAGGGGACTGAAAAGCATGGGTCAGAGAATGGAAGTAAGATAATTTCCAAGTCACTCAATGCCCTTTGGAGTCTAGTTAAATTAATAAAGAGTACATCTAGAAATCTGCCTAGAGGTGGCCATCTACAAAAACTGAATGATCATGCAACAAGGTGACTGGTGAGGAAGGCCACCAAGAAACCTAAGAGAACACTGAAGGAGTGATGAGCTACAGCGGAGGAGACCGGAGAGACTATGCAGACAACAACTGTTGCTTGGTAATTTGCCAGTCTCAACTTTATTGGAGGGTGCCAAGAAGAAAAAATGCACATGACATAACAACTATGCAAGAATTTGCCAGAAGACACATGGGAGACTCTGACGTCAGTTCAATATAAAGGTTCTTTGGCTTGATAAGAACAAAACTGTGCTTTTTTGTCCATCAAACTAAACAACATTTTTTTAAACATTGCATATTATCAAAATGGTCTCCACTAGACTTTCTTGTATACTCAGATATGGGGATGGATATTTGAGAAGTAAACTGCAAGACGATGATTATATTTTTACTAGCTGTGTAAGCCCGTGCTGTAAAAATCCTGGGGTCCTAGAAACTATTGAAATCATCAGAAATAAAATTAAAATGTAGAGATGTCAGGTAATTGAAAGGAACAACTCTGGACATCTCTGTCCTAGGAGGTTTCATTTTGCCGACGTGCTCGTCTCCTTTGTGCATTAGCGGCTAAGCGACTGTCTTACTTCGGAAGGTTTCGTTTTGCCAATGTGCTTGCTTCACTTGTGTATTAGCAGCAGGAGGAAAAGTAAAAGGGATACTGTTTTACCGATGTGCACTTCTGTATTAACCACTAAGTGAGTGACTCTTTCTTTAGAGGTTTCGTTTTGCCAATGTGCTGGCCTCGCTTGTGTATCCTCGGAGGTGGATCCCTTACACCGACTCCACCACTCACTTTCGGGCTGGACAGACAGACACACACAATTCCACATGTAGACATTTATATATAAGATATTATGTACATTAAAGAACCATCAACAACAAATCAAATCAATTAAAATATATATTGAACAATTACTATAAAATTAAAGTTGAATAAATCGGGCTTTGCAGCTGCATGAATAAAAAAGTAACACTTCCAATTAGCGGAAATAGCTCAAAAGATGATAGAAATCTACTTAATACTTGTATGCAAAATTTGGTTGACCTAAGTGAAAGCGTACTCAAGTACACTGTGGCGAGTGGCTGGGGATGGTACCCAGCCAGGACGACCAGGAGGACCGGAGAAGGGCTTACGCCTCCTCCAGACCACAAGGGGGCAACCGGCCTGGTGGCTTTGGGGACCACAGGAACAGAGCTTGGAAGCTCAACCCTACAGGGGCCCGTGTTCACTGCCAGGGGGCACCCCAATGCCTGAGAAGCCCTGGACCTCAGCACTTCTGCCACACCCGGAAGTGCTGGGGGGAAGAAGACCAGGGACACCTGGAATGCTTCCGGTTGCACAGTCGGTACTTCCGCCACACTGGGGAATGTCGGAAGATTATCAGGAGGCACCTGGAGTACATCCGGTTAGGGATTAAAGGGGACGCCACCCTCCATTCGTTGGCTGGAGTCAGGAGAGGAGAAGGGCATAGCTCGGGAGGAGAGGAGTGGAGGTGGCCTGAAGAGAGTGAGGCATTTCGGAAAGTACTGGGGTTGTGTGTGGCACTTGTAAATATAGACTGTGTTAATAAACATGTGTTGGGTGAACCATCGCTGTCCGCCTGTCTGTGTCCGGGCCATCTTCTACAACGCGTACTCACACATAAATAGACAGACACACAAACATAATTTTGAAAATGGTATTTTCGGATTCACGGAGGTCTAAAACATCGACATTTAGAAAAATCTTGAAATTAAATTTTTGGATGATTCTGATAATTTCCCTATACTTTGTATATGAGAAAGTAAAAACACCATCCCCAGGCCCTGAATGGGAGAGAGGCAATTTGAACAAAAGACACATGACATCTTGGCTGGAGTTTGCCAGGTGGCACACAGGAGACTCTGTTGTCAGCTGGATCAAGGTTCTTTGGCTTGATGAGACCAAAACTGAGCTTTTCAGCTTTTAAGCTAAATGTCATGATACACTTCACCTGTTTAAAAATACTAGGAAGCATTGTAGTGGCAGCACCACAATCTGTGAAGGCTTCTCCACAGCAGGTCCTAGAGAGCTTGGGACAATGGAGAGTAAAACCAGACGGTTGTTGCAAGTGCCCTCTTCTACGCAGTGGTGTGCTGGAGAAGCAGCATAAAGATGAAAGACGCCTCACGCCAGGACAAACTTATTAAGAAGGCAGGCTCTATTGTAGGAGTAAAGTTGGACAGTTTAACATCTGTGGCAGAGCGACGGGCATTAAGCAAACTCCTGTCAATCATGAAGAATCCACTGCATCCACTGAACAGTGTCATCTCCAGGCAGAGGAGTAGCTTCAGTGACAGACTTTTGTCACTGTCTTGCTTCACTGACAGACTGAGGAGATTGTTCCTCCCCCACACTATGCGACTCTTCAATTCCACCCGGGGGAGTAAATGCTAACATTACTCAAAGTTATTGTCTGCTTTTACATGCATTTTTATTACTATTTAATTTAATATTGTTTTTTGTATCAGTATACTAATGCTGGATTATGTGAATTTCCCCTTGGGATTAATAAAGTATCTATCTATCTATCTATCTATCTATCTATCTATCTATCTATCTATCTATCTATCTATCTATCTATCTATCTAAAATTAATGCAGCAAAATACAGGAAATCCTGAGGAAATACTTCAATGAAGTCTGTGAGAAGATTTGCTTTCACGCAACACACTGACTCAGAGCAAAAAAACAAAGCTACACGGGAATGGATTAAAAACAAAAAATGTTAACTAGAGTGGCCAAGTTAGAGTCCAGAATATGATCCAATTGAAAATTTGTGGGTGGACATGACAAAGGCTGTTCACTCATAATCCCCATACATCCTGACAGAGCTTGAGCAGTTTTAGAAAAAAACGTGAAAAAGTACGGTGCTCAGAAGCTGATAGAAACCTGAGCACACAGACTCAAGGCTATCATGGCTGCCAAAGGTGCATGTGCTGTAGGAAAGAGGAAATCTCAACCTAGCTAATTCATTTTCAGTTTTACCTCCGGCAGTATTGCTAATTAAATAATGTGATAGGGCTCCTTCTTTATTTATCTTACCTTTCACTGTAGGAGGTGGTCCCTTTCCGTTAGTCTTATATCGTAACAACAAAGCAAACTCGTTTCAAGAAACAGAATAATATAATTTATCGATAATTGCAAGATTATAGAAACATGATAACTGCATACATATCAACATAGAAGACAGGCCACTAGACAGACGAGACACACAAACATAACACAGAAGAGGCTGGAATCGCAATGGTTATAATTGAATCATTATGGGTATAATTTGATTTTCTAACACTGCTCAACAGACAAAGACTCTTTAATGTTAAAGTGAAAGCAGATCTCTGAAGAATGCTTTAAATTAACTACAAATATTGAACACAAAATAATTGATCTCAAATATTCACCTCCTTTAATAGGACACACATAAATCATCACTGGTGCAGGCAACTCACATCATTAGATCAATGGAGGCTGGCGGTTTACTAGCTAGTTAGCGTTCTAATTTATTTTTGCATGGATAAACAGTTTTTTAATACCAAATCCATAAGGATGATATCTGGTGTCATGTGGAGTTGTTGCTGTTGTTGCTTCTAGTTCAAATGGAGGACTCTTATTGCAATGGAGTGCACTCTTTCTCTTTGTGAGGTGGTTCTTTGTTGGTGGTGTGTAGTGCTTCTCCCAGTTAGGCTTTTTGCTGTGTCTTCTGCAACCTCATAGGAAAAAGTGTTACTCTTTTTGGCATAACAATTTAGTTCTCTTCTTGAAGTAATGGCTGCTTCTTAGCTTAGCTTCTCAGCTTTCAGTTTCCCAAAGACAGAGTGGCTCCTCAGCTTTTAGGTTTCAGAGAGACATCATTTTAGGGAGCCCATGTAGTTTTTGAAGGAAGGTGTAGGTCTCTAACCTGCCCTTTTTAAGTAAAATTCTAGAGAAGGCAGTAATTATGCAGTTAAACGACCACTTAAGTAAACATGCTATTCTAGATAAATTTCAGTCAGGTTTTAGAACTAATCACAGTGCAGAAACTGCACTCGTTAAAGTAGTAAATGACTTGCGATTGAATGCAGACAGAGGCCATTTATCTGTTCTCATCCTCCTCGATCTGAGTGCCGCGTTTGATACCATTGATCACAATATTCTTAGAAATCGCCTTAGTCAATGGGTGGGCCTCTCTGGTAATGTCTTAAATTGGTTTGAATCCTACCTGGCAGGGAGAAAATTCTTTGTTAATTGTGGTAATCACAACTCAAAGACGCATGATATTCTATATGGGGTTCCACAAGGCTCTATCCTGGGTCCGCTTCTTTTCTCAATCTATATGCTTCCGTTAGGTCAGATTATCTCAAGTTACAACGTGAGCTACCACAGCTATGCTGATGACACACAGCTGTACTTATCAGTAGCACCTGATGACACCGGCTCTCTCGAATCAATAACACAATGTCTTACTGGTATTTCTGAATGGATGAATAGTAATTTTCTCAAGTTAAATAAAGAGAAAACTGAAATTGTATTGATTGGCAAAAACGGATTAAGTGAGGTTATCAAAAATAATCTTGACGCATTAGGATTAGAAGTTAAGACCGAAGTAAAAAACTTAGGGGTAACCGTTGACTGTAACCTGAATTTTAAATCACATATTCTTCAGACCACTAGGACAGCATTTTTTCACTTAAGAAATATAGCAAAAGTTAGACCTCTTATATCATTGAAAGATGCTGAGAAATTAATTCACGCTTTTGTTTTTAGTCGATTAGATTACTGTAACGCACTCCTCTCAGGACTACCCAAAAAAGACATAAATCATTTGCAACGAGTGCAGAATGCAGCTGCTAGAATCCTAACTAGGAAAAGAAAATCCGAACACATCTCTCCAGTCTTAATGTCACTACACTGGTTACCTGTGTCTTTCAGAATTGACTTTAAAATTCTGCTTATAGTCTACAAAGCCTTAAATAATCTCGCTCCATCTTATATATCGGAATGTCTGACACCTTATATTCCAAATCGTAATCTTAGATCCTCAAATGAGTGTCTCCTTAGAATTCCAAAAGCTAAACTTAAAAGAAGTGGTGAGGCGGCCTTCTGCTGCTATGCACCTAAAATCTGGAATAGCCTGCCAATAGGAATTCGCCAGGCTAATACAGTGGAGCACTTTAAAACTCTGCTGAAAACACATTACTTTAACATGGCCTTTTCATAACTTCACTTTATCTTAATCCTGATACTCTGTATGTTCAATTCATTATAATAACTATTCATGGTGGCACTAAAATCCGTACTGACCCCTACTCTCTCTTCTGTTTCTTTTTCCGGTTTTTCTGTGGTGGCGGCCTGCGCCACCACCAACTTACTCAAAGCACCACGATGTCCCAGCATTGATGGACTAAAAGCCAGAAGTCCACGTGATCATCATCAAGTCCTTCCGTGAAAACCATAAATACAAAGAGGACTGTTTCATTTATGTTAGGTAGATTGCCCAGAGGGGACTGGGCGGTCTCATGGCCTGGAATCCCTGCAGATTTTATTTTTTTTCTCCGGCCGTCTGGAGTTTTTTTTTTTGTTTTTTCTGTCCCCCCTGGCCATTGGACCTTACACTTATTCTATGTTAATTAATGTTGACTTATTTTATTTTCTTAATGTGTCTCTTATTTTTCTATTCTTCATTATGTAAAGCACTTTGAGCTACATTTTTTTGTATGAAAATGTGCTATATAAATAAATGTTGTTGTTGTTGTTGTTGTAACCTCAAACGATTGGATTAAAGTCATTTCTAGTCGCAGAACCAGTGCCTGCTCATAGCCGTGCTATTTTGTCCATCAAATTGCCCCTCATTGAATTATGTTCACATGCAGGTGTCCATTTGAGGCTTCCATGTCTCAAGGAGTCTGCAGAGATGTCTGTTCAATTTTGATTTCCACGATTGTTATCAGATGAAGTGCAGGGCCGACCAGGAATGCTGCATGCTACAGTTACGCCATTTTCTCAGGAATGCAGGCTGGGGGTGAAGCTGGTTTTCTACATCCCTGTTAAATCTGCTATCGTCGCAGGCCTTGTTTGCCACTGAAAAGCCTAGCGAAATGGGCAATGCCTGCTTTGTGCTACACTACTAAACACTGAATTAAAGGGCGGTAAATACTGTACTAGTTTTGTGATAAATATTTGTAATTATTTTAGATCACTTTGCAAAGATCTGCTATCACTTTGACATCACAGTCTCGTCCTATTGACCAGTTTTAAAAATGCCAAATTAAATCCACTGTGATTCAATGTTGTGCAACAATTAACTGTGGAAATGTCCAAGTAGGGTGAACAGTTTGTATAGGCACTGTAAGTAGGTACTGGCTCATTGGGTGCAATGCAACAACAACATTTATTTATATAGCATGTCTTCATACAAATTATCTAGCTCTTGTGCTTTACAAGATTAAGAAAGAAAAAAGAAAAATATAAAAATAAGATTAGGCAATACTAATAAAGAATAACAAAGAATAAACTATGGTCCAATGGCCTGGAGGACAGAAAAAAAAAATCTCCAGGGGCTGGAGAAAAAAGGGGTTTTTAGCAGTTTTTTAAAGTGCTCCACCATATTAGCCTGCTGAATTTCTATCGGTAAGCTATTCCAGATTTTAGGTGCATAACAGCAGAAGGCTGCCTCACCACTTCTTTTAAGTTTAGCTCTTGGAATTATAAGCAGAAACTCATTTGAAGATCTAAGGTTACGATTTAGAGTGTAAGGTGAGAGATATTCTGAAATATAAGATGGAGTGAGATTATTTAAGGCTTTGTAAATCATAAACAGTATTTTAAAGTCAATTCTGAATGACACACGTAACCAATGTAGTGACATCAAAATTGAAGAGATGTGCTCGGATTTTCTTTTCCTAGTTAAGATTCTAGCAGCTGCATTCTGATGCCTTTTTAGGGTGGTCTTGAGAGGAGTGCATTGCAGTAATCTAGTTGACTAAAAACAAAAGCGTGAACTAATTTTTCATCTTGCAAAGTAATAAGAGATCTAACTTTTGCTATATTTCTTAACTGAAAAAATGCTATCCTAGTGATGTAATTAATTTGTGATTTAAAATTCAGGATAGAGTCAATAATTACACCTAAATTCTTTACCTCTGTCTTGGATCAAGTTTATTTCTATTACCCTCATCATATCCATTTTTGCCAATCACTAAGATTTCTGTTTTCTCCTTATTTAGTTTGAGAAAATTACTACTCATCCATTCAGAAACACAAGTAAGACATTGGGTCAGTGAACCAAGAGAGTCGGGGTCATCAGGCGCTATTGATAAATAGAGTTGTGTGTTGTCAGCATACCGTTGGTAGGTCACGCTATGTCTTGAGATAAACTGACCTCATGAATAATGAAATACTCACATGTGAACATGGACTGCAATGCTGACATGGAGTACTGAGTGTTGCAAAATTAGATTAGATTAGATTAGATACAACTTTATTAATCCCATGCAGAGATTCAAAAGCATACAGTAGCAGAA
This sequence comes from Polypterus bichir lapradei, assembly GCA_026402145.1. Classification (NCBI taxonomy): domain Eukaryota; kingdom Metazoa; phylum Chordata; class Cladistia; order Polypteriformes; family Polypteridae; genus Polypterus; species Polypterus bichir. The sequence goes on along the minus strand of JANRMT010049829.1, from coordinate 31,931,395 downwards.
ACATAAAAAAGAATACAGACTCATAGAACAGATAATACATCCAATCAATCAATTAATCAAACTATCAATAAACTTAACATTGGGTGAAAGAATTGAATTTCCTGATAGCAGTAGGCAGACAAGACCCTTAGAGGTGCTTCTTAGCTAACTGTGGTGGAATGAGGCTGTGGGGCTAAAAGTGTTCCACAAGAGTGCCTCCTGGAGGGGATGGAGGGGATTTTTCATGATGGCATCCAATTTTGCCATCATCCTTTTTTTCTACAGTGTGCCCAGTGTTAGCCTTGTAATGGAGCAGGCTGTCCAGATAAGTTTATACAGGCATTGTGCTTCTTCTGTGCTCAGGTTGCTTCCTTAGGAGAATGCAGCGTAAAACACCACACTGGCTACTATGGACTGGTAGAACATCTCCAGCAGCTTGCTACACACATCAAAAGACTAGAGGCTCCTTAGCAAGTCCAGTCTGCTCTTGTCCTTCTTTTTCACTGCAACTGTGTTGTCAGACCAATCCAGTTTGTTGTTTATGTGAACCCCCAGGTACTTGTAGCTCTGCACCACTTCCACTTCCTCTCCTTAAATGGTGACAGGTCTCAGGGGCTCCTTGACATGCTGGAAGTCCACCACCAGCTCTTTTGTTTTACTAATGTTGAGTTGCAGGTTGCTGTCCCAGCACCACAAGACAAAGTCCTCCACAAACTTTCCTGTACTCTGACTCATCTCCATTACCAATGCAGCCTGCGATGGACGAGTCATCTGGAAATTTCTATGGATGGCAAGCGCTGGTATTGAACTGGAAGTCTGTTGTGTAGAGAAAAAACAGGAAGGGAGAAAGTAGAGTTCCCTGAGGTGCTCCAGTATCACATTAATCAAATGGTTAGTATAATTTTGTGTTAATGGTTTACCCAGGGTCCCTTTTATCCTGTATTAGGTAGATATTCTAGTAGCATTCACTGCGGAATTGTAGGAGTTTTTCAACCTGCTGTACAGCGACAGAGCTAAGCTATAATGTACAATAGGTGCAGTCTAAAACTGAAAAAGTAACAGAACAAATAAGGCAATAAAGCAACATGCCAAAAACAGCATGCTGCCTTGGCTCTTAAAGCTCTGCTTTTTGAACAGCCTCCAGTGCTCGAAACGTTACTGCTAGAATCCTCTAGCATATTTATATGAGCTGAGGAGTTGAGTTGGTTAAGGTAAGGAATCGAAAAACTGGAAACCTGGCTAGAAAAAAAATCCTTTATGTGGAGTCCGTTGCAGCAGTTTCCTCTGCCTGTTATCTTCTTGAGAAAAGGTCACCTCTTACTAGGAAGCAGAGTTTGAAGGACGGTGACGTTTTTTAGACGCTGTGCTTCACTGGAGTTGTGTGTTCCACGTGGGATCAAAGGTTGGGAATCCTCTGTGACTGCACCTGTCCTCCAACAGATCATGTGCTTACACCTCAAGCCATTGTCACTAAATGATTGGCTGTTGACTATCACAGTAGAGAGAAAGGGGGTGGCAAACCTCCCATGGACACACAGGAATGCATTGTGTCCCAAAGCGGAGGCGGAATAGAGGCCAAGCCTCCCACTGCCAGCCCAAATGTCCTTGTTTATGCACTTACATAGGCCTTCCTACTTTTATTATTAAGAAAATAAAACGGTTCAGACACAAGACTAGTACTAATTGAAATTTATTCTGAAAACCCTTGAAATAATAATTGCCACCCAAAGCCCACTGGCGTCCGTTGCAATCACAACGGACTAAAAATCACTAGGCTTTATAAAATAGGAAAAAAAAGTGACTCCACAGTATGCTGCATTAGAAGACTGGGCTCAAAACTGCAGCTCATTACACCCACTTCCAACACTTTAAACTGTGGCGAAAAAATGAGTTTTGATCACTAAGCACCATGAGCTGGACGGCAACCAACGTTTGCAAAAGACTTAGCGTTCAAAGACAGAATGGAGAAACCTATTAATTCCAGCAGTGATTTTTTTTCTCCTTACGCACACACACGACTCAAGCAGAGCCCTATTATCATTCCTTTCACAGCCAAATCAAGTTTGCTTTTCATATTTTTGCACATAAAGAAAAACAAACCCTAATCTCATAATGCTGTCTTTTTTTTTTTTTTTAGTCTTCAACAAATTACTACAATCGTGAGTTTCCTTTCAAAAGCCCAATTTCCCCTTCACTTTACTTTTTTCTCTCTAATTTGGTTTCTGCTGTTGTCTTTCTAACTACAGAGAAATGAACTTTACAGTCCACAGAGCCCAGGAGTGACAGTTGTGGAAAACATCACTGCCTTATGTGTTTTATTTCTGCTACACTTCACAGATATGGTCATCTCAATACAAATTAGAAAACAATTATTGTACTTGTAATGTCGCATTACGTGTGATGAAGGCATTGCCATATTTATGCCCATCCATGATTTCCCAGCAATTTACCAGATACTAGGAAAGAATTCTACCTTACTTTCCATGAATATAACCATGATAAGGGCAAATGTAATTTTATTAATTTATTCATATCTTCTGGGATATGCAAAATAATAAACCAGCATCATTAGATTATGTGAAATCACACGCGCTTTACACTTGGTGGACTGCAATACCACTCACCTCTGTGTCACATTTTATACTATAAAATATTCATCCGTGGATGGCACGGTGGCGCAGTGGTAGCGCTGCTGCCTCGCAGTTAGGTGACCCGGGTTCACTTCCCGGGTCCTCCCTGCGTGGAGTTTGCATGTTCTCCCCGTGTCTGCATGGGTTTCCTCCGGGCGCTCCGGTTTCCTCCCACAGTCCAAAGACATGCAGGTTAGGTGGATTGGAGATTCTAAATTGGCCCTAGTGTGTGCTTGGTGTGTTTGTGTGTGTCCTGCAGTGGGTTGGCACCCTGCCCGGGATTGGTTCCTGCCTTGTGCCCTGTGTTGGCTGGGATTGGCTCCAGCAGACCCCTGTGTTCGGATTCAGCAGGTTGGACAATGGATGGATATTCATCCGTCCACTTTCCTGTTCAGGTTTACAAAGGGATGGTGCCTGTTTCAGCAATATTGAGAGTAAGGTGGGAAACCAAACCTGTACGAGGTACCAGTCTGTTCTGCCACAGACCAACAAACCCAACCCGGAGGCCATTTTACAGTCACTAATTAACTACAACCTACACACTCATACATCTGTGGGTGGAAAACTGAAGTACAGCACATGGCGAAAAGTCCATACAGAAGTGGCCAAGAAAAAGACCACCCTGTCCCATCAACTAAAGCTCTGCCTAAAACACAAATCAGGCCAGAAAGGGGCGGGAGACACTCAGGTAATAAAAGAGTTAAATAGTCAGGTTCTGATTTAGCCATTATGTTGAAAAATTTTCCAAATTAAACAGTAAGCTCAGCGTGAGGGTTATAATGTCAGTTAAAACCACAGAAATCGGTTCATGTCAAATGCCTGTCACATTTTTTAAATAATTTACTGTTTAATCATAATAGTGCATTAAAATCATATTAAGTATGAAGTTTAGTACAAATGGAAGAGGAAATACAATTAGAAATAAGAAAATGTTTATTTTAATTACAGTATATGTTTCAAGTGTTTCTAGACATAAAACAAAACTGCTTTGGCCTGAAGGGGACGCTACTGCCCCTCAAAACCAACACAGGCAGGCACAGACACACGTCTAGCACAAACACAGGCTTATATTTGGTTGTGGGAAAGTCTTCCCTCACAAGCGTTTCCCACCACAGCCAGCCTAGAGCAATAAGCACACAAGGCAAAAGCACAGTATCAAGAAGCATAGCACTTTGTCTTTTTCTTCTTCGCTCTCCTTGTCTTTCTCTTTCTCTCTACCTTCACTCCTACCAGAAAGCTTTGTCTTCTTCTTCCCACCTCTGGCTCCTGGAGCTGCAGCAGCCATCTTATTTTGTGCGCTAACCCAAAGTACTTCTGGTGTCTCATAAGCGTGGTCCAAAAGCACTTATGGGTGAGGTGGGAGTCTGACAAAATAGGGCTTGCCAGTCCCTGCAGCACCTCCTGACTAAACCTAACAGTTCTGAGTTGGCAAACTCCAATTCCCAGTGTGCCCTGTGGGAATCTGTTGTGCTGCAGCAACCCAGGTATCTGCCACCTAGTGATCCGGGGCAGTTCTTCCTTTATGCTTCCTTTACGCGGAGATAGCGAGTGACATCATCCATTCCGCAGTTGCTAAGTTACAAACGCAGCACCCTGAGGCACTTGTGCTAATCGCTGGAGACTTTAACCATGTAACGCTGGACAAAACATTACCTGCCTTCTCCCAGTATGTGGATTGTAACACCAGGGGAAACAGGACTATCGACCTACTGTATGCAAACGTTAAAGACGCATACAGCGCCACCCCGCTGCCTGCGCTTGGGAAAGCAGATCATAACCTGGTTCTGCTACAGCCTCAATACAAACCAAGAGTGAGGGCGCTACCTACAACCACACGCTCATTCAGGAAGTGGTCCCCTGAGGCAGAGCAGGCTCTGAGAGACTGCTTTGGAACTACAGACTGGGATATCCTGCAGGGGTCACATAGTGAGAACATTGAAGAGGCTGTTGAATGCACAACTGATTACATCAACTTCTGTATGGACATTGTAGTTCCAGTAAGAACAGTGCGCTGCTATGCTAACAACAAGCCATGGGTTACAAGTGACATCAAAGGCCTTTTGAACCAGAAGAAAGGGCTTTTAAAGGTGGTGATCAACATGAGCTCAAGCGCGTGCAGAAGGAACTCCGAGTCCAACTCAGGGCGGCGAAAGAGCAGTACAGGAGAAAGCTGGAGCAGAAGTTGCAGAACAACAGCATGAAGGAAGTGTGGGATGGGATGAAGATTATCACTGGCTGCAGCTCGAAGCGGGGTGCCGCCATTGAGACAGACGTGGAGAGAGCAAACCAAATGAACAACTTCTTTAATAGGTTTGATCACCCTAACCCACTCTCACCTTGGAATACTGCATCCTCCAACCATCCTTCTGCTGATACCAGCATAGGTGAGACATCCCCACCCACAATTACAGCAGCCCATGTGAGCAGAGAGCTGAAAAGACTTCGTGCCAGCAAAGCAGCGGGTCCAGATGGTGTATCGCCACGACTGCTGAAGGCCTGTGCGTTGGAACTGGGGAGTCCTCTACAGCGCATCTTCAACCTGAGCCTGGAACAGGGGAGAGTCCCAAGGCTTTGGAAAACATCTTGTATCACCCCAGTCCCAAAGGTATCACGTCCTAGTGAGCTGAATGACTTCCGGCCTGTTGCTCTGACGTCACATCTGATGAAGACCATGGAGCGGCTGCTGCTTCACCACCTGAGGCCACAGGTCCGCCACGCCCTCGACCCTCTGCAGTTTGCATACCAGGAGAAGGTGGGAGCGGAGGATGCCATCATCTATAATATAGATTCTATATGCTACACCGATCCCTCTCCCACCTGGACAGAGGCAGTGGTGCTGTAAGAATTATGTTTTTGGACTTCTCTAGCGCCTTCAACACCATCCAACCTCTGCTCCTTAGAGTCAAGCTGACTGAGATGGGAGTAGACTCACACCTGGTGGCATGGATTGTGGACTATCTTACAGACAGACCTCAATATGTGCGTCTTGGGAACTGCAGGTCTGACATTGTGTTCAGCAATACAGGGGCGCCGCAGGGGACTGTACTTTCTCCGGTCCTGTTCAATCTATATACATCAGACTTCCAATATGACTCAGAGTCCTGTCACGTGCAAAAGTTCGCTGATGACACTGCTATTGTGGGCTGCATCAGGAGTGGGCAGGAGGAGGAGTTCAGGAAGCTAATCAAAGACTTTGTTAAATGGTGCGACTCAAACCACTTACATCTTAACACCAGCAAAACCAAGGAGCTGGTGGTGGATTTTAGGAGGCCCAGGCCCCTCATGGACCCTGTGATCATCAGAGGTGACTGTGTGCAGAGGGTGCAGACCTATAAATATCTGGGAGTGCAGCTGGATGACAAATTGGAGTGGACTGCCAATACTGATGCTCTATGTAAGAAAGGTCAGAGCAGACTATACTTTCTGAGAAGGTTGGCATCCTTCAACATCTGCAGTAAGATGCTGCAGATGTTCTACCAGACAGTTGTGGCGAGTGCCCTCTTCTACGCGGTGGTGTGCTGGGGTGGCAGCATAAAGATGAAAGATGCCTCACGCCTGGACAAACTTGTTAAGAAGGCAGGCTCTATTGTAGGAGTTAAGTTGGATAGTTTAACATCTGTGGCAGAGCGACGGGCATTAAGCAAACTCCTGTCAATCATGAATAATCCACTGCATCCACTGAACAGTGTCATCTCCAGGCAGAGGAGTAGCTTCAGTGACAGACTTTTGTCACTGTCCTGCTCCACTGACAGACTGAGGCGATCGTTCCTCCCCCACACTATGCGACTCTTCAATTCCACCCGGGGGGGTAAACA
>JANRMT010049829.1:31892197-31924871 GCA_026402145.1 Polypterus bichir lapradei | reverse complement strand
TTTATTTATTTATTTATTTATTTTATTACTATTTAATTTAATATTGTTTCTTTGTATCAGTATACTGCTGCTGGATTATGTGAATTTCCCCTTGGGATTAATAAAGTATCTATCTATCTATCTATCTATCTATCTATGAAGGCGTTCCAGCTGGGTAAAGACTCTAACCGTCCTCTGCACTGGCTAATTCAAAACAAATTGTTATGTTTTAGCAAGGGTTCAGCAAATCTTTCTTTTATGTCCTATTTGTTCAATTTTTATTTTATTGCTTACATTAATATTGCATGAGTTTATTATTTGTAATCTTTGTTTTTTTTTTTTATTTTGTTTATGTATCAGTGCCTTAGTTATGTCGCATGTGTTTTATGGGTAGTTCCCTAAGAGGCGGGGCCACCTGCCGATCACCAGCCTATAAATCCAGAGTATCTCCCATAGTTCCTGGAGGTTCATTGTGAATGCACTCAGAAATGGGTGAGTTGTTGTGTTGTGCTGTGCCTTGTGCCATTTTGTGAATTTCTGGATTTTTAAACCTTTTTTCTGTTTTTGACTTTGATCCTGGATTCTTTATTGGGAATGCATTTACCTTGGATTGCTTTGCCTTTTGAGGCGGTTCCTATTTGTGCTCCTCAGAGCTTCTTGTGCTACTGAGCATTTTGTTAAAAATAAGCCTTTTATTTTGATAAAGATCCTGCATTTGCCCTATTTTCTACTTGGGGTTTGGTGGTAGATCCCCCTCTATGTGGTCAATTTCTGAAGATGCTTTTTGGAACCATTTGGGAATTGCATGCCTTGGGACCCCTGGCTTATAACAGAAGTAGTACAGGTATGATGGTATATAGTATTAGTGAACAAATCTATACAAATAAAATTTAAAACTGTCTTTTTGTTCACCAATTACGCTAAAACAGCTGAACTGTTTTTTACAAATTTCTGCATGAGTCTTACTGTTGGTCCAATTTAAAATAAAGGCTATACGGCACCTTGGAGAGATTGTAATGATTGGGGTGGTGTTGACGCGACCAAAATACTAGTGATGATGTCGGGATTACAGTCCCCATCAGGCAGCAGGAGTGCACTGGGGCTGATGGGAGGACACCACTACCAGTGTGCACAAGGTGTTGTACCAGCCAAAGTAGGAGCTCATCTAAAACAGCACAGCATTTTATTCTCAACAAACAATTTAATTGTCTCACTGGAGTACAGCTTTTGTCTAAGGGTATGACTTTTTGGGTTGAGTTTAAACAAGTTGAATTTCCAAACAACAGGTTGCCTCTCTTTTCATCTAGACCCTTTTCAGAGAAATCTATGGGTACAAAAGGGGTGTACAGTATTGCAAAACCCTTAATGCGCAATATTACTTTCTTTTATCACTCTCAAAAACGTCTAAAGCTCCAAAGCAGTGAGTTTTGCCGATGCAAAATCAAAAAGCAGTTTGGCTTCAATGTCATGATAATGTATGCAAAGGGAAACTCTGCTGTTTCACTCAGCCACCACCTGTTATATTCTAATGTTATATTATACATAACCAACAGAGCAAGTTATAGGCTGCCAGACAAGACAGAAGTGATCTTCTCCATGTTCATGAAACGTGCAGACAGGAATTACATTACACCATGTATTTGTGACAATGGCTCTTAAATGCATTTTTTATTAAAGCAAAACATTTTTGATAAAGTCAATGTTATTGTAAACCTGCATATTTTTACTATGATGAAACACAATGAAACTTGATTTTTAGTGCATGTTGAGCTGCTGTTTAGAATATGGTAGAAAGAGATCAACTGAGGATGGCGTTAGTAACTTTTACTGTTTCTTGATTGTAGACAGTAGTACTAGGGTGTTGTATCATGTTAGCCATTATGGATGTAATGAGAAGTCAAGCAAAATTACACGCTTTATTGGCTGTAGAAGGGGCTTAAGTTGCCTCTAAAGCTTGCATATTCTAATCATTATAGTTAGCCAATAAAAGGAGTAATTTTTCTTGACTTCTCACTAATTGCAGACATTCATTCAAGTCCATTTTATGGTGAGGCACTAATAGTATTAGGCTTTGATGCCAATACAGCATCGTGACTTGTCGCAATTCATAATCAACTTTGAATGAATTCATTTTGAATCATCTCTATAACATTACAGTATAAAATACTTGCCACTGGTGGTGTCTCCTGTAATGATACTGAGATCTGCAAGGATGTCCTTGAACCCCAATCCCCATCACCTCCAAAGCTTTTTGCGGTCCTTGGATTCAATTATTCAACAAGCCATTCAGTTTATCAATGTGTTGTTAAACATATATCCATGAACCACACTAAACTAGATAATATAAAGAAGTAGCTTTCATGGCTCCAACCCAGCAATGAAGTACCACAATTATGAAATCCATCTTTAAACAAAAAGAAAAATCAGTGAGAGCAGAGAAAGATCAGAAAAGAGTCAACATTTAAAAAATACATACAAATTTCCTTTCTTACCTTGACCCATTATACCAGTGGTTCCCAACCTTTTCTATGCCTTGTACCTCTAAATGTTTGATTTATGTGCACACCCCTACAAAATTAATTTCACATTTGAAGACGAAGAAGTCAAATCTCTGATTTTGTAACCACCAATTGAAACACATACAGTACTGTAGATGAACAGATTGAATGAAAACAAAATTATTAATCTTTATAATTTTACCTTTTATAAATTTCATTAATCTTATAAATGTGTCCCCCTTAAAGCTAAGACATTTGGTATCCTGCGAAGCATCAAGCGTCACAAGGAAATGACACACGATCAGTGATTGAGGGTTTTGAGGGACTTAAAGACATCTGTGAAGCAATGGGTGCCTGTGCGCCACTAAACAATGAAACACAGTTGACAAGCTTTGTCGCCTGATAACACCTGCACTGCAATTCAAAAACAGATGCACCGCACAGTTAAAATTGCTGCGCTACTCCCAGGACCACCAAGATGGGCTATGTGTAAGCAGCAGGTGTTGCATCCAATTCAGATCCCCTTTGCGGCCTAGCATTACAAAAATGTCGATGAAACCTCAAAATCAGTGATGTTTCATGATCAGGGGATGATCAGAAATCAATACTAGACCTCGGCTGTCTCTACGGATCATTGCAAGGTCCAAATTCTTAAAAAAAATGATTCGCCTTTACAAACACTCCTCTTGCAGTATGGAACCGGCAAGAACGCAAATTTCTGTGGCTCATTCACAGGTGATAATTGCATATGCAATGCTTGGTCCTTTTCATATCATAGAACAGAGGCACTAATTAATAAATGACCTACAAATGACGGCACACTGATCGCACCATAATAAATCCGGACAACGCTTCTCACTCATTTTGGTGAATCGTGACACAGCTATTCTCTTTCTCGCACCCACTGAAATGCCATCTTGCACACCCTTGGGAGGTGAGAACCCCAGATTGAGAAACCCTGCATTATACAAATATACCCAGGCAAAGCCAAAGACATCCACTAGTACTAAATCAAAAGTGCGTCTTATATTACTACAATCAAAGACTATGCACCTCTTCCCGTCGTATTCTTCAAAAATTCTTTTTGCTTGCAAGAATATTTTAGTACAGTTTGTCTCACATCAGGTTAAATTTGTTAGTGGTGTCACACACGTGCGAGTAGGAGGCAGCTAAACGGCCTGAGTAATTGTAATACCAACCCCCACCAGGGGGTGGCGGAGTGTGCTGACTGTCTTTCTCAGTTACTTGCAGACCGTTTCCAGGAAATCCCTCGAGGTTCCGGCACCCTCGATGACATCATTTCCTGGTCCGGCCCCCAGAGGTGACGCCACTTCAGGTCCCAATGACATCACTTTCGGTTCCAGCCCCAGAGATGATGTCACTTCCTGGGTGTGGGCCTTTGAAGCCGCCATCTTTCTTGCCTTAAGTCAGTTCTGTTTTGGACTCAGTCGTGTGAAGATCTCCGTTCAACAATTTCAACTTTTGCAGCCAGGATATATTATACGTGTGGCTGCCCCAAACATTTATCATGTCTCATGGTATTGTTTATCACAATGGATATATTGGAAAAAAAGTTCTTCACAAAGGAAGCCGGCTAACATCTCTGATGATCTTTTCTGTTTAAAGCAATGCTTGTAACCATGGTTCCCGATTTATTTGTTTACTATTTCATGTGTTTTTTTCTTCTCTGCTGCTTCTTCATTGACATTTTAGGTATGCACTATTAAGCATTTAGAAACTTCACTAGGACTGTCTGGCATTTCCGTCTTGATCATTTCTGAACCTATAAAACTATAAAAAGATTTTTCAGAATTACACTGATTCAAGTACATCAAGAGCCACAGCATCAGCTACTGTAGATCTACTCATGTACATATGGCCTTCGTTATTTGGGGAAACGTTGCACTGTGGTATATGTTAATCTTGGCCTCTGGTGGCTAACAGTGCCCAGCCACCATTCTGAAATCTCTTTAACCTCCACAGGCAGGCATATGATCATACACTGCAGATGAATGCTACCAGAACTGTGACACATCAAAGACATGCAGAAGGTTTGACAGCATCTCCAGACATGAAGCAGGCACATATTTGACAAGTGTATCTCATGGTCACTAACCTGAGGCCAAATGTATGCTCTTTACTTTTTCCTTTTATAAATGTGATACCACAGTACAAAGACAAACCCACCTGTATGACAAACAAGATTAGCATAAAAAATACGGAACGTTTTCCAGTTAAATGTGTTTAAAATGCTCTAGTGGGTGAATTGATAGTATGAATGGACAAAGTGCTGCTTCCCTGAATGGGAGAACGTTCTCATATTCACCCTTTTAAACTGTGTTTGCTGTCTTACAGGTCTCCTGACTGTGGAAAGACATGCTAACATTATTCTCGTGGGGTAACCAGTCCAGAGAAGTGAACTGAAACCAAAAAAGCAATTATTTGATAATAAGAACTTAAGAAATGTGCCAAAAGTGAGGGGACAATTCAGTCCAAAAGTCTTGTCCAGGTTAGCTAATAGCTAAACTATCCCAGTATCTCATCCTGATTCTTCTTAAAGGTGGTCAAGGTTTTTGCTTCAACTACGTGCATCAGTAGTTTGTTCCACATTCTCACAACTCTTTGCATAAAGAAGTGCTTTCTGGCTTCAGTCCCAAATAAATGCAGTTTCCCCATTATTTCCACTGAATTCCTTGCGTACATGATTCACTGTTTAGTTGAAAGAATTCTGCTGAATCTACTTTATCAATGGCTTTGAGAATTTTGAAGACCTGGATTAGGTCCCCACACTGTCTCCTCTAATTGAAATAAAAAGTTTTAATTTTCTTTGTTTGTCAAAGTGTTCATGATTAGTGCTGAATTTTGGGTTTTTTTGGCCTCTGTTCTCCATTAGATGCCATTTTGTGTTATCATTGTTAGGGTTGCATCCCCTCCTTTCTAGGAGCATGGTTCTTAGGGTCAGGATTTCGAGTTCATCAGCGTGACAAGATAAAGGTCAGCGTTTTCGCCAAGCTTTAGCCAATCTGCAGATAAATCCTTTAAACTGTAAAACAATCTCTCTCTTTGTTATTGATATTTGTGTTTTGCCTGGTTGTGACTTCTCGCCTGATTTTTGACTGTGACTTTTGCCTTACTTTTTCGGTTATTTAGTTTATGTTTTATTGCTTTCCGACCTCCCCCACCATAACCTGAGTGAAAGCTTTAGATTCGTCAAAAATTTCAATCTCTGGTTTTCAACGGATCTCGACATTTTATGGTTTCCTGATAACAAAAACATCGATATCTCAATGATGGGTGTGTATCTGTCTGTTAGTGTGTGTGTGTGTGTGTGTCACAGTTTCTTGTGGATGGTCTAGAGCTAAAATTGCTGGACAAAAAAATACCAGACTCAAAACTTAAGCCAGTTATGAGATGACAATGTGCTGATTAGTTTTTGAGCCAAATCATGCAAGAGAAAGAGGAACCCTCAAATACCGTAATTCTTCAATTAATTATGAATTCTTCTCGTCAATTGCTATTGTAATGACCTATTTATTTTCAGAAAGATCAGCACCAGAGCTGTAAATATTTACTGAAATGTTATAGAATATTTTGGGTACCTCAGGCGCAAAGCCTACTGCCGCTCATGTCTGAATTTTTTGTTTTGCCTTTTGCATGCATCTCCCATTTTGACTCAAACAATTAGCTATCTGTTTCCTGCCAAGCCAGAATACAGAGTAGGACATATCCTTAAATCCTCTGATGCACCTGGTTGCTCTTCACGGCACAGCTTCAAGATATTCTCTGTCTTTCTCGTAGTGTTGTGATCAGAACTGCACACAGCACTCCAGATGTGGTATCACTAGTTCATGAGATATTCTAAGCAAAACGTACCTTGACTTATATTTAACGGTTTTCACTACATATCCCATCACTTTATTTGTCTTTGTACCACCTTCTGTGAATTTCTTAGATCAGTGGTTCTCAACCTGTGGGGTAGGACTCCCTAGGGGGGGCGCGAAGTAACAAAAAGGGGGGTGCAAAGATGTGAAAAAAAGAAAAGAATCAAAAATATGAAAAAAAACATCTGTTGAAACCAAAACAAATTAACTTAAACTACATTCTGATACTAGAAAAATAAATATACAGTTAGATAAATGTTGATAAAAGTTAAGTAGGTATAATAAAATATGCATCTACATTTCAAAAAAATATTAGGGGTGCGCGATTAAAACTGTTATGAAAACTCGGGTCACAAATACTTAAAAGTTGAGAAATGCTGGCTTAGATGATGAAAATGCTGTGTCAACATAAACCCCTAAATTCCTTCTCAGAGGTTGCCTCCTGCACCACAATGTCTCCCATCTTGTATTTGTAATTGCCATTCTTTTTGCCTATGTGTAGCACTTTCACTTTTCTATATTAAACTGCATTTTCCAAGTGTTCACCCAGTTCTGAAGCTTGTCCAAGTCTTCTTGAATTATTTTTGCTGCCTCCTCTGCCATTCCTCTGGTTTTTGCATCATCTGTGAATTTCACCAGTTTATTAACTATACCAAAATCTAATCTAAATGAGAAAAAGAGGGATGCCACTGATGACCACACTCCATGCAGAGTTTCCTCCTCTTATCTGTACTTGTGTCTCCTGTCAGTTAACTATCTTGAGATCTGGTTTTGTAGGTTACCTCTGATGCCTACATCTTCTAATCTTTGGTTTGGAACTGAGTCAAATACTTTTTAAAAGTCTAAGTAAATTATGTCTTATGCTTTGCTATTGTCAAATAGTGCAGTTGCTTTTTCAAAAAAATGTAAAAGATTAGTTTGACAGGATCTTCCTCTCATAAACCCATGCTGTTTGTTTTTTAGTGTATTATTTTCCTATAGGTACTCTATTTTATTTCTTATTATAGTTTTCATAATTTTAATCTTTAATTTTAATAAAAAATGGAAAGATAAAATTGGAAGTGTGGTGCCATAAAAATAATTTGAGAAACCTTTCACTGTACTTTGTAGGGGATAATCATACCTCTAGAGTCTGACTGTAGGACAGGGATGGTAACACTTTGACACATACGGTATATGGGTCCTCAGTGCCTATGTAGTGGTGTTTATGTATAGCTGGTCCTATAACAGCTATGATCCCTGGCTTCAGAATATCTGGATCCTACACAGTTTGCTTGTCAGACAAAGCTCTTTTTTGTAGCCTTTCCTTTTTTTTTGGGACTCAATGCACCTAACCATGGGGGGACCTGCTACTGATTCTCTGAGCATGGCATTCAAATTATCCTGAGTCTGGTCTGTGACAGGGCATGATCTGTTGCTATAAAAAGTCTGAATTACTCAGTAAGCTTGAAGTGCATCATAGGTAAATTAACAGAAGCAATTACAGTAAGTAGCACAGGGCTAGAGTTTTACTGAACGGCTGACATGGGATCAGCTGGAGAAGAGTCTATTTCGCTAATATGCTGGAGATTTATGAGGATGCAACACAAGTATATGATAACAGGGATGCATATAATACTATTTACCTTAATTTTAAATATTTTGGGTCTCATAGACCAAAAGACCATTCAGCCCCCCAGGTATTCTAAAAGTCATACATGTTAATAAGTTATTTATTATTGCTATGAAGCAGTGTCAAAGAACATCTGATGGTGAATGTCTCATAAATAGTTAGAGTGTCTACAGCTATCTCAAAATAAAAGGCGGCTGCAGAGTACTTTGATTAGTTGGCAGTGGCTGTGGCCATCATCATAGAAAACTGAAAGAAGAAAATAGAGAAAAGGTCAAGTTAGTGAAGCGTATAAATCTTTTAAGTATATGACACTTCTGTACCTATTAAAATCTATTACAAAGGGCAATTTAAGAAATTATGAAAAGACCAAATTCTTACATTTCTATCAGTTGTAAAAGGTGGGAAGGCACTAAGCCCCCAAACCCCAGACATACCACACTAGAAGTCCCACGTGCAATATATTTTCACAAAATACCTCAAACACAAGTTGATACACAATCCTTCCTTTCTTCCTCCAGGTGAACTTTGCTTTCTGACTCCCGACTCTGACTCACCTGAGGAGGCTGGATGGCTTGTTTTTGTGTCAGACCCGGGTGTATTTCCAGTACCAGGGCATAGCCCGCCAGAAGTACTTCCAGGTCAGACAGAAGTCACCTGAAGCAGGGAATCTTTCTTCTGGTGGCACCCAAGGAACCCAACAAGATTGTCCCTCAGGACTCTCATAAATCCCTGTGGGTGTCCTTACTGGGTCCACACCAGCAGAGCACTGCCATCTATGATACTGGGGGAGGAACTGCCCTGGAAGCCCCAACTCTCCCTTCTTATCCTGGCCAGGTTATGCCTCTTTCTAAACTGTGCTTCCATTACAGCTTCCCAGCCAGGGAAGGGTCAAGCACAGGACTCACAGAGTAAAAGTACTTCAGAGTTTTGTAGCATAAGAACAAAATGCCATCTTACTAGTTCTTGCTTGGCTCTCAGAATAATAAGAAAACCAGTGTTGTGATGTGAGATTTTGCATACAAGTTGATAAATATTTTGTATGTCTTTATTTGTAATTTAGGCAAAGCAATGTGATATTGGTGTTACATTCATGAGAAGCATTCATGTTTGCCCCTGCCTTTTGAGTCTCTTTGAATTTTATGACAGTATTTGGGGGATGTGCCTTAAACCAGTTTGTCAAGTGTTTCTCTGCTAAAGTTTCTCAACCCCCGTAAGAAAGCCAGGCTGCCTAACAGCCAAGCTTTACCTTAACATATGGTTTTGGGGGTTGGCAGGTGTTAAGCTGTTTTCTATTCCCCCATTGGTCTGAAGTATGGCTGTTTGGAACTGGTTTGTATCAGAAGTCTTGAAGTACCATGACATCCTATTGGCTCTAGGGGTTGGATATAACATCTATAAATCTGCTTGCTTAACCTCACTATCTCTCTCTTACTAGCATCTGATGAAGGAGCATCTCGCTCTCTTACCAAACTGATGAACTGAAAGGACAACACAATGGAGAGCACAGCTCGGCAGCCATATTGAAACAGGCATGTGGCCTGTTCTGAAGAAAGCTGACTACAAATTATACCTTAACTAGAGACATTTTTTAGTAACTAACAAGTCTGTGGGCCGCCTGAAACTACACATCACCATTTAATTAAGGTGTATGGTTGCCAATATTTAAATGTATTTTGCATATTGTTATTATTTATGAATATTATCAATAATACATTGTTTAAATTGTAACTTAACTCCTGCTTGTCTTTTACTACACCTAATTGCCTGAGGTTATAGATTAAGGTAAGTTGTATACTATAATACCTCATAAACAGTGGTAAGTCTGTGAGATTTGAGGCATTCTGACAAAGGATACATATCAATAATACAAAAGGGGAAAGTAGGGTAAAATATATTACTCTACCAAGACAAAACAACCAGGATTAAGGATTACACTTAAGAATGTAGTGAGACAGACTCTCCAAAATTGAAAAAATAGCAAGTTATCGCAGAGCCTACTATGTAAATAAACGCATCTTAAGATCAATTCTAAAGGACACAGCCAGTAGCAGTACTAAGATACTGGTTAGATTCTATCTGATGCATTTTTGAAATGGCAGCTGATTTTTATTTTTATTTTTCTTAGGTAGGCCTGTCAGGAGTGCATTACAATAATTTACTTGACTAAAAGCAAGAGGGTCTATCTTGAGTTGTTATAAAGTTCTAACTCTTGCAATGTGTAATAAATTAATAGAGTTGATATGTAATATAAAGATTAGGTTTGCATCCATAGTAATGCTTAGAGTCTATACTTCTGGCTTGATTTGTCAAGTTTATTTCTAACACTCTCACCATTATAGTTTCTATTGTTCCTTGTTTTGTTTGAGAAAATGAATACTAATCCATGGTGTCAGCCAAAGAATGGCTTAAAATAAAGGAAGATTAATGTTCCGAATTAGCCCTATCCTGACCTGAACTGTAGAGAATATCTGTGGATATATTTAAATAGAGCTGAGCTGATCCCATTGCTACAGCCTGAGGTCTTCTGCAAAGACAAATGAGATAAAATTGCAAACTCAAGCTGTAATAAGTTGATGGAGGCCAGCCCTATTAGAATTAAATGATGCACATATTGTGTACTCAGTATACAAAATGAAGGCATTGCATGTTTTATTTTTAAGAATTTTGCTTAAAAACAATCCATTTGTGGTTGCTGGTTGTAAGATCTTCATAAGGGTGAAATGAGGTCTGATGTGATTTGTCTTGATTTTAGCATTTACTTCCACAAAAGCTGAAATTTCATTTAGAGCATGTAGACTTTTGACATTAACTGCAGAACTTAGTTGGCTCAGGAGGGCCTGGGAATTCCCCAGAAGCTACAGAATGTTCCTTGGAGTTAGAAAAGTCTGATCTGATCAAATCAGTCTTTTCTTATTGTGAACCTCATCTGGAAAAACATTTCAAAAATTAAATAAGATGAAGCAGTTCGACTTGAAAAATGGATGCATCGATTTCTACTATTAAACACATTCCAACTTTACTTAATCAAAATGTCTGGCATTCCTAGCACCATCTCATTTTGCAGGCTAAAAAAATGATTAAAATTGATAGGATTCCAACAATATGTAAATGTGTAAAAACAGGCTTATGGCAAATAAAAATATGGTTCAGAATGTTGAGGATCAAAAGCAAGTGTGCATAACTAAAGGCTCTGGACCTGGCCCTTGGGCCTTATTAAAGTGTACTACTTCAATATAACAAACATGTTACATACATCTCTTTATGACCATCAGTTTTCTTAAATACCACCTTTAACATGAATTTTATATATAGATTGCATCCAGAGGTGGGTAGAGTAGCTAAAAATTGTACTCAAGTAAGAGTAGCGTTACTTCAAAATAATATTACTCAAGTAGAAGTAAAAAGTGGTCATCCAAAAAATGACTCAAGTAAGAGTAAAAAAGTATTTGGTGAAAAGACTACTCAAGTAGTCAAGACTACTGAGTAACTGTTTGAACATAATATATGATTTATTTTTTAGAAACGTAATAAGACAGACAAAAGTATAAAATAATGTGCAAATTCTGCTATTTCCAAATCATAAAAAAAGAGTAAAAATAAATAACGTCTTTACAAAATAAAGATGCACAAATAACACAAAGTTCCAAATCTCAGTTTTTCACAACAAAGCTTTTGAAACCAATACCTACAGTAGGTAACATGTATGTTTGAACAGTGCAAAATACTTACAGTGACAAGATATACTGTACACTGACAGTATAATACTGCATATTCACTTTGCGGCGTGTGATTAAGGCCTACGGAGACTGGAGTGTAAATATACAGGTCAGCACAAAAAAAAAGAAGGGGGAATCAAAGAAAAGGAGAAAGGACATAAGGTTAAAAGGCATGAAAGGCAGGCTTGGGAACGATGATCTGGCCAGCTGGAGGGAGGAAGCAGTGCGAGCTAGGGCCCCATGAAACAGCGTTAGCTGTAGCGCCCTAGGGGCTAGTTCGCCCCACTGAACATTCGGGTGGAATGTGGCGAGCAAGGCAGGTGCCCTCCTTAGGACCTTCTGAGGTGCGACAACGTGAGCGCGAAGGAAGAAGAGAGGAGAGCCAACCTCGGATGATCTGGCTGTGATGCCTGGAGGCAGGCAAGATGGAGGTCGGCCGTAAGGAGCTCATGGCTGCTGAGTCTCCACCGGCTACGCAAGCAATGGGAGAATGAGAAGGAGGTGGGCTGAAATCAGGAGGAGTTAGTCTGCATTTTAACCTCAGATTTTTAACGGATTTATTTATTGATTTTTTTATTCTTACTTTTCACAACGATTTTTATGGATTTATATATGTACTGTTTATTAGAACACTGCACCATTGACACTTTTGTTGATTTTACTTTTGTTTTGACTGGTTTTTAATAAAAGCACTTGAGCACTTTTTCCACCATCCTCTGGCCTCATCAGTGAATTATCCTCATATGTCAGCTCATCTCGGTCATAACTATCGATGGTGTGGGTTCAGCAGACTCCCATGTGGGAAGAGGGAGTCTGTAGGGGACCAGCATCGTCACACACTTGACCTCCAAATAGCACAGCTGATAGAAAATAACATTAGAACACAAGGCAGCTTGTGCACGTACAAGAAGTCTCACTTTACCATGACTGTCTGTGCATGTGTGGTTAAAACGTGTTTGTTCTTCACTCCGTGAACTAATGGTTAAGCTTTGTGATGGTTAAGCTTCAGTAGGAGTTAGCTCTCAAGGCTCTTGCAGTGAAGTTGTGACGGTTAAGCAGTGAACAGGAACCCCTGCATGACTAAAACGTCTCTCAATGGCTGCAGATACAGGAAGTTTGTGTGTAGTCATGTGACTGCATAGCTGTATCTGATTGGTGAAACAGACTCAAGTGATTATTTTTCCTAAGTCTGATTGGTGAAACATAGTCATGTGATTATTGTTGCTTCGTCTGATTGGTGCAACAGTCGTGCAGTACATTCACTGGTGTTTTCTCTCTGGCAAAAATATAATGTACTGTGTAAATGGGAAAAAGTAACGAGTCGAGTGTTGCCCAATGTAGCGGAGTAAGAGTAGCATTTCTTCTTCACAAATGTACTCAAGTAAAAGTAAAAAGTATGCTGCAGTAAAACTACTCTTAGAAGTACAATTTTTTTAAAAAGTTACTCAAATAAAAGTAGCGGAGTAAATGTAACTCGTTACTACCCATCTCTGATTGCATCCGTATATAATTTAATTCGGTTATATGTGTACCTGGCATGAAAATTTATCTCCAGTGTCCGCTCACGTTTATCCGCACAGTACACTGCATCACAGCTACTAACTTGTAGTTAGGATGGAAACTTGCGATTTACATTCACCCAACAACAAAAAAATAAATAAAAAGAAGGTGACATTCCACACTGCTATAAGGAAGTTTAGTGTTTTGCATGTTGCAAAAGCTGTGGCAGCCTCAAAGTGGAAAAGGTAGGGCCATTGCATTAACATTTTAACTGATGTTAGATTACACAACCTCTAGTCAGAGGGGATGTCAAACTTGACCTCATCACCTAACCATGTCAGATTACACAACTAGAACTCACAGGACATGTCAGATTGCAGGACTCTGTGGCGACTTTTCAACTCGGTTGAGCCAATATTAAGCTGTCATATGGAGCTGCAATCTTCGAATTTTGTTTTTTTTTTCCCATTCCGTGCTGCTACATAAAACACAAGACATCAGACAGGTGAGCCTCTCTTCGGTTTGTGAACTTCAAAACATCTGCGTTTCTAATTTTTCAACACTGCATTGTGCACATTGTACTTCTGGATGAGCAATCATTGGTTGTAAGCAGTCACGCACAAAGAGTTGTCTCTACAACTTAAAACAAAATCAAACCTTTTTAATATTTTTTCAAGGTGAGTCAAAGACTAATGGAACTGAGACACTGGATATGTCACACTACATGACTAATGATCACAGGAGAACCCCAACACCAACAGCCTATGATTGAAAATTACTGGGAAAGTTGCGTAACGTGACAGGGTCTTTACCTGACTGCTGCCACAACCTAACATGATTTCTTTGTTTTTTTTCCACTATATTGATTGGTACACAAGGATAGAAAATGCATTTGTGAGACGTTATCTAATGGGACAAGAATTAGATCCCCGATGTCACCTTTGTCCCCTTAAAGTCCCTGGAACTTTCTCCATCTCTGTGAGTGAGTATACATCTGCTTCTGCTTTTTTGACTTATGGGTTGCCCCAAAGATCAGTCCTTGAACCTGTCTTTTTACACTGTATATGCTTCCTCTAGCTGAAATTATCAATTCCTTTAAAGCTATATCCTACCATAATATGCCAATGATATTCAGCTTTATTGTTCTTTTAACCTGAAACAAACTACGCAAGTTGTCTTCTTTGGTTGACCATCTAAAGGTGGTCAACTATTTAAAATTAAATGCTCAGAAAATTGAGAGTATCCCCCTTCCTGATCTGTACCTAACAGTTACACAAAAATTTCCAAGTATCTCCACTTCCTCTTGAACATCCCTATGTAACTTAGGCATCATATTTGATCAATCTCTGAGTTTTGATGCACATATCAGCTGTCTCAGTTGTTGGGTTTTTCCATTTAAGAAACTTATCCAAGTTGAGGTCTTTCGTTATGTGTGGTGGAAATGCTTATCCATACTTTCATTTCCTCATGTCTGGAATATTACAATTCCCCCTTTACAAGGACCTGTCTGAGTAAAGTTGGTTTGTCTCATCTTCAGACTGTGCAAAATGCTGCTGCCAGGCTTTTAACACATTCACACAAATGGACCCACATCTTTCCAATATTACACTCTCTACATTAGATCCCAGTGGGACTTGGGATCCAGTGCAAAATTCTGGTACTTTCTTACAGAGCTCTGCAATGGTCAAGATCCTCAATATATCATTAACCTCCTTCCACACTAAACCTCAGGTCCTGCTCTGAAATCTCCTTTCAGTTCTTTGTACCAGATTTAAGACACATGAGAATCACACTTTTCAAGCCATTGCTCCAAGGTCGTGGAACAGTATTCCACTGGCGTTGAGATCACCAGAAAGCTGCCCAATTTTCCTCACCTCCCACCTACCTCTATACCGGAAAAAATATTGATCAGTCCTGAGGACTCAGACAGTATCTCTACGTAATATATACAACCATTTTACAGTCCCTCCCTTTCAAAGAGATAATATTACAGTGGGAAAAGGATCTCTCACTCAACATCTCAGTTAAGGAGTGGAAAGTAGCAATGCACAGAATTCACTTGAGCTCCTTATGTGCAAAGCATTCAATTATTCAAATTAAAATCTTTTATCGAGCACATTTGTCTCGTTTAAAATTGTCCAAAATGTTTCCAGGGCAAGATCCAACCTGCAAATGTTGCAATCAAGCTCCAGCCTCACTGGGCCACATGATTTGAGCCTGCGCCAAATTAACGTCATTCTGGACCAAAATCATTAAATGCCTTTCAGACAGCCTTGGTGTCACAATCCCTCCTAACTCTCTAACAGCTGTGTTTGGGGTACTTCCCAAACTTAAAGTGGGCTTAAAGTGGAGAAGGACAAACACACTGTAATTGCCTTAACTACACTACTGGCATGTAGACTTATCTTGCTCAACTGGAAGAATCCTAACTCACTTATTCTACGTCAGTGGGTAAAGTGGTGTTAAACACTATTTGAAATTGGAAAAAATCAAATTCTCACTTAGAGGATCTATACAAAACTTTTTCGAAACCTGGCAGGAACTAATCAATAATATTTTAGAATAAGCATTCTAATTGAGGAAGCAGATTCTCTCCCCTCTTTTTTACTCTATTTATTTTTAGTCATTCTTAATTTATCTATTTACATATTTTTACTTGCTGAAAGTTTTACTCTGCTGGCCTAGCTCTCTTTTTTATGGGTGGAGGTTGATTTGTTCCAAACCAAGTCTTGTAAAACTTATTTGTATGAAATGTTATTTGATTTTAATAACCCCCCACCACCACCCACCACCAAAAAAAAAATCAGCAGAATCTACTGAATTGTTTGTCAACTTAAGATGCATCTGTTCAGACAGGCATTTGGGTAGCATTGCCTTCAGTGTTTTGTATGTTGCTTTGATATTTCATTTTATTCTGTTTTATTGTTTTGCGCTTTGTGACTTTTATCTGTGGTAGGTGCTTTATATATACCTTTTTGCTTACATTACTTTTCGTCTCATGTTCTGGGAATGTCCTCCGGCTGTAGCTCTCTGGTGCTATGTGGCTGAATCCCTCTCTATGATCCTTTCTTTCTCTATTCCATTATCTCCCTCTAGTTCTTCTCCTCCTAGACCTTTCTTCTCTTTTCTCACTCTTTCTTTTTCTGTTTTAATGACTGCAACCATTGCAGGAAAATTACTTGTCTCTCCTGCAATCTGGAAGTCTTCAGTTTACAATCTTATCCTTCTTGAAAGTTCTACATTGCAGATCAACAACTTTTCCAGCTGTCCCATCCACAATTGGCTTCATGCTGTTCAGTTCATAAAGAGCTGGATGGGAGTTGCTCCATGAAGCAGTTTCTCCTGCCCACCATTCCTCTTTTTTTTCTTCTTTACTTTGCCTTGCAGTCCTGTGTGTTGTACTTGTGCCAGTTTACTTGTTGACTTTTCTTGTTTTGTTTTTTTCTCTTACTGTGCTTCTGCTTCATCTGCCATCTAAGACAGGGTGGGGCAGGGCAGAGCAGATGGGCCCCAGTGGGTGGATGTTTTGTTTTTGTTCTTATATAACCCAAAATCAGATATTATTGTTGGTTTCCTTTCACTGTATTCCTTTTTAATTTTATCAATAAAAGTTTAATCACAAAAAAAAAAAAAAAACAAAATGAATTTGCATTTCCAATCATATTAAATGTGATTATTATCTGTTTCAGACTCACTCCTAATGTGGTTTGTGTGATCCATGACCAGCACATTTACTTCGTTATTTTATGTAGCCAAGTGCCATCTGATCATGATGCTTGCTACATTATGCATGTTGGCATAAATCGATCTACTATTACCTGTGTCCTGACTGCCACTCTCACTCGAAATTCATGCACTGAGATAATTTTTTCACTCAGGACTGATTATGGTCCAGTGGGCTTTCCGTAACCACTGCAATGTCCACGAATGAAAAGCTGATAAAGAAGAAAGACATTTTCAAGACAGATGCGGGACAGAATATACAATTCTGATGAGCGGACAGGTAACTGAGTGTCTTGTTTATAAACAAAACGTGGTGAGAGTTGTTTGTTGATTTATTTTGGCTCAGGTTTGGTATATAGTACAAAGATCTAAAGTATCAGGTGTGCAGCGTGATGGAAAGAAGACATAGAATGTGAAAGTTGAATCCTAAGTTGCTTTACAATCAAGTTTAGCAGAAAAAAATCTGAGAGAGAAACAGAAAGAAGTATAGATTCTGATGATTCTGTAGTTATTGTAACTAGAAAAGAGAGATGGTAGGGAAGTGCAGGCAATCCTGTTTAGGAACGAGAACTCCAATATTTGACCAGTGTCATTTTTAACTAATGTTGTCTTATTTTAATTTCTTATTTTGTCTTTTATTTCTCTTCATTATGTAAAGCACTTTGAGCTAATTTTTTGTATGAAAATGTGCTATATAAATAAATGTTGTTGTTGTAGTGTTGTCATCTGTGGAAATAACAGGCTTACAAAGAAAGAATTTTTGGGGGTGCCAACCAGACTGTCTCCAATTACTTCTTGTTTAAAACAAAATAAACACACAACGGTGTAAAAAAAAAAAAACAATGAAATCGTCATGCAAATAAAGTGGCTGCAGTTAATCGGGGAAATATTGCTGGGGATCCTAAGCTCTGGTTGTTTCTTGTAGAAGTGACGCCTACTTCCAGACAGTCGTATTTTTATAGCCGAGGGACCGGAAGGGGTGGAGCCAGTTGCCCTCACTAGGCGGTTCCTCAGTACTGTGGGAGAAGACAAAGAAAAGACAGTTAGCAACAGCGCCCCCTCTTGGCCTGGAGTGGTATCACATACATGGGAAGAACTTGGAGGGAGATCTTTAGATACACATGCTTGACACCAGTAAGAATGGCTCTCCGCCAGAAAAAGACAGCACTTTTGGGATGTGTCAGTGCCAAATAATCAAGCTAACCTTAATGAAAAGGAGTGAACTTGACACTGTTGTTTTGCTTTTTTAATCATGGCTCCGGAGAATGGCAATGGGTTGTATGTTGGATGGACAAGACTGCAAGCGGTACATGTAATAATACTACTACTACTACTAGTACTATGACTTGAAAGTCTGGAAACTATATTCTAAAGTCCATCCATCCATTATCCAAGCCACTATATCCTAACTACAGGGTCAGGGGGGGTCTGCAGGAGCCAATCCCAGGGCGCAAGGCAGGAAACAAACCCTGGGCAGGGCACCAGCCCACCACAGGGCACACACACACCAAGCACACACTAGGGACAATTTAGAATCGCCAATCCACCTAACCTGCATGTCTTTGGACCATGGGAGGAAACCAGAGCATCTGGAGGAAACCCACACAGACACGGGGAGAACATGCACACTCCACGCAGGGAGGACCCGGGAAACGAACCCGGGTCTCCTAACTGTGAGGCAGCAGCGCTACCCACTGCGCCACCATGCTGCTATTTTAAAGTCTTTCTTTTTAATTCTTTTTGCCAAGACTGTTTCTACTATTTTTAAGAAAAGTACAAAAAACACCTCTGCTATAACCCCAGATCTTAAATACACTAATATAGGCTTGACATATGTGCAGTGACACACTGCAATGAGGACTTGTACTTGACATACAGCTCGATGTCATTAAGATAGTAATGAGAATAAAAAAGCAAATAATAAAAACAAATGAATTTTTAAAAAATAAACTAGGCATTTTTTTAATAAAAACACCAAAAAATATTTTACTTGTTTGAGATCCTGACAGCATAGCCACATTTTCTAGTTTTAAAGAAAGAAATTGGAAGTATAGCCAGGAGCGAATACTAATTAGGAAAAAATACCTTTAACATTTGCATTTGCAGCAGATGTATCTATTCCATACACACTCAATTTGTTATGGCATGGCTCTTGTCAAGGTTTAAAAAGCCTATAGTACGTATTTCTGTGCTGTGTTCTTACTTAGAGAGCACCCAGCAAATCTGAAGGATCTTCCCAGCTACCACACACCACCACTAATATCTGAAACCTTGAAGGGCAGCTCACTGTTAGAGTAACACATTCAGCCTTTGAGCCACCCATTTCTCTTTTCCATCTGGTACAATACTGTAGGTGATCTTGTCATGAACGGCAGATTTGTATGCATCAAACCATCTCGCCTACACCTAGCATGTGTACAACATAGAGATCAGAAAGAAAATTAGTTCTTTTATTTTTAGGACTTCATTTACATTTTCTATCTTACAACTTACATTTTCATTTTTTTAAATACTTAACAGTAATGATTGAAGTAAAAAAAAATGTGGCCCTTAGTGTACTGACCAAATATGTAAAACAGGCGACATTTTCTTTAAATAAAGCAATGACGGAGGGGGATGTGGGGCAGACTGGATAGCAATTTGGATGATTCCCAACTGCAGAACTTTGTGGTGTGAATCATCAGCTTCATTACTGCTGCCTGACTGTACTTCACAGCAGGATTGTTGGGGGAGCTGGCTACAAATAAATAGCCTAAAAGATTAATTTGAGCATTTAGTAAGTAGAAAACAAATAGTCAGAAACTATGTGAAATATTTTTAATGTGCATGGGCGTACACATGAGATAAAAGCCGACATATATCAGACAAAAGAGTGTTTTCACTTAATTAATCCATTTTGGTGCAGCATGTTTCATGATGAGTGGCCCAATGTACATTCTAAAGCATCACAAGTAACAATTATAACAATTCAATTAAAAGATAAGAAGTTTAAACAGCTGATGTCTGTTTAAGTATTTTATTATGTCTCCTAAGTCTTCAAGCAGGCATGTAATGCATATATCTAGATGTTAGGAGAACACAGAGGAATAAAAATATATTTTCTAATCAATTAAAAAGTAGTTTGCTTTTGGAAGCAATCTTCAAGTTTTTGGTTAAATAATAATAATCTTCTTATATAATACGCTACCTTGGCTGTCCATTTGTCTGTCCAGGATTTTAAATCACCTGTAGCTCGCAAACCGTTTGACCTATTGACCTGAAATTTGGTACACATATACTACGTGACATCTACTATCCACCTTCGAGATGATGATTGACCTCCAAGGTTATTCCTCTTTTTATTTTATTGTAGAATCAACTCTCGGCAGCGGGTGGCCGTGTGACACATGTGTACGGGCGCCGTTCTCATTCCCTACCACCTTTGCCGTCACTTCCCCTACCTCTTCATATCTTAAAACATTCTTGAGGCAGATTGAATACTTACGTGTCAGCTTAAGAAACGTACTAAGTAATTGCGACATAAACACTGACTTAATCAGTTTTAACGTGAAAAGTTGCAGACGAAAAAAGAGAAGAAATGGGCCGCTAGGGTGGAGAAAAGAAGAGCTGCTCAGGAAGTAGCAAGCGCATCAAACTCTGAGCAAACAAATGCTAAACGTACAGAGAAAGAGAATGAAAACTAGGAATGCTCAAGTCAAGTATATTCACTGCACGTTATCGTGCAGTGTGCCGTTACTGGTAATAATAATAATTCCTCTACACCTTGTTGTGATAGAGGGGATTACGAGTGATACTTATGATTCTTTGAGCAATGCCGACTTAGACTTTATGCTACAGGGTGGGTCACCCATGCCAGTAAGGTTGAGGTGTGGAGGCCAGACTAAAAAATAGACCACTACCCAGTCTAGCAGAGATATTAAATAAATAAAGAATGAGTATAACAAGAAATAAATTTCATTATGGCTTAGTCATCACCCAGGATAAAAAACACTGCGTTTGTGAATTAGATTGAAAAATGAACTGCAATCTCCCTTGGCTATAGTGGCAAAAGCATCTCCAGCCCAAGAATGACTACTGCAAAGGCCACTCCATGGGGTGGTAGACCAGTGCCACCAGACATAACTGCTATGGTTGTTTTACAGGCCCCCAAGCCCTTGATCACCAAAGCAGGTAGGATCTGCCATCTTCTGAAACAGATAAAAGATTTTAACAAGTTTGTCATAAGCACTGTCACACATGTGCGACTAGGAGAGAGCTGAATGGACCAAGTGGAGATAATTACCTGCCAGGCCAGGGGGTGGCAGGATGCATTAAACCTACCTCTGTTATCTCTACAGGCCAAATATGGGAACATCTGCCTGATTCAACGACACTTCCGGTTCTGGTCCCTAGACTGAAGTCACTTCCGGTTCCACCCCCAGACTGACGTCACTTCCGGTTCTGGCCAGATGACATCACTTCCGCATTTCGGCTTATAAAGCCACCATCTTTCTTACACCAGTCAGTTCAGTGGAGAACTAGAAACAGTGCACATGAGTGCTGTACAAAAACCCTTTTGCAGCCAGGGACAATATATGGGTGGCTGCCCCAAACCTTTTTACATGTGTCAAGGCTATTCATTTTACAGTACATATTATAACATTACAGAATTACAAACAGACACAAATTCCACATAGTCTTCACTCAGAAATACCCAAATAAACAAATCACAAAACAAAAAATCTCAGAGCAGCCATGAACTATCCTCGAAAATAATGTAATTCCACAAAAACAATTTGCACAAATAAAACAGGAAACAGGCAATACCAATAACAACACATGCGACACACAGATCAATCACACATTCAACAATCTACAGTAAATGCCACAACAATTGATACTATTACTGACAAACCCACTAAGACGCTATCCATCAGTGATTAATTACTACTGCACAAAGTGACAGAGGACATTGAGAGAGCACTCATACAATACACAGGAACAGACTCCACCCAGCATCCCCTTATACCAAAACCACTGAACCAATGGAAACTGTCTCTAGTGTCACACATGTGCGCATGGGAAGCAGCTAAAGGGTCCGAATAGTGACAAATCCATGTTTGACCAGGGGATGGTGAGGTGCACTGATTTTCTCTCTCAATCCTCTGCAGACCATTCACGGGAAATCTCACACGGTTCCGGCACCCCCAATGTCAGTTTCCATTTCCTGGTAACCATAATGAGGACACTTCCGGTTCTAATTAGCACGATGATGTCACTACTGGTCCAGACCTTTAAAACCACCATCTTTGCCACATGTTTTCAGTTCTGTTTTGGACTTTGAACCAGACACAACTCTATAAAATCCAACCCTTTTTGCAGCCATGGCAAAAACCCGACATCTTCCCTCCATTGATCAGTTCTGTTTTGGACTCAATACTGTATTCACTTGTGCTTAAAACTTTGCCTTTTACAGTCAGGTTCAAGTATACGGGTGGCTGCCCCAAACCTTTTTATGTCTCCTGTCCATTCGTCTGACACTAGCAACACATCTCATTAACGAAAATATACTTCTGCAATACATAAAAACACATAAAACACCATCTGACGTACATACACTAATATATGCATTGGCAGTCACCATGATTTGAATGAAAACTCATGATAGACAAAACATAACAACATCACACCCAGAAAACCTGCCTGGGAAGGTCGACTGGAAGCACAGATTAAGGACATTAGATGTGACTTAAGCCAATTCGTTAGGAAAACCTCAAAGAAACATTCATCATATATTTAAGAGAAAAACACAATGAACATATAGCTTCACATATAGATACACTTAAACAAAAGCTTATAGTTAAAACAGAGAGGCTAAAACAGTACAAACTATGCAAAGTACAAAAACAAAACAACTCACAATTTCAATAAAATGAAAAACTATTCTATGGGTGCATACTGAATAACACACAATAAAAACCAATGACGTGCCAATACAAGAAAACCTCACATAGAGGCTGGTCTTCTCTATAGTCTAATGCGATTAGGCCTAATAGCACAGCAGCCTGGATTAAGGAGGAGTAGCACACCACAGACGATATAACACCAATGCATTTCAAGCAAATCATCATAACAGATCTCACAGAAATGGTAAGGAAAACACACAACTGGGAGGCACCAGGCATGGATGATGTAGCTGTGTTTATCCAAAATTATCAAAGTTCTGCAGTTTTTACTTTGCATCATTGGATGATTCAAGCATCAGTGTGATGCATGTTCAAATAATTCCACAGACTTCATTTTAAAACCTTTAGTAAAATTTCAAAGCAAAACAATTCACACAAAAGAGAGAAAAAATTAATATTAAAGAAAAGAAGACTTCTTGTTTGAGAAAGGTTCAGTTTAAGGCTTATATATCTTGTTTCATTTCTCTAAGTTTCGTCATACAGTCGTATTATGCACATTAAGCATGTTAGCCCGTTAAACACGTTAAACACATAAGCACAGTCAGAAAACTGTATGCCACCTCCTATTCTGTTTGCAAACATATCTAACAGTCCATGCTAGCAGTAGGACTATTTCCTCACTGGCTTAATTAACACTCTGTTCTTCAGATATAACTAAGAAATTTCTATCTTATGTTAACTTACAGGGGGTAAAGGCTATACCATATTCCAGGTAGTTATAAGAAACTGATATTCTATAGAAGTCAAGCAAACATATGAATTTAACATCAAACATTACCCTTCTAAGATTGGTGTTCACAATCTCTGGTATAAAAGGTTCTCCACTCTGCAGTTAATACTTGAAGACAAACTGACATAAATTATACACAACCCACAGCAGACAGCTCAGTTTTTAACAGAAGGCATCCCATACGTGAAACCCAAGTCAATAGACACCACAGTTCCCAAAAACTACAGATCTATCACTTGTATATACACATCACAAATAATGATATACTTACAGAAAAACAAAAAAGGTAACACATGGGTAATGCGTAATTGATTCTTTGATACACACAGGATTCATTGACTACAAAACAGCATTTGACAGTGTCTCACTCACATGGCTAATACAAATATTATAGATAGATAGACAGATAGATAGATACTTCATTAATCCCAAGGGGAAATTCACATAATCCAGCAGCAGTATACTAATACAAAAAAAAAAATATTAAAGAGTAATAAAAATGCATGTAAAAGCAGACAATAACTTTGAATAATGTTAGCATTTACTCCTCCGTGTGGAATTGAAGAGTCGCATAGTGTGGGGGAGAAACGATCTCATCAGTCTGTCAGTAGAGCAAGACAGTGACAAAAGTCTGTCACTGAAGCTACTCCTCTGCCTGGAGTTGACACTGTTCAGTGGATGCAGTGGATTCTTCATGATTGACAGGAGTTTGCTTAGCGCCCGTCGCTCTGCTACAGATGTTAAACTGCCCAGATTTATTCCTACAATAGAACCTGCCTTCCTAACAAGTTTTTCCAGGCGTGAGACATCCTTCATCTTTATGCTGCCTCCCCAGCACACCACCGCATAGAAGAGAGCACTCCCCACAACCGTCTGGTAAAACATCTTCAGCATCTTAATGCAGATGATGAAGGACTCCAACCTTCTAAAGAAGTATAGTCGGCTCTGACCTTTCTTACACAGAGCATCAGTATTGGCAGTCCAGTCCAATTTGTCATCCAGCTGCACTCCCAGGTATTTATAAGTCTGTACCCTCTGCACCCAGTCTCCTCTGATGATCATGGGGTCCATGAGGGCCCTGGGCCTCCTAAAATCCACCACCAGCTCCTTGGTCTTGCTGGTGTTCAGGTGTAAGTGGTTTGAGTCGCACCATTTAACAAAGTCATTGATTAGCTTCCTGTACTCCTCCTCCTGCCCACTCCTGATGCAGCCCACGATAGCAGTGTCGTCAGCGAACTTTTGCCCGTGGCAGGACTCCGAATCGTATTGGAAGTCTGACGTATATAGGCTGAACAGGACTGGAGAAAGTACAGTCCCCTGCGGCGCTCCTGTGTTGCTGACCACAATGTCAGACCTGCAGTTCCCGAGATGCACATACTGAGGTCTGTCTGTAAGATAGTCCATGATCCATGCCACCAGGTGTGAGTCTACTCCCATCTCAGTCAGCTTGTCTCTAAGGAGCAGAGGTTGGATGGTGTTGAAGGCGCTAGAGAAGTCCAAAAACATAATTCTTACAACACCACTGCCTCTGTCCAAGTGGGAGAGGGATTGGTGTAGCATATAGATGATGGCATCCTCCACTCCCACCTTCTCCTGGTATGCGAACTGCAGAGGGTCGAGGGCGTGGCGGATCTGTGGCCTCAGGTGG
This sequence comes from Polypterus bichir lapradei, assembly GCA_026402145.1. NCBI lineage: Eukaryota > Metazoa > Chordata > Cladistia > Polypteriformes > Polypteridae > Polypterus > Polypterus bichir. The sequence continues at coordinate 31,899,639 of JANRMT010049829.1, read as the reverse complement.
TGAAGCAGCAGCCGCTCTATGGTCTTCATCACATGTGACGTCAGAGCAACATGCCAGAAGTCATTCAGCTCACTAGGACGTGATACCTTTGGGACTGGGGTGATACAAGATGTTTTCCAAAGCCTTGGGACTCTCCCCTGTTCCAGGCTCAGGTTGAAGATGCACTGTAGAGGACTTCCCAGTTCCTGCGCACAGGCCTTCAGCAGTCGTGGCGATACTCCATCTAGACCCACTGCTTTGCTGGCACGAAGTTTTCTCAGCTCTCTGCTCACCTGCACTGCTGTAATTGTGGGTGGGGATGTCTCTACTATGCTGGTATCAGCAGAAGGATGGTTGGAGGATGCAGTACTCCGAGGTGAAAGTGGGTTAGGGTGGTCAAACCTGTTAAAGAGGTTGTTAATTTGGCTTGCTCTCTCCACGTCTCTCTTGATGGTGGCACCCCGCTTCGAGCTGCAGCCAGTGATGATCTTCATCCCATCCCACACTTCCTTCATGCTGGTATTCTGCATCTTCTGCTCCAGCTTTCTCCTGTACTGCTCCTTCGCCTCCCTGAGCTGAACTCGGAGTTTCTTCTGCCTGCGCTTGAGCTCATGCTGATCACCGCCTTTAAAAGCCTTTTCTTCTGGTTCAAAAGGCCCTTGATGTCAATTGTAATCCATGGCTTATTGTTAGCATAGCAGCGTACTGTTCTTACTGGAGCTACAATGTCCATACAGAAGTTGATGTAGTCAGTAGTGCAGTCAACAACCTCCTCAATGTTCTCACTATATGATCCCTGCAGGATATCCCAGTCCGTTGTTCCAAAGCAGTCGCTCAGAGCCTGCTCTGCCTCAGGGGACCACTTCCTGAATGATTGTGTGGTTGTAGGTAGCACCTTCACTCTTGGTTTGTAGTGAGGCTGAAGCAGAACCAGGTCATGATCTGCTTTCCCAAGCGCAGGCAGCGGGGTGGCGCTGTATGTGTCTTTAACATTTGCATACAGTAGGTCAATAGTCCTATTTCCCCGGGTGTTACAGTCCACATACTGGGAGAAGGCAGGTAATGTTTTGTCCAGAATTACATGGTTAAAGTCTCCAGTGATTAGCATAGGCGCCTCAGGGTGCTGCGTTTGTAACTTAGCAACTGCGGAATGGATGACGTCACTCGCTATCTCCGCGTTCGCTCGAGGGGGGATGTAAACAATAACAACAATCACGTGTCCAAACTCTCTGGGCAAGTAATGGGGTGCAAACTTACGACCAACAGTTTGATGTCCCTGCAGCAAGTGGAGATTTTAACGCTTACATGTCCTGAGTTCCACCACCTTGTATTTACATAGAGAGCAAGTCCTCCTCCTTTCTTCTTACCACAGGTATTTGCATCTCTGTCCGCTCTAACTGTGCTAAACCCGGGTAGCTCCACGTTAGCATCTGGGATGGTAGTTGTTAGCCACGTTTCACTAAAACACAGCAAGCTGCATTCTCTGTAGGTTCTGATATTTTTCACCAGCACAGCCAGTTCGTCGATCTTATTTGGTAGTGAGTTCACATTTCCCAGGATCACAGAAGGCACTGATGGTTTATAGCACCACTTTCTCGCAAGCCGCTTGGCTTTTATTTTATCTTTTATCTTAGCGATGGCTCGGTTGCCCCGATATCGTCTTCTTACCTTATCAGGTAAATAGGGAACCACACCGGCGTGGGCATTTCTTCTCAGTGCTTTAAGTTGACTACTTGAATAGGCGAGTCTCAGCGTGTAAAAATCCATGTCAAGTAGTAAAATTAGTAAAAAGTGTCCAGGGAGCGATTTCACATAAAAGAAAGTGGTAGAAGTGATCAGTGAAATAGAGAAAAATAGAGTTAAAAAGGTAAAAAGATAAAGTCATACACGGAGCTGCTGGAATGGCTGCCACTCGCAGTGGCGACGGATATAGAAATATATACATATATACAGATATATACTAATATAAGATACCCCCTGTGCACTGCCTACAAACACTAATGAGACATGGGAGAACAAAATTTTATGTACATATAAACAACACATCAATTCACACAGACTCAATACAAATAAGAGGAGGCATCTTCCAGGGAGACTCACTTACTGTAGCCCTCTATGGTCCTGTCTTCTTCTCAACCCAGTATCAAACAAATTAAACAGCAAACAGTATGGATGCCAAGTCAAAAACCAACCATAATACACACTTTCACATCTATTCTATTTGAACAACATCAGTATATATGCAGGAACAAACAAACTATTACTAGAATTAGCTGGAACATAGTCATATGATATCACATGGAGTTTTGGACTTGTTAAACATAAAACAATTCATGTAGAGACAGGAATCCTAAGAGAAGGTGGGTATACCCTCGACAACCGAATTGAAGACATGGTAGATGGTGAGCTATGTAAATACCTTGGGTTCCAACAAGACAAACTTATACAACACGAATAAATTAATACACTCTTACAAAAAAATATATATCATGTATTTCACAAATACTTAAAACACACCTACACACACGCCAAACACTTAAAACCATCAATACATACCTTGGAGTTGTACATTGACCACAAACTGAGCTAAAACAGCTCCAAAGGAAAACACAAACACGATTAACAAAAGACAAACAACACCTCCCCAAAGCAGCCATAGAACAATTCACTCTTCCATGTGTTGAGGGAGGAAGGGAACTCATATTTAGAATTAATTTACACAACATGCAGATTCGTAATTTAAGAAAATACTTTCACACAAAACAGCATACATCAACACTACACAAAGCACCAGTTCCTGTAGACACAAACTTCACACCACTTAACATACATACTACAGACAACATCACGACTTAAAACACAAGCATGGACCCACAAAACCTTGCATGGCAGCCATCCTCATGAAATTGAGCAGATGTATGTGGATAAGATTGCATCAAATCAGGGTTTACGTATGCTAACCATGCAAGATGAAGTTATAAACATGAGAAACTACAGAAAATATATCCTTAAGGATATTAACATTACAGCCAGTATATGCTGATACTGCTACTAGGAACAAGAAACAGTCCAACACATCACATCAGGAAATAAACGACTGACACAGACATGATATGCACAGACACATTCAGGCGGCAAATATTAGACATCAAGAACTGTCACTACAGTACAGCAAAAACTACCAGACACGTACAGGCCATATTATAAATGTGCCCCACAACACATAAACTACAGTGGAATTACCCTGACAGACAGAATTACCCACATAACAGACCAGACAGAGCACCAGTAGGTAAAAAAGATATAACTAAATATATTATTGACATTTACGTACCAAACACACACAATTTACAAAATAAATACACAAACAAATTTACAGAATTACACAGTAATGACAGAAGAAATATGCCACTTGTGGAGTATAGACAAGGTGATCAAAATACATGCCACATACCGTAATGAGGAAATTCCTTAACACAAACACAGATTCCTAAAATAAAAACACTGTCACACATGTGTGCCATTGGGTCATCCTTTTGGATTTGGCACGGTAAGCAGTAGTGCTAATACTTTTAGCAGCTCTGTTGCTAACAATGTCTTCTTTCTCTCCCACGGTTCAGACAGGCAGCCCTAGATCTAAGATGGCCCTGCGCCTTGCAGTCAAGGCACAATAAAAATGAGCCACTATAAAGGATGGCGGCTTATTCTGGAACCAAACATTGAAGGAGATGGACCTCCCTATAACACAGCTCTAATATCTGAATGATTGAATCTGCTTGTTTGGGCAATTGTTTTGACCACTTGTAAACACAGAGACTCTGGAACATTTTTTGTTAAATTATTTGTTTTAGCAACACCATTTATTAAATGAGGTAGCCCGGCTGGTGCCCCAACTATTTCTACTAGTTCTCTCTAACAGTCTTGTCCACTTTGTGCAACATGTATACACACACCACATAAAACTACCCTACATCTTGGTCTAGAACCAATATATGGTAGGTGGTTGAAACATGACTATCTCAGAAAATATTTTGAATAATAATAAACAAAAACAACACTTGACAATGTAGATATTGCTTTCTGAGCACTTCTGGATGTACCTTATGGATTTTAAGTTAGTGATCACAAAAATTACTTTTAAATTTACCTATAATGTACCATTTTATTATAAACGCCTACTTTCATGATTTTCTTTCATATTATGCATTCACAAATACAGAACAGCAACTACAACTGGAACATCTTTGGTAATTTAAAAGTAGTGCACACATACTAGGGATGCAGCTCTCTTATACCAAGTACTGTTTCATATGCAAATGAAAACAAAGACATGCTAAAGAGTCTCATAACCTTTAAAAGAACTAGTTGCTCCATAAGTATTTGATTACTGGGCAGAAAAGTGTAGCACATAATCTACTTGACAAACCAACAATATTTATACAATATTTATCTTCTATTTATCTTCCTTTTCACATAAAACTTGAACGAATGAAAACATTTGTGAAAGCAAAGAACAAGGAAGGTGAAGGATTTCAGTATCTTGAGACGGATGTTTCCACTGATGCCAATATTCAGGAAGGCATTTTTTGTTGTCCACAAATCAGACACATCATTAACGATGAAGATCTGCTAGTGGGGCCGGAGGAAATTGCACGAAAGACATTCAAGGATGTTATTGAGAATTTTCTAGGCAACTACAGAGCACTAAAACAACATCCAGCTGGTTGACAACATACTTCAAGCATGTAAAACCGTGAAGTGCAAAATGTCACTAAAAATTCACACTTCCCTGCTAATCTTGGAGCAGTCAGTGATGAACATGGTGAGAGGTTTCACTAGGACATTGCAATGATGGAATAGCCAATCATTGCAAGTAGAATCCATCAGTGCTGGCCGACTATTGACAGACACTGAAATGAGAAGCGTCAGATGAGCAGTACACATGAAAATCATCAGCAAACCATTTACAGCTTAATTGATGTAATGTAATAAGACAGCTTTATTAAGCAATTAAGCACACAAGATGCAATACAACTTAATTTCATGTTTCTCCAAATTCCTATGTGATACAGTCAATTGTAGATTGAAGCTGTCTATCACAATCGCCAAACATTTTTCATAAACAAAAACATTTGACAAAATTTGTTGTTCAATCTTATCTGCTCTTCAACCAGTGAAACCTAAACTGACTTGATATTTCATTAAATAAGCAAATGACAGGGAAGGGGCCGGCGTTTATATATTGGTTGCAACACAAATATTTAATTCTATCAGATGTTTGCCTGCTCTCAATTAGACCAAGGAATTCCTAAATCTTCTCAACATTTGGAAAACCATTTCTGAAGCAGTGTCCAAATCATCAGTCATTCATCAAGAAAACCTTTGAAAGAACTATGGAACAGACTGAAGATACCACCACTTGTTTCAGAACTATTTATAAATACATCTGATGGTCTTCATCTCTTTTAGACATTAATTTGTTTCCCTAATGGTTCCTATCTGCTCACTCCAAAGGTTCTTTCATTAAGTAATCCTAATGCTTAAGTAACTTGTTGCCCTTAAGACATTACAACTTTTAGTCTCACTTTTTCTTTGCTATTTGGCCTGTTTGATTTCCTGATCTCCAGATTCCTTTAACATCTGTTTACAGCGCTTGTATTCTTGTTTTCATTCATGAATAATGACTGCTAGCTTTGTCAAAACAAACTTGGTTTCCCCTTGTCCTTGTGCTCTTTTTCATCCTTACTTGATTTGACTATGTCTTCTTGCTCATCCCACAGTGTATGCATTTTGTTAGATACTTGTTAAATTATGCAAACAACCAACTACAGTCTTAATATTTAGAAATGCTCTACCATGCCTCAAGTATCTTGATGTTCCATTGTTTGTGAGATGTGGCAATTATAGATTGTAATGACCAATATCTGGCAGTGTTAGCTCATTAGACATGTTACCTAAAATAAATTGAACATCAAGAATTCAATACAGCTCCAAATCTCTATAATCACATAAACTTATTACAGCATAATTTTTTAACAAATGCATTCCAAACGTGATCATATCCTTAAGTAAATACTGTGTTGTCTTAGAAGGGAATGATGGGTCGAAACGGCAAGATATATATTGGTTTGCCAACTCAACATTCCCCGTTTACTTGAAAAACAGAAATTAAAGAGTGCAAACAAAAATATCACCATCTGGAATATCAAGGATTCTTTCAGGTTCTTTCTCTGGGATTACAGGAGCTCCATCTTCTCTCTTCTCCAGTCAATGAGTGGCGTCCCCTTCCACGCATCTTAGGTTTTAAGGTCCTGGGAGCTGAAGGGGCTTAGTCAGTTGCGCTAATTGGGTGGTTTCTCAGCACTGTGGAGGGAAAGGAAGATGACACAGTTAGCAGTAGTGCCCCTTCTCGGCTTGCGGTGGTACCTGGGAGGAACCCAGATGGTGACTCTCTGACGCACATGCATGATAACTGCTAAGGTTGTTTGGCAATTCCAAATTGACCCTATATGAGTGATAGTGTGAGTCCGACACCTTGTCCTAGGGTGTTTTCCTTGATATTTTGCTGGAATAAGCAGCACTACTACGCATGACCTTAAAATGGATTAAGTGTGCATGAGAATGTTATGGTATGTGAGCAGATATTGTGGTAATATGGTGTCAGAGTCGTTAGCACTGTTATTTCCCAGCTTGTTGAGAGGGGGGTGGAATCTTGGCCTGGTTATTGCCAATGAGGAGCCTGAGCAAGTGTCAGTAAAATTTCATCTCTGCATGCTCCTGTTTTCCTATTCCATTCCAAAGAGACATATATTTGGAGAACTGCTGACTCTAAAATGGTTGATTTGACTGATGTTTCTTGTGAAGGACTTTGCTTCTGATCAGGATTGTCTTGTACATTATGCTGCTGGGATTGGCTGTGGCTCTGTGTGATCCTAAAATTGATTACAAGTTTCAGTAACTGGATGTAATGAGAAACACTGTTGTTGTGCCAAGTTCACACTGCTTATACTTGAAAGCCCAAGGTTTGCTCAGCTGAGGCACTATAGACCACCAAATAGCCCAAAAATAAAACTTAGATCCTGAGACAGTTGCTGCCTGGTGATTGCATAACTGCAAAATTAAGCTTATAAGATATGTTGTATTGTATTACAAAAGCTTCTATTGCAATTGCAGTTGACCTAATTTTTAGAAGTTCTTTATTCTGATTTCAGAAACATAAAGTTATATTTCAGTGGTTTGCCATCGATTTAATTCTATTAAGATCAATGTGGGTTGAAAGTACTGTCAGAACAAAAAATGTCTGTGTATGTGTAAGGAAGATTTAATTGAGGAAAATGAGAAATGAAATTCCATTACTGCCTGCCGAGTATTTGATTTAGAATAACTGTTCATTTTGCTACTGATAGTATAATAGCTGTGAAGGACTGCCGCCACATTTGCATTTGATGCTTAACTTTTTTGCA
>JANRMT010049829.1:31868831-31892187 GCA_026402145.1 Polypterus bichir lapradei | reverse complement strand
CTGTATGTGAGAAAATGTTTACTTATTTACTCGCGAATAAGTTATCCTGCAGATAAGTCAGGGCTTGAATTTACCATATAATTTCTGGTATTTTATAATGTTGGTTGTATAAGTCGATTATGGAAAACTCACGCTATTGGTCTAAGAGATTATGATATGCTAACACCTACCTGAGAGAGTAACCACAGAGCACACTGCCTTTTTTTTTTCTATGTATTGTGCCTATGTGACCGCACAGTAATACCCAAACTATTCTGAAGCGACATTTGCACTGTTTTGTGTTTTTTTTTAACTCGCACTCATGCACCTTTATCGTAAGACCATCCCTTATCTACGATGGAGTGTTTGATCAAAACAAAATATGAAGCTGGTTTTAAATTAAAAGTCATTGAAGTGGCGAAAGAAATTGGTAACTGCGCTGCTGCAACAAAATTTGATGCATCTGAGAAACTGATGCGAGATTGGAGGAGACAAGAAGATGTAAAAAAAAAAAAAATTAAGTGTCACATTTTTGACATAAGTGTATAAGTCGGGGTCTGATTTTATGATTAATTTTTCGGATTTCAAGACCCAACTTATATGCGAGTATATATGGTATTTCTAAAGTGCTTTTGTTTTCGCAAACGTGCATTGGAAACACTGAAGGCATGTTTTCTTTCATCAAAACTTTTGCCGCTTCAGAGTGGACATATTGGGTAAGTGTTTAGGCTTTTATTTTCCAGATTGCCTAAACAGAAGTTAAGAATTTTCCATGAATTTTATTAAAATATATGTCAGTCTAACACATAGCTAAAAGAAAAAAAACAACGGTAAATTAGTGCAGCAAATAAAAGGGAGCCAATGCATATTCTCTTATAGGCAATAAAGGACAATAAACAAAAAGCAGAGATCACAATATTTCATACAAATAAAAAACAAATTGCTGACTAATAAAAAAATAATAAAAAAAAAACATTAAAAAAATATTTGCTGACCAACCCCACAACTGAAAAGAGTGGTCCAATCGCCCAGCACGGCTGCCTCTCAGCATTATATTTCAGCAAATGGTTCATTCCATGGATGTGTGTAGTTGCCCTTTTGTTGTTATTTTGTCATTATTTCATGTGATTATGTCATTTTTTTACATTTATTTACTGTGTCTTTAACGGTTCTTACATTCCCTGAGTATTGTGAGAAGTAGCTCATGAGGCGGGCCTGCTTTGATGTCACTGACCTCAGCCTTTATATGTACTCATTGATTCTTTGCTTCTGTTCTTGGATTTTGCTGTTTGGATTATGTTTTGGATTTGTTTGCCCTGGATTGTCTTTTTAGGTATATCCTTTAGGCTTCTGCTTTTTTCATATTTTACGTATTTTTAATAAAATTCTTTATTCATAAAGATTGTTGTTAAAGTTGTCTTTAACGGTTCTGCTGTCTAGAAATGTGTTTTTGTATATTTCTTGGAACATTTCAAGTGTATTTTGAACTTTAAAAGTCAGGGCCGCACTTTGGGCATGAAAGCCTGCCTGTGGTGATTGGGGGCTTGTTGCCTAGGGTGAGGCCATATCTGGGCACACTAGTAAACACCTTTCACATTAACATCTCTACATCCATGCTTGGATGGCTTTAGTTAATATAATGTGATGAGTAAGTGAACTCTGCAAGATTACACTGAAGGATTGTTCCTTCTACATACATTAAAATGAATGTATAAATTCCATTGTATTAAAACTTGCAGCAGAAAAAGTGACTTCAAAATATGTACAAAGAATATTGAAAAATGGAAGAAGTGTCACCTTGACCATAGTGTATTGGATAGATTGTGTATGTAATGTCTTGATATGATATAGAAGTCTTTGCAAAAAAATTCAAAGGTCTATGAATAAAATGCTTTTGTAAAATTTAAATAAAGCAACATCACAAGTGTTGGTAATGTTTTGCATTTGACTTGAAATGCTACAAAACGCACATTGGTAATATTCTGTTAGTCAAAGTTTTCATAAATGGTAGTGAGGCAGGACAGTTCTGTCCTGGACCCTGACATGTGCACCAGCACCCTTGATTTAACCTAATATCACATTTTCACAGGAACACAGAAAGAATATACAAGTTGTGCACAGAGGACATTCCAGGTAGGACTAAACCATGATTTAAAAGTTATTAACCTCAGAATTACATATATACTGTAAACAACAGGTACAGAAAGTTAAAATTTTAGAAAAGCTGGATAAAGGGGACTAGAAAATGGCATGACATGAACCTGATAGCATGATACCACGCCAAGATTAGAACCTTTATATATACAATTGCAGTACAAAGTAACAGGAATTGCTTACCTAAATTAAAGAACTGAAAATACAATTTTACTTCTATTATTTGGATTTCTCTTACAGTATCTGAACAGACAATCAGTTTTAATCTTTAGAATGTGTACATTTACTCACATCTTAGGTTTGCTTAAGCATTGCGGTCTTGAAGTATTAAGTTTATCACTTTATATCATACATTAGTATACCTATATATATACATATATATATATATATATATATATATTAGTATCAGTAATCATTATCATATATTTAGATGCCACTATTCCTTGTCACCAGGGGCTGAACCTTTATCTTGAAGCCATCTTCTCCAGCAAATTCTGTCTTATATATCACTTTCATGTCTTTTAATTTTAAGTCAGGATTTATTGCCTCCTTCCACATTTTCTTAGGCCTGCTTTTGAATTGGCTTCCACTGACTTGCAAGGTCATGACTTACTTGATTCATACGTCTTCATCTTTCCTTATCAATTGTCCAAACCAATGTAAATGACTTTTCCTCTTTTCTTTTACCGGATGTTCCACATCAAGCAGACTACAAATTTCAGACCATGTTGGACCAGGGTAAATAAATCGATCTGTGACACCAGCCATCCCAGCAGTGGTTTCTTTTCTCTGAGACAGTCAGATAAGCACAGCCATGGCCTAATGCCCACTTCAGAGAGTCTGAGGAGGAGTTCACCTGCATGTTGAATAAGGAAAGAATTAGATGATGCCCTATTGTAAATTCTGTTATTTTATATTATTTATTTAGTTATTATTTAATATTTACTACATATTCATAATTCTATTAGTGATTTTCGAATATTTATAAAGTTATGTATTGTTTTTGGCTCTTTATATTCTTCTTAATGGCACAGTCATTGGAGCTGAGCAACTAAACATTTCACTACATTTTATTCTGTATGTATGTATGTGAAAAAAAAAAAAGATTTTGATTTGATTTGAAGGCTACAGTCTATCCTGATAGAACCACAGAAAAAAAACAAAAAAAACAGGTATTTAGTCAATAGATTCTACAGCACGTTTAGAGTTACAGATTGACACAACAGTGACAAATAATACAATATAAAGAACAATTAATGAAATTACAATCGAAGTAGTTTAATTAAATTGGAATTCAATATTAAACATTATTTTTATGTTTCTCATAAATAGGCTTAAATGTATAAAGAACATGGGTCTGTTTACTTTTTTGAAGTAGAAAGTAAATGCAGTTCATGTTTACCTCATTGTGAAAAGATTCTTCATGGTTCTTAGTTAACTCATTATTAACAGCAAGAGAAGAAATAAGCAATCATAAAATGGCATGTTTTCTCAGTGGTATTTCCAAGAATTTTGCACACACTTTGTTTCTTATGTGTTTGCTGAAGAGAAGCTTGCTTATTTTTTTCTGAACTCATAATTCCTAAACCAGACAGTTTACTATGTGCATTTGTAATTGCACATAATAATATATTAGCTGCAGTCTTAGTGGAAATTACTGACCTCAAGTGCAATCTGGATGCATATTCCACGTGATTAATAGTTATTATTAGCTTTCACTCTACTGTTTTGTTGCTAGCCACAAATCATTGCTTTCTAGTTAATATCTGGGTTTCTGAAAAATTCTGATGCTTCAGTTTGGCTTAAGTATCAATCTTTTCAACATGCGGAAGGAATATACAACATTCACTTTCTTATTATTTCACATAATAAGATGGAATTGGAGAAAAAAGAAAATAGTATTTTTAGGTATATTTTTAAATACTTGTATCATCAGTCCATCCATCTTTAGGTGCTTTTGCAAATAATGTGCAAGGCACCTATTAATATAGCCATGTCTGTCTGTCTGTCTGTCCGGACGAAACAACTCAGCCAGAAGTGGGCCAGTTTTGTTGAAATGTGGCACACTTATTCTTCAAGGAAAATTTTCAAGGCAGTGCAATTGTTGTTGAGAAATCTCAAGCAGATTGTGCTGTAGAAAGGTTTGAAATTTCAATATCTCTAACTGTAAAGGATTTTCAAGTCTGCAAACTCATCTGTCTGAAATTGAAGAAACATTTTGTGCGACTTCAATTCGGAATTAGTTTACTGTTTCAATTTTATCTTGACAGCAGCAACAACAGCTGGTATATTCTATATATATTCATCATTTTCACAACCGATAGTCGCTACTGATAGCAAACAGATCCCCAGTACAAACAGTGAAACATCAACAAACTGCATGTGAAATAGGAAGTTGCTGTCATGAGCTGCTCACACGAATGGGCAGCTGTGTGGGTTGGTGTTTGTCGGTGAGTCCAGCTGTATTCTCTGAAACCTGCGCTTCAACAAATTATTTCTGCTTTATGAAGTTTTCTTAGCTGTTGGAGCGCAAATGGGAGTTAACCATTAAATCAACATTTCACACTTCTTGATGCTTTAAGTTATAACATGTAAATAAATTACCTTTCTGTCCATAAAAGTTAAAATGCAAGCAAGGAAAAAAGAGGGTTATCTAGATATAAATAAAGCACCCCATGGCATGTAAGCTGTAATGCACAAAATAAATAAACATTTACTCAGTGTTTACCTTACACTAAAACAACTTTACAGCTCCATTATCTGCAGTTTATAGTGATTCACTGTTTCACTGACACTAGGATTGAATACGCAGACCGGACGTCCAGGTAACAGAGAGTCAGTACCAATTTCTTTCTACACATCCCAATAAATAACTGAAGAATATCAAAATGTCCCGGTTTTAACAAACTACGCATCTAATAAAGACCTTCAGTGCCACAAACACTGCATCAGTAAAGCAAACGATATCACAAAAGGTTTAGAACAGCGTTCACAAAAGTCCAAGGGGGAACCCCAAAGGATTAACAACTTGTGTCAAATTACAATACCATTGCAAGGAAGATCAACAAGCATACCAAAACACAGAGTACCAGCATTTATTGGTTTCCAAAAGTATTCTACATATTATACTGTATTCATAAGTGCATATTTTTACCAGTGGGAGCCTAAAGTGTATACAGTATTCAGTATATAACAGTGTACAGAATATATTTATACCTTGTTTGGTTGACAGTATTGTTTCTGTGCCTTATGTGAGCTGCTAAAGAATCTCCCTCAAGTTTAAAAGAAGTGTAAATCTAATCTTACACCTTAACTGTTCAACAACACTTTAAAAGTTGAAATTGCACATTTTTGCTGAAAACAATAAAGACATTTTAAGAAAAGTATAAATAATTATGCATAAATTTAAAGAGAAGAAAATACCAGCTAGAAGATTACAAACAATATAATTACAGGGTCTTATCAAATTAAATGAGCACTGTCCAGGATCCAGTGTGGCATTTCATACATACAGTACTTACCGTACATCCATTTTATTCATTTTTTTCACATTTTCTAACAAATTTGGTGCACCTTGCCATCATGTTATGTTATAAATCAGAGGTGATACTATGTTTCTGATACGAATGTCAGCAATACTGGAGCACCACAAGGAACAGTTCTCTGCTTTTCATTTCACTCTGTACACCTGAGACTATGGATATAACACCAGGGCATGTTAGCTGCAGAAATTCTCAGATGATTCTGCACTTATGGGGTGTATTGATAAGAGAGATGAGACAGCAGATAGGAGTCAAGTGGAGAACTTTGTTTCTTTATGTGAAGAGAATTGTCTGCAACTAAACATTAGGAAAACCAAGAAACTGTTGATCACCTTTCATCACACCAAAGAGCCTCTATGTCCGGTCACTATTCAAGGAGTGGATGGAGATGGTCCACTCCTACAACTACTTGAGGGTCCACATTAATGAAAGGTTGGACTCATCATGTAACATAGAGAAACCATACAAGAAAGGGCAGAGCAGACTCTCTATTGTTAGGAGAGTGTGTTCCTTTAATGTGGGAAGTGACATCCTTAAAATCTTCGAAAAGTCTTTGATGGCCAGGGCTATTTTCTGTGCTGTGGTGTTCTGGTCTGGTAGAATCACTTCAAGAGAGGATCAATTAATTACCTCATTTATGGGATGCACTCTGGACCTCATGGAGGCCGTAGCAAAGGAGATAATTAAAACAAAACTGAGTGCCATTATCAACAATACTGCACAACCTCTCTCTGACACACCAACACTGAGGACTTTCAGCCAACAAATTATTCAGTAGAAGTGCGTCAAGTAATGCTGCAACTGGCTCCTTTATACTGTCAGTAATAAAGCCTGCATAATGTCATCACTGTGATTGTGACAGCCAAGTCAGAGGTTTTCTTTTCTTTCTTTTTAGTTATTCTGGTGCGTGTTCAGACCATAGTGTGTGTGTAAAATATATTTATTTATCTATGAATTTATGTGTTTATATATTTAAAGAGCATCTGTTAAAAGTCAAATTTCCCCCTGTGGACAAATAAAGTTTAATCAATTAATAACATGCTCATTTCAAATTTTTGACAAGTTAATCTTTAAATGGCATTATAGCATTATACATTTGCATATTACTTTCATAACTCCCAATTGCACCACACATTAATAATGTATTTCAAACTGCTAGTAAATTATCAACTGAAGATAGTGTCCCTTTGTCTCCTTCTTAACACTCTTGAATCTTTGTGTATTCACTTTAACGTATGCTGTATAGTGTATATACTGTATAATATATGAGACAAAATTCCAGCATACAATGTTATGTGTTTCACTGTAGAGTGTAGGCATTTTACTTGTCACACACGTGCAGCTGAGGACTACCTTGCTGGATCTGTTCAGGTATGCAGTACCACCCCAGAGTGACAGGGGGTGCTGTCGCTAACTGTTTTGTCTTTTTCCTTCAGATTTCTGAGAAGACACCCTGGGAAACTGACTGACCACACCCTATCATCTCTGCAAGTCCCGCCTCTTCCCGCAAAGCATATATGACTGACCATCCCCTGTGACTCAAACTCTCTGCAGAATGGAGTTCCTCCTTTTCCCTACAGGCAATGCTTTATGTTTTGGTGCCCTGTGCACCTGTTTATTTTATTGATGCTTGAAGCTTTTAGTTATTAACAATTAAATGTGGTGGCCCAGCTGGTATCCAACTATTTTGGAACTCTACCAATCATTCTGTTCCACACACTATATTGTCTGTATGTTTCAGGGTGTACTGCATGTGTTTCAGCATATACAATATGTTCCATTAAGAATGAATTAAGTCTTAAACTGCACCTCACAGAGCATAATTGCACATTTGCTAGCAGTTTGTGGTAGCACGCACTTCTTGACTGCACCACTTCAGATGTGAGTTGTGATGAAAGATAGAAAGCCAAGATAAGCAAAGTGTTTTGATTGATGTTAACACAGTTTATGATGATCCTGCTAATAAACTTAGGTTATCTGCACTTGTTGTACTGTAACTGCAAAGTACTTGCATTAATGAATTATTTTTAAGTAATATTTTAAAAGTAGTTCATACTAATAAACGGAATGATGGCCATGAAATATGCATTTCCACTTCTATTGAAGAGTCCATAACACTGATTTCAGTTAATGGTAGGGTTTGATTTTTGAAGCCATTTTCTTGATTTGGGGTTACCTCTCCTTGTTAATGGAACATGTTTATGTTCCTGCCATTCAGAAATTTCTACGTCTGTATGTTCTACTGTTTTCTGAATGTAAATAAAATGGTTTGTAAAATGGAGTGGATTATTATCTTTCAATACTGTATTCAAACAGCCGCATGACAGTGAACACACACAGGTGTGTGTTGTTTGCAAATCAGTTTTAATTGGCTTAAAACAAAAAAGCAATAGAAGGCTCAGAATCTTAAGCATGAGAGCTAAAGTGATGCAAAATGTGTACAAATGTAATAACTGAATGCATGCTAAAAGCAATGACTGGAGAGAGAATGCTCCTGAAATTTATAGTAAAGTTATATCTCCACCAGTAATGGCACACTCAACAATAACGTGCAGTGAATACACTTGACTTGAGCATTCATAGTTTTCATCCTCTTTCTCTGTATGTTTACCATTTGTTTGCTCAGAGGTTGAAGCGATTGCTGCTTCCTAAGTCAGTGTTTGTGTTGCAATTGTTTAGTACGTTTTCTTTCATTTTTCACTTAAGCTGGCACTTAAGTCTTCAATCTGCCTCAAGAATGATTTAAGATATGAAGAGGTGGTAGGTGAAGGTGGTAGGGATGTGAACGGCGCCCGCATGCATGCGCCACTCAGCCGACCTGCTGGCCGCTGCCAAGAGTTGATTCTACAATAAAATAAAATAAAAATAATAAGAGGAATAACCTTGGAGTTCAATCATCACCCCGAAAGCTGATAGCAGATGTCACATTGAATATGTGTTCCAAGTGTCAGGTCAATAGTTCAAACGGTTTGTGAGCTACAGGGGATTTAAAATCCTGGACAGACAAACGGACAGCCATGGTAGCGTATTATATAAGAAGACTGACAAACAGCTGAGGCAAATCATCTAATGAGCAGAAGAAATCCAATGACAGATAGAGATGAGTTCCGATTAAGAAACTGGCTGGAATGAGAGCTTGTAGTCACCATGATTGGAGAATAGCCATAGCCTTTGCAAATATGTATTGCAGACTTATTTATCATCACTGAAGATGTGACCTGAAGTTTCAGTAGATATTTTTGTACAACTGTAGCCTGAGTCAATCAGTGACAACCAGGAATGACTGGTTGACTACCATGAATGGAGTGGCGACAACTGTAGAGGCGGTGAAAGAGAGATGGCAGCCAGGGCCGAGAGATCTGGCAACCCAATCAAGTGTCCATCACAAGAAGGACCATGAGAGTAGTGTATTTGTTTGGAACCACAAAAAACAACCTGTCTTTTTCTCTACAGCTTCTACACATTTCAAACACTTTCATGGTCTTTGGGTCAGTTTTGATCCACCATTTACTTCAATGGATTTGAGGCGCTTTTTTTGTTTACAGCCCACAAAAATATACTGAATGTCATCAGTTCTACAAATTAGGATCATCAGTGCAATAGATTAAGATGGTCAATATTAAGTTGGGGTGAAAAATCTGATGTCCAGGGTGCCTCAAATGGAGGGGATTTGATAGATTCTGGGGAGAAAAGATCTGTAATGTCTTGAGCCTTGAGACAGCACTTATGGATGTTGTAAGGCATAAGCTGTACAGCCCTCAGTTAAGTTGTTTATTTAACTTGATTATCAACTTTTTTTTCATTACAAATTAATGCTACCACCTCTCAAAAGATTTTAGGCTGATGCCTACTATTTGATAAGCTGCATTGATAACCTGTTGCCTTCTCAGAGAATCTCTCAAGTCTCAGCCTTCTTGGCTGCACCATTAGGACAGCAAGAACGGATTTACCCCCATCCCACACAACAAGCTATGCTGCTATTTCAAAAAATACATTTAAAGAAACTGAAATCATCTCATGTAAATGAGCAGAGTACAGTTTTATTTATTCTTAATTGAAAGGAATCTTTTTGGGAGGCCCAAGAGATTAGTCAGACAGGCTGGATCATTAAACATCTTGAAAGAATGACACAGACAGGTCATAAAGGTTTGGAGCACATATGTAATCCCTGTATATATTGTAGGATGCAAAAACAAAAAGAAAGAAAGTGATATTATTCTGGTCTTTTCAGACTGGGGTCCAAGACAAGACTGAGGTGCATTGGTAAAATGGGATACAGGCAGGAAGAGGAGGGTCTAGGGAGACATATGACAGAAGTGACATCAGAGATGGTACAGGCGTCAGTCTTCGGTTCTGCAGAGGGAGGAGAAGAAAAAGCAACAAGGAACAGTGCCAAACCCTGGTCTGGAGGAGAATTACCAACACCAAAGCCCATCAGCAGTCCCTGAAACGCAGGCGAGTGACAGCCCAAAATCACCAAAGTGATCTTAGCCAAGAGTGGTAAGAGGAAAAGGTAAAGCTCTGTAGGCAAGAGATCAAAACCTGAAAATAAAAAAAGGAAATTGTTCTATAAGCTAAACTGTTTGTGCTGTTAAGTGTATTTCTTTGAAAAAACAAAGTGCAGACTAGTGACTTTAAAACCCCACAAAATTAGAGATTTTTGTGTTTCACAATTGTGAAACCGCCTGTGAAACAAATTTAGTTATCATTTCCGTGAGATTGTATGTGAATCAAAACTTGCCCTGTTTCTCTCATGATTTAGAGACATCCGGGATGACACTGAGCACCGCACACAGAAGAACACATCCTATTAAGGTGCGGCATCACAATAAGAGAAGCACAATATGGTGCCAGTGGTGATGACGAGCAAAATGACTTGCACGTAACTCAATTTGCCTCAGTGTTTCACTTTGCAAAATAAATACCATTTTGCTGTCACTTAGAATTTAAATTAAAGATTTCTGATGAAAAGAAAGTCACTACAAGTGTGCATTTCCTCAACTAGGATAAGGTACTTGCTAAGTAGTTGAAGGGTTTTGGGTGGCAGCAGTTTTCCTGTGGTGGAAATACAGTAATGTGCACAATGGTGTTTAGTAGTGTGATTTTGTGTGGAAAACATGCAACATGTCACATTTTTTTTAAATGCACTGAACTACTCCATGGTGATGTGAATGAGACTCAAAAATATAATTAATTAGTTACATGTTACTGCAGAAAACAGCACAGATAAACACTTGGAAGTATGAACAAGGCCTTATGGAGTAGTATTGTTTGTTTTCCACCCTCCAAAACAACTTTAAAACCCCACTATTAAGGTGCGGCATCACAATAAGAGAAGCACAGTATGGTGCCAGTGGTGATGACATCACCAGACTCAATTCAAATGATAAAAAATAAATGACAAAGTGATAAAATTTCTTAATTCCTGACGAAAAGATTGAGTAGCATCTGAAGCATAAAAAAGGGAAGTGCTTTATTAAAGTCAGCTCTCTATTATAAATGAAAATCCTGAGACAAGACAAGACAATTTCTAAGAGATTTTTTTCAAGTCCCACCCTCCTTTCAACCATTTACAGTTAATGACCCATGCCCATGGTCCTCTAAATTCTCATTCGTGTGAATTCCTTTGTCAGACACAGTTCCTGCGTTCTTATAAATTTTTACGTTTTCCACACTTTAAGTTCCCAATAAATGAAGACTTATTATGTCCGAATCTTAATAAAGAATTTCATTCCGAAGGGTTATCAACAGAAGAAATGAGTACACGGGCAATCCTAGCACAGAGAAACAATGAAGTCAAACAAATTAACGCAAAAATTGTCGATCGGTTACATGGAAAATGGGTTAAATGCGTATCAATAGACTATGCTGAAACAGTTGGTGGTGATCGTGCGAAAGATGAAAACACAATATCCCGTAGAATATCTACAACTGTTAACACAGTTCCACTGGCCGAATTACTGTTGAGAGAAAGATGTATCATAATGTTATTGCATAATTTATATATGAATGATGGGCTATGCAATAGGACACGATTAGTTGTATTCAAATTTGTTTGAACAATTTTGACATGTAAAATTTTAACAGGCAACAAGAAAGGTAATGTAGTACATCTTCAGGGGATAACATTAGACACCAAAGGAGATCTTGATATGCCGTTTGTATTAAAACGTTTGCAGTTTCCCATTAAAATACATTTTGCTATGACAATTAACAAATAACAGGGACAAACATTCAAAAAAGTCGGTTTATTTATTAGAGGGAAAGAAATGATATTCACTCACGGGCAGTTATACATTACATTGTCATGATGTAAGTCCAAACATGGAATCAAAATTCAAAGCAATATTGACAAAATGTTACTTCCAAATATTGTTTTTACTTAAGTTTTACAGTAAAAGTATACATTTATAAAGTATTTGTGTGTTAATTTCAAAGCCAAACAGAATGAAAACTATAACGCAACGAATACCTCTAACTCATCGCTTCCCGATTGGGGGTGCTCAAGCAACTGTTGCTGGGGGTGCCAGAATCCATCGAGGAAGAAAAATGAAAAACATTATATGTACAAAATCTTAATTTATCTATCCATTCCTAAATAATTAAATGGGCAGGCTATTTCGTATCAGTGCAATACGCTGCAAGTTAAAACGGATGATTTCCGCTCTTACGCGCACTTAGTGCTGCGTGGGTATTATGAATCGTATCTGTTCAAGTTCTATTTAAATTTTAAATATAAGTAAGTTTTATTTAGTTGACAGAAATATCTTTGGTAGGAATGTAAGTTAAATTTAGTCATCATTGCATACGTTGTTCTTCACCATAGAAATTTAAAGACTAAATTCAACTTACATTCCTACCAAAGATATTTCTGTCGACTAAATAGAACCTACTTATATCCAAACAGAACTTGTAAAGATATATTTTTTCGAATCTTACTGCGCATTTTAGATCGACTTGACGCACACCACATCGAACCCGCGTGCTATTGTGCTCTCGCCTGCCTGCCTCAATAAGTCACCGTCGCTTCGCTCTTACTTTTTTACCATTCATTTAATCATGGCTAGTAGCGAAAAAATTAGAAAATGGAAGGAGGATTACACTGAGTATGGCTTTACCAAAACAATTATTGATGGAGAATAAAGTATCCATTATTTATAAAGTTTCAATTGGTGATCTGTTTTTCTGCGTTAACATTTCTGCGTTTTTTCATACTTCTCAAACCAAGGGGGTGCGAAATCGGCCTCGTCCGTCACAGGGGGTGCGAGGGTAAAATGAATCGGGAAGTGCTGCTCTAACTCAACACGAAACATAATTTTCTTTTGATTTATTATGTTTTGCTGTTTTTTACTATGGTTAATTACTCGCTGTAATGTAAAATAGTTAGGTCTATTATGTATATGTTACAATCCCCATGAAAATAACAATTTGTTTAAATTGTACATCCGCTTCCCCATATGCAAGCGGCTGAGCCGAGAAGTGGCTAACATGTAGCGCACGCACGGGGGTTGGTGAGAGACGCGAGCAGGGGGCAGAGCCCCCTAGTATTCATAAAAACAAATATGCAGGGCCGGCTCTATCATACAGGAGAACTAGGGAAAATTTCAGGGGTGGGCAGCCTTTTCTCAACAATAATAGATGTAGCCGTTGGCATCGGCAGAAGGTGGGTTCCAGTGATCTTTGTCCTTAGCGCCTCATTTTATCTGGTGCCACACCCACTGCTCTTCATGTGACTTACACAAAACCACAGACAGCACTCTCCACGTCTTCAATATGAATCGTAAATGGGTAATCCCCCCAACTACCACCATCTGGGTACGAGGAAACTGCCCTACGATCTGCAATAATACTATATGTATAGCAATTATCTTCAGGACCCCATGGTTTGGGTGCGATATTTTCCCTTTCGTCTGGGTCAGCAAAAACATTACAGCCAGCAATGAGGGTATGGCAACTAGTTAAGCCTCCAATGCCATTTCTATCATTAAAAAGCAATAAGTCACAGTTGTATTGCACAAAGGAGCAAATACATCAGGCATCAGATAAACATCAGCAGGATGTACAGAGCAACCATTCCTGCTTATTATTCATATTCATGGAATAAAATATGATACAATCTCTACTAGTTCATGGATCCCTCGTATAGTACCTGGTCTAATACAGTGGATGTGTTAACATTACATTACATGGGCAATTAATATGAGAAGAAAAACATTTGAATGTCACAGGATATTATTGCATATCAAGTGTTTCTTTTCATGGCAGCAGTGCAATCATCTGTTAATTGCCTTCTTCAGCACTGCAATAATATTTATGAACATGAAAGGAATTAATGCATTATCCTTTTCTGTCATTAGATCTCACTCCAGGTAATAATCTGTGGCATGAGAAAAAAAAGAGACGTTCAAAATAGTCATCCACCATTAGCTGATTTGGATTCATCTGGGCCCACATGGACAACCACCATAGGCACCCCATTTCCTCACCTTCTTGAATTTTCCACCAATGAACTAACACTTGTTGTGAGTGTAAATGGTGGACCAAATCAATTTTATGGATGCAGATCAAATTAAGTAGACACTTAGTATGAATTTCTGTGAACCTAAATGAAGGTATCAGTTATTGTACAGGTTTAATAGCCAATAACAAGCAGGGAATCTTGGTACAGTAGTGAAGAGACCACACTCAGTTCATTTCTTGAAATAAGAAGTAATTACAAATAGAATCCCAATGGCTTAAATGTCATTTATACTGATGAAGCTTGTTTAAGTATGGAAATGTGAGGGCTTTTTTTTTCTTCTCCAGAAATACTACCACATCAAATACCTTTCACTAATTCAAACACTGGGATGCTTTCAAGTGTCACTGGTTTGGCTATAACAACCATCATTTCTTAGCAAATTGCCAGTCTCAGTGTACAGCAGACTGGAAAATGCAACAGGCCTTCAAGGGCAGGGCCAGGGGGCTTATACAAATTGCAAGATCACTCCACTCTGAGGGGCGACATTTAAACTGAGATAAGATGTGTTAATTACTGAGCGGCTAATTACATGGTAAGATATGATTAAACCCAGCTGCCAGCTGTAAAGGAATAAGAGCAAGGGAGTGGGAGGGAAAGGGAAAGAAGAGAAATAAAGAGAAAAAAAGTACCTTTTACTAATGGACAAGTTAGGGGTCTCAGCTTTCAGATCTAATATGAACATATGATGGTCATAATTATGGATGGGGAGGTCTGGAGGGAATTAAACCAGAATGCAGCCAGACACAATGCAAATTGCAGCTGCCATGTATATATTTTACTGCCACTAAACTCTGGATTGGTGTGTACATAACAGTCCCACTTTTAACCAACTAGCCAAGCTGTTCTTAATAAATACGGCATATATTTTACTTTCTTTCAAGGCACTTTACAAATCAAACATGAGTACAGTTTTAAGTATGCTGCCCACCGTTGCTGGTCTGTCCTGGCAGTGTGGCTTTGTTTATAATCCAATGGCCATTTGCCATTCAGTACTTGATGATTACACTCATATACAATTAGTGGATGGTGGCTTCCATAAGGTATCACTACTCCATATTTATTATTATGTAATATCATCCATTACCTTTAACTATTATAAACAGCTTTTTTTCATTTTTTTTAAATATTCCCCTTATGTTTCTAAAGTATTTGCTTAGTTACAGTATTATATATACTTCACATAGCACTCTGTCCTCACTGCATCACACTCTGCCCTCAGGCACTTAACATGTAGCATTTAATTCCTACTAAATGTGTAAATGTTGCTCTTAAGTTCTATTTTAAATCATTTTCTGGTCGAATCACAAAGAAAGGCGCTATAAACAGGTTGGTTGTGTGCCTACAAATCTTCAAATTCAGCTGTAACTAATGGCAACCACACCTATTATGCCCATACGCTTTTGATGATTTTGAAGATTTTTGCAGTTTTGTCCACAACTGGTGATATGCAAGAAAGTCAAGGCCTTTTAAATATTAAAATGCAGAGATCCATTTAAACATTTAATGACGGAAGGCACATTAAGACGAATTAGGCATTCGCTTTGGGCGCAGGTCATAAGGGGTGACCTAACCGAACAGTTGGTTGACGCACTAATAAGCTTGGCCTAGGGCTCAAAATAGCATAGCATCGGCACAAACTGAAGGGGTGATGTAGAATTCATTTTATACTGTATGTGTATTTGGATCTCTTATTGGGTATCCTGGGACTCAGGATTCCAATTTTGTGGTTTATTTTGCCAATTGATTCTTTTTGACAAAGTTTTGTTTTGTTCCTGTCTTATTTTACTTTGTTTACATGGCAGATACATCATGTAACCAGGATCACTGCTCTGATGACATCACAGATGTGATGCTATAAATATGGCAGCTATTTGTTTCTTCCTGTTTTATATCTTTTGTGTTAATTTTTGATTCTTTGCCTATGTTAATATTGCTGTTTGCTTGTTCTGATATGTTCCATGTGTATTGCAGGTGGTT
Source organism: Polypterus bichir lapradei (assembly GCA_026402145.1). Classification (NCBI taxonomy): domain Eukaryota; kingdom Metazoa; phylum Chordata; class Cladistia; order Polypteriformes; family Polypteridae; genus Polypterus; species Polypterus bichir. The sequence continues at coordinate 31,876,014 of JANRMT010049829.1, read as the reverse complement.
CCTCACAAGGCAAGGCCAGCTCTCCTTTGACATCTAGTAACAGCCCATAACCCTAAAAAGGCTGAAAAAATGCAAAGTCCCTTGGGGTTCATTGAATGTGCTTGGTGGTGTTGGTAAGTTCTCATTTGATTATTGCTTTTTAATTATTGACTCACTGGACTTTGGCACTTCAGCTTCCCTTGGATCTCTACGTTTTGGGACTTGTTCACCGGTGGATTGCCTGTTGTATTAATGTGACTTCCCTTGGGCCTTTTGTGCTACTTGAAGCTTATTTGTGCTACAGAACATTTTTTATAAATGTTTTATTTTCTGAAAATTCTTCATCTGCCTATTGTGCTTTACAAGCAAATGGTCGACAGATCTTTCCACATTTCATGCTTTTTGATACAGTTTTTGGGACTTTGTGCTGAGGAACTCCCTAGTTCATGACAGCAGCAGTCCCTTTTAGTGGTATCCCTCAGTCCATAATTAACATCTTTCAATTTCTCTAGCATGGTTAACTTTAAACCAAAATGTTAAACCAGCTGAGCTGACTTTGTATCAAAAAAGCGGTTGCTCACAGAGTCCCAAATGAGGCACATTACCTGGACTGTGAGGGAGCGTCAACTATGGCACTACGGCCATGTGACACGATTCCCTGAGCGTTTCGTAGGACCCTCATTGTTGGACCAGGCCAAGGGGATGCCCACATAACACCTGGCTGTGGCAGATATATGGTCATTGAGGGGGTGGGACTGGACCACATGTTCCCCTGGAGTGGGCCAACCAGAATCCCAAACTGTTTTGTCGTGTGGTGGGTGCAGCAACATGCTGTACGTACCAGTGCACACTCCCCAACCTGACCTAATCTGACCTGGTTAACTTTAATTTAAAGCAGGCCATTTAGCGTCAGGTTTTTGATTTTAACTTAAGAGTTATGTTTTCTCCTTTTATTTCCCACATGCCTGGTTATATTGATTTCTCAGTTCTCATCCCTTGCATGTCCTGATTATGTTTAAGTCTGTGTTTATCATCTTCTGGTATTTTTTACACTTATTAAAATGTTCACATTTATAGCAAAAGGAGTCAAATTGACAAGCCACCACAGTCAGGGTTCCATAAGCACTTTCTCATTGTTGAGCTCTATATAAGTACTGTATATGATTACAAAATATATTTTTGCTCTCATAGTTAGTTATCAGTATTACCTTACATTTAGATTGCAATGTTAAGAAGAAATATTGTAGAAAATTACTGATGAATCTAATAACAGCAAACGAACAAATCATAATAGTTAGTAGTAAAGCATAAAAGAGCCAAGTTTTGTATCACATACAAGTTGAAACAAGTTAAAAGTTTATTCTGCACGTGATTCTGCAATGTGAAACTCACTCCTGTTTCTTGATTCCTGCAGATGAAGCAATTGTCATGGGAGAATGCACAAAGTATAATTTTTTTTCTCAGAAACATTTTTAGGATTGCAATTGCTAAGATTGTCGTCATCATTGACAAAGTGGACATTGTTCTACCAGCATAATCACAACACATGTCTTATGGCTCCACTGACAATAAGGCTGGTAATTTATTTTTTTCAATAAAGTATTTATTTTAAACAGTAAAATGATAAGAAAATACCTGAGGCAATAGTGTAGTACATTCTTCCAGATTAAGTCTAAATACTCTTTTTCTTGTGTCAATGGCATGAATTGTGCAGGTTTGTGTGAATTTCATTTTACAAGAATTGCTGGTTCATCTTATTTGGTCGGCTTACAAATGCGTACTTGCTTGACTTTGTACGAGAGTGAACAATAATAGGCTTGAGAAAAAAAAAAAAAGGGTGTCTAGCATGGTGCGTGTGATGTAAGCAACATGGGACTTCAACCTCAAATGGATCACCATGGTCTGTGTATTTAGTGAGCTTTGCACTCGCACACTTATGCTTATGAAATTTTGTTCATTCATACATAATATATACACTTTATTTATTATTATTATTAATTAACATTTGCTTTACCTATTTATTATAAATTCTTTCTTATTATTTTCATTTTTGTGCTATACCAGTCAGTGAGAATAGTATTTCTTGGGCTCTGCCTGGAGAAACAGCGAGTTCTTTGTTTCCAAATATTTTTCACCAAAGTGTGGTGAAGCTCCTAGGCCAACACTAATTGGTTTAATGTGCTAAAACACCTTAAATTCTAAAAGGCATACTCATATGCTTGAGAAACCAAATACCACTGGCCATAGACATGCTGAGGTACCACAGCCGCTGACCTGCTCAAACCTGGACTTTCTTTTTTTAATCATCCCTCCAGATTTCTGCACCTGACAGCAACTGGACAAGGTAGTGATGGGAGCACCTCCACTAACTGCTGTGTTTATCGCTGTTGACTTTTATCAGGGTTTTTCTAGCAGATCCTGATATGGTTTGTATGCTGCATGGACCTTAATAGAAGCTAAGTATATAATTATGTGAGTCGTGACTGGTTTTTGTTGTTGTGTTGGTGGAAATTTTATCACTGTTGTGTCTCTGAGGCTCTTCTAAAAGCAGAACTACTTTTCCATAGTGTATTTTGAGGATGGTTCTCACATGTGCCTTTTATCCAGTGTGTTGTTAACAATAAATGAGAAAATGTGCACATCATTGTACCAAAATTATGCAATAGACTTGGAGAGCAGAGCAGGTCGAGCGTAATATTTTTGACTAAGACTCAAATACATTGTGTTTCATCCAGCTAAACTTAATTATCTTACAACATTTTTTATATGTTACATAAATTATACAATGTGGGGGGAGGCGTAGTTTACAATACGTGTGAGAACTGCATCCAACACAACCTCTTAAGCTAATTATTACTCGACATAGTCTGAAGTTATGTAAATCTAATGCAATGAAAGAATGGTAATACAAAACAGTCTGAATATGAATTACTTCATTGTGAGAAAAAAGAAAACAATTAAATCACGGGGGAGTAAAAATTAAATATAGCAGGTGTGCAGGCTTGCTGTATTCAAAGATGTCCTTATTAAATTGAACACCCTTTTTGATATGTATATATATATATATATATATATATATATATATATATATATATATATATATATTGTTTTTTTCCCTTAGGTCTGAGTGACAATCTGATTATTTGGGTGGTTAGCTACCAGGTAATACTTGTGGTTGGTCAACCTGTTCGCTTCTTGCAACTGAGAGAACATGACAGTTGTTTGCCGAATGGCCGACCAACTAGAAACGTTACCTCATAGCTAACCACCCAAATAGTCAGACTGCGATTTAGACCTAAGAATGTAGGACTCCAATCTTCACCCTGTCAAACAAGGGAACCAGCCACCATTGTGCAAAGTCAGAAGCTTTGCCTCAGGCACTGACGTCCAAGGTTCGATGCAAAAGTGTGTACACCTGATGAGCCCTAATAACAGCAAAACACACGTTGTGTACTCTTTGTGTTATTTGGCAGATACTGTATCATATGTATGTATATATCTTGTCAAGCTTGGGCCACAGAGTTGCACAGGACACCTGAAAAGGGGACCAGTTTCCAAGGTAGAAAATCTTTATTGCTGAACTGGGAGGTACAGACACAAGACTTTATTCAAAAGGGGATTATCTTCAGCAGGCAAACAGAGAGATTGCAACTGACAAACATCACACACAGTCCGTCTCCCCTCTCCTGGTTAAAAGAACAGAAAGTCTTCTTCATCAAGCAGGTCCAGCAGCCCAGAAGAAGCGACTGGGGCAGAAGGAGTCTGAGGGATGGAGGACAGGAAGTTGAGCCGTTAGGTTGGTCAAGGCTCAGTCTTTTAAATGTTGTAAACCTCCTGTGAGAAGTGCGTTACGTGGTAAGCCTACAAGCCTTCAACTGATTCCGCAAAGGATGGGTAAGACTGTGTTTACTTCTCTTTGAAATGCTGTTTAACAGGCCGTTTCTGTATAGCAGCTGTGTTTCATTCCCACAGGTTTACTGCTTAACAGACAGACAGTGTGCAGTTAAGAGCGTATGAGCGTGCAACTGCCAGCGTTATGTGGTAGGAAAAGGGTGCAGGGGAGCCACTGAATTGCCTATGAGTGACCGTCGTCTCCATTATGGACAGCTAATTGGCAGTGACCCCAGTCACATGTCCGGTGATCTTCTTCCAGCAGTACTTCCAGATGTGGCAGAAGTGCTGCCACACAGGGCTCAACAGTACCTACAGCACCCCGTGGTGGTGCCCAAGGAACCAAACCAAACTCTAACTCCCATGGAGCCCTGTGGGAGTCCAAGGCACCAATGCATACCCAGGGTAATGCTATCTATTGCTAAGGGAGGTATGGCTCTGTATATGATCTCTCCCCTGGTCCTTCCAGTATAGAGGTGTATATATATATATATATATATATATATATATATTGTCAGGGATGCCAGGGGCCATGACCCGGCCGGGACGCCTTGAGGGACCGGATGTGGGTCTGGGCCCACCCTGGATCACGTGGGGGTTGCCTTCCGGGTTGCTTTGGGGGCCACGGGTACAGGGCATGGAAGCTCCACCCTGTAGGGGCCCGTGGTCACCGCCAGGAGGCGCCCCAATGCCTTGGGGACTTGCTACCCCAGCACTTCCGCCACACCAGGAAGTGCTGGGGGGAAGATTTATGACGGCGCCCGGAGAGCAGCCGGGAGGACAGCCGGCACTTCCGCCACGCTGGGGCGTGGCCAGAGGAGGAATGCCGGGAACACCTGGTGCTCATCCGGGAACCATATAAAAGGGGCCGTCTCCATTCATTCGAGGCTGGAGTCGGGTGGAAGAAGGACAAGGCACGAGAGAGGTGTGGAGGCGGCCCGAAGAAGAGGCATTTGTGGCCAGGACTGAGAGTGTTGGGGTATTGTGCACGTGACTGGGTCTGTGTGACCATTGTTGGGGTCTGGGTGACCCGTAATATTATTGTAAATATTGTAAATAAACGTGTTTGTGGGTGACATGAACGTGTCTGCCTGTCTGTGTCCGGGTCAACTTCCACAATATATATATATATATATATATATGAATACATATAGTTCTTTTCCCTGGGAAAGGTATGTGAAAATGGTTATTAAAACTTCACCTTTTAAATTACCTTAATCTCACACTGAAAAATGACAAAAATCCAATCTTTAATTGAAGAGAATTTATTTATGAGAAAAAATAATCCCTCATAAAGAAAATTTATTTTTTAATAAATCCACACCTGCCACAATTATTGGACCCCTTAGGTATTCTTATGAACAAAGTGTAACTCAAGCATTTTTTCCATCTATATCTCACTTTTTTAAGTTGATCAGAGTGTATAGGATGCAGTTAAGGCCAAAATTAACAAGTTCAAACCAAATGAAAGCAGCACCAACCCGAATGGAAAAGGACCAAAGTTTAATTTGCTCCCATTCCCAGAGTGGAGGATGGTAAGAGAGGTAAAAAAAAATCCCTACGGATCACTGCTGCTGCAATACGGACAATAACTGGCATCTTGTGGCCGTCAAGTCTCCATAACTACCGGCTGACACCACCTCCATGCCAAATGATAATTTGGAAGGAATGCCAGCCAAAAAGCCATTCCTGTCATTGAAACACAAACATCAGTGTTTTGAATTTGCTAAATGCTAATGGAACTTTAATTGTAACCATGTTCTATGGTCAGACAAAGTGAAAATTGTCATCAAACACTCAAGGTGGGACTTGCAAAAAAAGAAGGGTGTTTATACTGGAAAAAAACCTAATACCCAATGTCAAGTATGTTGGAGGCTCTATGAAATTGTGCTGCTGTTTTGCCTCTAAAGGCCCTGCAAACCTTTTTTGGGTGCATGGCATCATGACTTCCATGAAATACCAGAAGATGTTAAATTTAAATCTGGCTGCCTCAACCAAGAACCTAAACTGGGTCATCGAGTTCAATTTGTTGACATGGCTTTCAAATTGCCCAGATCTCCATACAAATGAGCAATCTGTGGAGTGTGCTGGAAAAACAAGACTAATCCATGGAGGCCCCACCTCACAAATTACCAGACTTAAAGATTCTGCTGTTAAAATCTTGGTGCCAGATACCACAGGACACTTTCAGAGGTCTTGTGTAGCCCATGCCTTTATAAGTCAGAGCTGTTTTGCTGTCACCAATGGGACCCACACCATATGAGGCCAGTGGTTTTAATATTGTGGCTGACTGCAATGTTGGAGTTGTGATGGGGATAACAGACCAAGAATGCCAGAAGAAAGGTTGGGGTGCCAACCGGGTAACCCTGTTTAATGAAAGTGGTAAAAAAAAAAAAAAAGCTTTGTGCTCTCAGCACTCGATTAGTGAGGCGTTCAAGCCCATAGTATGGTACTTGAGCATGAGCTCTGTATCCATTTAGGTCCTGGTCCAGAATGAACGCCTCCTTCCACGGACCACGGCACCTCAGGTGAAAAGGTGTGGAGCCTTTCCCGGGACTTGTGGGCAGGGCTAGACTGCATCCTCAGACACATTGTTGGAACTACAGTGGAAAGTGGTTAGCTCCAGCGCTCTTCTCTTGACCCGAGGTGGTACTGCTTACCTTTTAAAACATGGATGGAGGTACCCAAGTACACATGCATGACAGTATATATATATATATATATATATATATATATATATATATATATAGTGGACACCAGGGGAGTGCTCCAGCTCCCCAAACCCAACACAATAGACTCAGGGCACAAGCTAAAAGCACAAAGAGCCTTTAATAACCACTACAGCTACAAATACAAGAACAATGCAGCACACAATGACTCTTCTTTCTATCTATCTCTCTCTCTTGATCATTGCCTCATCTACTTGTCCCAGCAAGCTTTGTCCACCTGACTCTGGCTCATCTCTGTGAGGCAGTCAGATCCTTTTATGTCAACCACCCTGGAAGTGCTTCTGCTCTTCCATCCAACATGGTCTGTAAGCACTTCTGGGGGAGGCTGAAACCCCATAAAATATGACTCCTCCATCCTTGTAGCACACCATGGCGGCACCCACAGTACCCAACAGGGATGATGTCCAAGTCCCATGATGCACCGCTGCAGCCCAGGGGAGCTGCCATCTAACATTCTGGGGGAGGCAGTGCCCTAAAGAACTTGCTGTCGGAAACCCTTTCATTTCAGGGGCATCCAGACAAAGATAGGCTGCAAGCATCCCTTTAAATATATATATATATATATATATATATATATATATATA
>JANRMT010049829.1:31844801-31868731 GCA_026402145.1 Polypterus bichir lapradei | reverse complement strand
ATATACTGTGTGTAAATATATATATATATATATATATATATATATATATATATATATATATATACGAGGGATATCCAAAAAAAAAGGTTACAAGTGCCCTGGAGGGCACAAGTGCAGGGAATTTTTTTTTTCGAAGGTTGGCATACCTGCGTGTAGGGGGGTCCTAATGGTCAAAATAAGCCCGGGACCGCGTCAGTCAGTTGTGAAATGTCATCACAGCAAGCGAGTTCGTCAACCTCTGCTGAGGCCGTTTGCTCCGCCTACCGCCGATGCGAGATTCGTTCGGTCATCAAGTTCCTCACTTTGCGTCGCAAATCCGTGGCCGAGATCTATCGTCAGCTTGTGGAAGAATTGTGAAAGAATTCTTGGGTGGGAAATGTTTTTCCAACGATGAGGAGGTGAAGGAGACAGTGGAGAAGTGGCTTTCGGAGGTGGAGCGGAGCGTATTCGACGAGGGTATAAAAAAGCTGGTGCCCAGGCTGAAGAAGTGCATCGAAGTTGACGGCGATTATTTTGAGAAATAAACACATATTTTGGAACATACCCTGTAAATTTGGTTGAAATATATTCATTTTTTGATTTTTAAACAGCTGTTGTAACCTTTTTTTCTGGATATCCCTCGTATATATATATATATATATATATATATATATATAACAGAGAGAGAGACTATACATTTCATAATCTGTAAGGAGCTTCTGCTTCAACCGTTACTGTTGCTAAGGAAGATTCATAAGGCAAAATCAAATGAAGCTCAAAAGAGCATTTCTGAGCATTACGCAATTTGCATTTATTGTTCCATTAATAATTACAACTGTAGAAGACCAAGTGTAGTTAACTGTCAGCAGTTCTACTAGCAGCTGTGCTCACCTGAGCCACCCAATTATTGCTTAGCTACCATTTTTACCCATTGTGACTTGTGAGATCAAGACACATCACAATTGTTTAAATACTGTAGTACATTTTTTACAGACATAAAAAAGATAGTTAAGAAGTTTGTACTTCCAATACATTTTATGGTATTCATGAGGAATAAATGCTATTTTCAAATAAAAATAAAATTAAACCATGGTGACCATGGTAAGAAAATAAACGTTTAATTTCTCCTTTTTCTCTTTCTAAACACATCCATGTAAAACACCTGTCCTCACACTGCTTTATGGTGTTCTGTGTCGCTGTATATGAGAATGGCACAGCTTTGCTTTGCCCCAGTCAAATGTTTTTTTCTTCTTGCAATTGTCTTACTACTGGCAAAGAAAAGCAGAAACGGATTATGTATGCATAACCCTCATGACACTTCCCCATTGAAATTTTGGACTCAAAGATATAAATGGAAATAAAAAGAAAGTGCATTTTAGACCTAAAGCTGGAATTTTGCCAATGGCTGTGACATATTTTGATGGAGTCTGGAAAGCTCTACCTGTTCAAATCTGCAAATGAGGTATTAAGAACACTTGAGCTTTATGGGTTGAAAAGTCCTTTCTAATTAATAGTTTCCTTTTTTGAGGAAATAATCATAACAGGCATTTGCTGAATGAGTTATCCAACAAAATGTAATTTAGAGATGGAGCCTATTCGAGCAGCAAACAGCAGAAAATAGTCTTTGAATGGATGCCAGTTCGCTAAGCACAAACCCTTTCAGGCTCACAAGGGGCAATTTACAACCAAAGAGTATACATTTTAAAAGAATTTGAAAGGAAATTATTATAATTATTTTATATTGAATCTATTTATATAAAATTTTATTTCTGCCTGTTTTTTTTATTTTATATTGTATCTATTTATATAAAATTTTATTTCTGCCTGTCTGTTAGTGCATTGTGTGGAAAAGCACACACTTATTTCCGCAAAACATTACAGTTGTTTCCAGTCGATTCTAGCTTAGAATATAGGCTAATAAAATTTTAGATTCTAAATGTATAAATAATTAGAAAAAAAAATAAAAACTGACAACCTTACTAAAAATTTCTTTTACCTGCTGAAATAATACTAAACTAATAGCAATACATATCCGCTAGATGGCAGCAACAGGTCAAAAGTGTACCTTATTGAAATTGCTTGGAAGGAATAGCACTTTGTTTATTTAGACTTCATCGATCTCATCTTATATCTTCTTATTCTTATTGTTATATACTGTTAACTGTCTAACATGTGAGCATAGGGAGGATTTAATGGGTCTGTGCCAGACAAATATGGGGAAGGAATTGAGTGTCACACCACCACTAACTTTTGTTCCATTTCTCTGCTTAGAATGGAGGAGAAGAAAAACCCAGTGGACCACTGACATCATTTCCCTTCCAGCTGAAATCACACCCCTTGCTGCCCGGTTGATAGATATAATCAAACTCCCCACTGGAAGTCAGTGTTCATCCAAAGACCACCTTTGGAGAAATATAGTGTTCCGCTCCTCTAAAGCATTTGTTTTCTTTATACAAAATCACAGAAAAATACTGATCGTATTGTCAGCACAGTCATCCCTTGGTTATTTAAATAAAACAAGGCTTCCTATGAGACCCCAACCATCATTTCCCTGTGTTTTATTTCATTTTGCAGTATATGTAATTGAATTTCAGTCTATTTGTTTGAGCATCATGTGAAAACAGCACCTATTTCTACAAAACTTTGCAGTTATTTCAGGCATGGTTTGACTTTGGACTTAAGTTAATAAAAATGTACTATAAGTTGTCATTTTCACTGAACCTTTGCACGTTTTAGCCTCAGTATGTCCAGAAAACACCACAATATCAACATGATATTTACTTCAAAAGAATTAGAAACATTTGTGTTCCCAAAAATATAAATTTTAGGTGTTCATGTTGACCACATTAATTATAGACAATTTTTAAATATTTGCAGAAAGAAGGAGACTTTCACACTTGCTGCTCAATAACTCATTAATGGTTGACAATATCAAAAATCTGCTCCTTCTTTCTTGAATGCTCATATTATGAGGAACAAAAAATGTTATATTCAGTTTATGTCAAGGGCAAATTATTAGTGAGAAAATCACTCATTTGTGACGAGATCTGTATGGAGGGGGAGAACACTTAATTGAGACCCCCGAGGAGTGCTGATCAGCGAACTTGTATTTTTCTGGAGTTTTCACATTTGAGGAAGTTGATAACCTCCTAGCAGTAACAGGGACAATTAAGGAGGTACTGGATGATTTGGAAATTGTAGAGGGAGAAGTACTACTAAGATTAAATAGGCTGAAATCAAACAAATCACTATTACCAGATAACATTTATTCTCAAGTGCTTAATCTGGTTAATGAGTACATATATAAATTCTTGATGTACAGCTTTAGAAAGTTGCTGCAAAATGGGGACATTCCTAAAGAGCAGAAAATAGCAAATAATATACTGTTACATAAAATGGGTGATCAGGCAGATCCAAGTAACTATAGGCCAATAAACTTAATGCACATCACAGGTAAAAAAAATGGAACAAATTATTAAGGAGAAGATTGATCAGCACATTTCTAGAGCAGGACTATTACCAAATAGTCAGCATGGGTTCAGATGGGGGAGATTGTGTTTTACTAATATGCTGAAACAACAAAGGAATGTAAGCAGAGTGGTCCTTATCATATGATTTGTCTGGACTTTCAGAAGCATTTGATAAGGTGCCACATGAGAGGTTGGGCATCAAATGACAAGAAGTGGGAGTTCAGGATAATAGGTGTCATGGGTGAAAACCTAGCTCAGACACAGGAAGCAGAGGGTTATGGTGCGAGGAACCCAATCAGAATTGGCTGATGTTAAGAGTGGTGTTTCACAGGGGTCAGTGCTACGGCTGCTGTTATTTTTGATAACTATTAATGATTTGGATAGGAATATAAGTAACAAGCTGGTCAAGTGTGCAGATAATGCCAAGCCAAGTGGATCAGCTAATAATATAGCATTCATTGAATCATTACAGAGGGCCTTTGATAGCATACAGCCTTGGACTAATTTATGGCAGATGAAATTTAATGCGTATAAATATAAAGTATTACACATAGGAAGTAAAAATGTTTGATCTGAATACACCACCTGAGGCCTGAACATTGAAAGTATCGCTTATGAGAAGAACCTAGAAGTCAGAGTGGCAGCCAGTGTTCAGAAACCGATAAGAAGGTTAACAAAATGGTAGATGATATAGCACAACTAGCAAAATACCCGCGCTTTGCAGCGGAGAAATAGTATGTTAAAGAAGTTATGAAAAAGAAAAGGAAACATTTTAAAAATAACTAATATGATTGTCAATGTAATTGTCATAGGCTTATTTTAGAATTTGATGATTGTAAAGAGTTTAATTTATGATTGTAAATGTTGTGTATGAGAAATGCACATTTTTAGGATGTAAGGATCTCTTCGTAAACGACGTTTGCAGTTCTGCCCTTGGGCTTTAAAATGACCAAGCTGTCTGCTGAGCTTACTCTTGAGCATGCAACGTACAGTTGGCCATGTGAGAAGCAATCTTATGTCAAGTCAATGCTGACCTCTTTTTGAGTCTGGCCCTGTGACTTATTTATTGTCATAGCGACTGGAATTGGAGGCGTTTGAATTGGAATGGGAGGTCAGAGGGTATGAGAGGGATGCAAGGAATAAATGCAGTCTCCAATGAGGTTCTTGTACAGAGATTTGATCTGACGCCTGGTGCCGTTACAAAGTTTTGGTGGTTGTAAGTTTCGTAGTAAAGCGTTGGAGTAAATGAAAAGGCAGGAGTCACCAGCAGGAAGACATGAAGCAAGGCCAGCAATACCAGGCTTGAATAATACAAAATTTTAAAAAAATTAAAAAAGCATTAATTTACTTACCACGATAATTAAAGTACAGTGTTTTGCTGTGAAAGAACCGTATTGCATACGTGGTGCAATAATTTTCTTCCCTTTCTTCCCTCAAAGATGGTGGGTGCGGCAATGCGCTGTAATCAGCAAATGTTCCCAACCTCCTCTTCCTCCTCCTTAAAGATGGCCGAATTGCTGCATCACAGCCAACAAAGCCCCCCCGGGCTTTCTTAAATGTCCCGATTCAATTGCATAGAATTTGATGCACATTCTATTATCTACTAAATGAGAAAGATTTTTCAATTTTCAAATTATACCACACTCCACTTTCTATATTTCAGATTTTTTATTTCTTTGTAAAGACAGTTTTGAATTTTGAACATACTGGAATTGTTATTTAGATATACAATATAATTTCTTTACAAACTATACATATATATTCCAAACAGAGTAAGAGCTGCCCTTCAAAATGATGCAAAAGCCATTAGATTACAATAATGGATACCTACTTGAAAACACTAAAAGTAGAGAAAAAGGCTGCTGTTTTTTGTACTGCTTCAAAATAGTAAAATTCAACATTATTTGTACATATTTCAGAGAATTCTTTTTTGATGTTCCTAACACATTCACTGACACATTTATAGTGTTTGTTAGCTTATTCTAACACCTATTAAATAATAATGTTCAGAGTTCATTTTTTTGGTAAAAACTTTGCTGAATTTTGCAGCTTACTCTGTGATAACAAATGTGTACAACAGAACTAATTATCCAGCTGTAAAAATTTCTGAAAGAGAAATATCCAGCCTTTATTTTGAGATATATAACATGAATACTGATTACGGGATGATGAAGTTATAGACAGTTAAATGAAAGTAACAGAAAATGGCCAAATGTGTGGTTAAATTTAAAGGGTTAAATAATGGAAAACAGCATTTACCAATAGCATGTCCCATGAACATACAGGATGTCGAGTTTAAACCTAATAATGCATAACTTGGTGGTACACATCAATAAGCCAGTGGGAACTAATTGCTTCATGTTACAAATTCCTAGAACTAAACGCAAGCTTTACTGACGGCCAGGACTTTGAGTTCTGTTTGATTCACAGTTCATTTCAACTGAAGCCAGTTTACTCTGAAATGGCTCTCTTCACTGAAGGCAGACTCAGAAACTGTTAAATACAGAATAACATACGTGAAAAATGAGTTAATTAAGAGCTGTCAAGTAGTCCAGGGGTCGCCAAGGAGGACCATCGTGGCTGCAGGTTTTCATTCTAACCTTTTTTTGAATGAGTGCCCAGTTTGTGCAGCTAATTAACTTCTTGTGAATTCATTTTAATTGAATTGCTTTTTTAAGGTTTGTTCCACTGAATTTCTTCATTGTTACTCTGAATTGCTTCATTTCTTTCCTTAAACAGCACCCATACAGAAATGAAATGTAAAGTGAGTGAGCCAACAGAAGACCAACTCAGTCAGGGTCTCAAACTCTAACCAATTTCACTCCAATCAGTTGCTTAATGAGGTGACGATTCTTGTTGTTAATTAAACCCGTTCTTTAATTCCATGGCTTGTTGTTGCTCTCATTGTGCAATGGCAGACATTTCCAAAATTGATGATTTTCTCTTTTCTGAGAACTCTGGTAAAATGTTTTGGAGATTTCAGCAGATCAACATTCCTGAGACCTTCATCTTTCTTTATGTTCAGATATTGTATGACGGACACAGTTTGCTGGTCCTGATTTGGCTCATTTTATATCTCATTATTGTTTGGCTGCTAATTAAGGAAAAAGAAGCAATTACGGGGTCTGAGTCTTCAAGAGCAGGTCAATTAAAATTAGTTCAAAAGAAGATAATTGGCAGCTGAAAAGGTCACTCATTAAGAAAAGGGTTTGAATGAAAACCTGCATCCACGGTGCTCCTCCAGGACCGGAATTGGTGACCTCTGCAGTAGTCCATCATTCACAATACCACCTGTGCTTCAGAACAGGTCATCCACTTGAAGCTAAGCATGTTCAGGCCCGGCCAGATTGCCAGAATCTTCTAGTCTTAAACTCATGCTGGCTGTTATTCTTTATGTTAGTTTTCACCCAGGTACTTTTCTAATTTATAGCTTATTATAGTTTCCATAATTGTGTGCTACAGAAGTAAGAATTATTCGTAATTACCAAGATCCATTTTGTCTCCCTTCTTGAAGACTGGAGTCACATCTCCAACTTTCCAGCCCTGCAGTATTTCTCCTTTCTTAAGTAACCCTTCAAATATGTGTAATAAGAGTTTATAAATTACATCTTTCACATGCACCTCAGAAAAGGTCATCCACCTAGGCATGTTCAGGCCCAGCCAGTACTTGGATGGAAGACCATCTACGAAAAGCCGGGATTGCTACTGGAAGAGGTGTTGGCGATGCCAACATGGGGCACTTACTCTTTGGTCTGTGTGTAGATGCTAATGTCCCAGTGCACTATCCCTTGGATGAGATTTAAAACTGAGGCCCTGTCTAACTGTAGTCATATAAGATTGCTGAGCATCTTTTGAAAATTTGGGGATGGATATTTGAGAAGAAAGCTGCAAGACAATGATTATATTTTTATATTATGTACATTAAAGAAAAATCAACAACAAATTAAGTCAAATTAATAATATATTTAACAATTATTATATAGTTATATAGTAATAAGTAAAAATCTACTTGAATAAAAGGTAAAGTATCACTTAATAGCCCAAAGGTTGATATAAGTCTACGTTTTGTACCTAATGCTTGTATACAAAATTTGGTTGACCTAAGTAAAAGCGTACTCAAGTTATCATGTTTATACACTCATACACCCACAGACTGACACACTGACATAATTCCAAAAAAGGTATTTTTGGACTCAGGGAGGTCTAAAACACCGATATTCATCAAAATCTTGAAATGGAATTTTTGGAGGATTCCAACTCTTTCTTTATACTTCCTATACGAGAAACTCAAGGAGGTCTAAAACGGCGAGATTCATCAAAATCTCGACATTTAATTTTTTGGACGATTACAATACTTTCCCTATACAGTACTTCGTTTACAAGAAAGTAAAAAAGATGGAAACACTTCAATGATCTGACTAAATTTCCCATCACAGCCTTGTCCACTCTGCCCCCCTAATCATCTCTTGTCTCTAACTGGCTATCTCTCACCCCTTCACCACCTAGTAGCTAATGTGTGGTTGGTATGCAGGTGCTATAAGAGCTGCCTTCACATCATCCAGCTGGATGCTACACATTGATCGTGGTTGACGTGGTTCCATTCTGTCTATGTAAAGCACTTTGAGTAGCGAGAAAAATGATATATTAATCTAATTATTAATAATTAAGTCTCGACTTCAGTTCATATTTATTTCATAGGCGGAGTGGTGGCTCTGAGGCTAGGGATCTGCACTGGCAATCAGAAGGTTGCCGGTTTGAACCCCGTAAATGCCAAAAGGGACTCTGCTCTGTTGGGCCCTTGAGCAAGGCCCTTAACCTGCAATTGCTGAGCGCTTTGAGTAGTGAGAAAAGCGCTATATAAATGCAAAGAATTCTTAAACATGGTGAAATACATCTTGATGAGATATGTTTGGACGAGTCACTTCTTCTCAACAAAACTTTTCTAATCTTATAATGTAGCGCATTTAAAACTGATTTACAAATGCAAAACAGTAATAGCAGCATACTTAACTTTTACATATAAAAATAACCATCTATTTATAGCAAATGAATAATAAAAGAGAACGAGAATCTCTGTATAAGTGTGTAGCAATCATACTGGTTTACAGACAATTGGTCTTTCACATAATGCTCTCACCCTGAAAGACTCCAGCGGTGACACACACACACTGCTTTTGGTGGGGTTACCCCCAATTCAGACTGTAGGATAGAAGAAGCCAATTTAATTAACTTCATTCCTTTTTAATCACATTTGCTATATGCCAAATTCTCATGCCTCCCTTGAGATAATTAGATTTTCACAACTGTCTGAAGTTATATCCAGGTGCAAGCTCCAGAAATAGTAAATACATATTTGATCTTATTTCATATTTTACTTGTTTTAAGGTAAAGGGATTTTAACCCAAAGGGTATGTATACTAGTTATATTAGCTCTCTCAAATTCTTCTAAAATGAAGATTTCTATATTTAGACAAATGTTGCGCTACAGAATGGCTATTTCTGTAATTATATTGAATATAATTGTTTGGAATTTGCCTGACAACAAAATGTGTTGCTAAGGCAAAATAAGAAGCATTGAATTTATACTCTATCCAGACAGAAAGTACTCATATGTACCCTAAGGAGAAGACACCATGGATTATTTGTAAGTCACAACATTTTATAGCATCTTGCAGGTCAAAACGAGATCAATCAAATTGGGTACACTACACGACGCTGTCACTTCCCTGCCCTGCTCTCCACCAAATCATGCTATATTCCTGTTCTACAACCTTATGATCATCCTCATGGAAACATATGTTCTGAATTTTCCGCACAAATTAGTTTCAAATTAGCTGCATCTTGGTAGGATTCATCTTAGACACAGGAGAGTTAAAAATGTCCTAAAGATATCGCTGCAAACACATTATGTTCAAAGTAATAGGACTGGTGTGCAGTCAAGCCTTTCTAATCAATGTACCACGTTAATGAATCATGATGTGTCATTATTTTATTAATAGAAATAACTGGGTTTAGGCAATCTGTATTTAATGGCAAAGAATATTTCTAAATATTCTTAAATGAACTGTACACAATATAGAAACTGGAGGTGTAGGCAGATTAAATAATATTATGAGACACACGGGGGCTATGAGATTTCAACCTCTAACTATTGTATGTGCAGTAGGACAATTCTACATGTTTTCAAATATGGAATATTGTCCCTGTATTGAATTCACTTTCAAGTTTTTAAAACTAAAACAATTTTGTTTGAGGCAGCACAGAGGCATTAACTTCAATGCATTTTGTAGAGTTTGGTAAACTTTCTGAACATTTCCACAATTTTGCTAAACTCATAGTGCAACAAACTCTGCATGGTTCGCTCATTACTATTCATTACTCAATGATGCAGCTTCTGATGCACTTCAGAAGTCAGTTAGCGGACCTTATAACTTAAAATGCCAGAGCTAAACACACATTTACTTAATAATTATAGAACCATTTCAACTTTACCCTTTATCTCTAAAATACTGGAAAAATAGTTGGCAATCAGCTTCAGTCTCACCTTACACATCACAATTTATTTTAAAAAAGTCACGTTTCTCTCCAGTCATAGCACAGAAAAGGAGCTAAACTGTGTTGTAAATGATATTCTAATATCCTCTGATGAAAGAAATTCCATTGTAATTACATAGTTTGATTTAAGCACGGTGTTTGACACCATTGACCATTCTATTTTATTACTCATACTGTAAAATTACATTGGGCTCTCAAGCAATGTGTTTACTTGCTTAAGTTCTGATTAATCTGAATTGATTCCAGTACATACAAAACTATGCTCACAGTACTCCATCATTATACTTGGAAATTAAATAGGGTGTCCTTCAGGGCTCAATACTGGAACCTTTACTATTTTTATTTTATAAGCTTCAATTAGGAAAGACTCACTCATACACAGACATACCCAATTATACCTTTCTGTGTCAAACTCCAGGCCTGGAGGGCCGCAGTGGCTGCAGGTTTTCATTCTAACCCTTTTCCTAATCAGCGAGCGGTTTTCACTGCTAATTCACTCCTTAATTTTAATAGCCCTGTTTTGGAGGATTCAGTCCTCTGAATTGATTTCTTTCTTCATTAAATGGCAGCCATACAGAAATGACATGTGAAGCGAGCCAACAGATGACTAGCTAAACTGGGATTTTAAACTCCAACCAATCTCTTGATGAGAAGCTGATTCTTGCTGTTGATTAAGCCCGTTATTTAATTCCGTGGTTTGTTGCTGCTCTCATTCTGCCAATGCAGACATTTCCAAAACTGTTGATTTTTCTGTTTTTTCTAAGAACACCGTCCAAATGTTTTGGTGACCTGAGAGATCAACTTTACCAAGACCTTCACCCTTCTTTATTTTTAGATATTGTGTGATAGGTACAGGTGAGCTGGTCATGTGGTGGCTCGTTTTGTATCTCATTATTGTTTTGCTGCTAATTAAGGGAAAAAGAGACGACTAAGGGGCCTGAGTCAAGTTAATTCAAACTAAGACAAATTAAGTTAATTAGCAGCCAAAACTGGTCACAAATGAGGAAGATGGTCAGAATGAAAACCTGCAGCCACTGCGGCCCTCCAGGACCGGAGTTCGACACCCGTGCTTTAGACAAAAATGACGTTACTTTAATGCTGTTCTCAAGTAGTTGTGTCAGTGAGTTAAATGAATGAGAACTACTTCTCTCTGAATACAGAAAAAACACATGTTATTTATACACTGTGTGCACAATTATTAGGCAAGTGAGTATTTTGACCATATCATCATTTTTATGTGTATATTCCAACTCCAAGCTGTATTAACTTGAATGCTTATTGGATTTAAGCACGTCAGGTGATGTGTATTTGTGTAATGAGGGAGGGTGTGGCCTAAGGAGATCAACACCCTATATCAAGGTGTGCAGAATTATTAGGCAGCTAGTTTTCCTCAGGCAAAATGGGCCAAAAAAGAGATTTAACTGACTCTGAAAAGTCAAAAATTGTAAAAAGTCTTTCAGAGGGATGCAGCACTTTTGGAATTGCTAAGATATTGGTGTGTGATCACAGAACCATCAAACATTTTGTTGCAAATAGTCAACAGGGTCGCCAGAAACGTGTTGAGAACAAAAGACGCAAATTAGCTGCCAAAGATTTGAGAAGAATCAAACGTGAAGCTACCAGGAACCCATTATCCTCCAGTACTTTCATATTCCAGAACTGCAACCTACCTGGAGTGCCCAGAAGTACAAGGTGTTCAGTGCTCAAAGACATGGCCAAGGTAAGGAGGGCTGAAACCCAACCACCACTGAACAAGAAACATAAGTTGAAACGTCAAAACTGGGCCAAGAAATATCTGAAGACAGATTTTTTTCAAAGGTTTTATGGACCGATGAGATGAGAGTGACTCTTGATGGACCAGATGGATGGACCTGTGGATCAGTAATGGGCACAGAGCTCCACTCCAACGTGGAGGTGGGGTACTGGTATGAGCTGGTATTTTTAAAGATGAGCTAGTTGGACCTTTTTGCATTGAAGATGAACTCAAAATCAACTCCCAAACCTACTGCCAGTTTTTCGAAGACACTTTCTTCAAACAGTGATACAGGAAAAAGACCATGATTTTTATGCAGGCCAATGCTCCATCACTTGCATCGAAGTTCTCCACTGCGTGGCCAGCCAGTAAAGGCCTTAAAGATGAAGGAATAATGACATGGCCCCACTTCCTCATCTGACCTAAACCCTATCAAGAACTTGTGGGCACTTCTTAAACTTTAGATTTACAGGGGAGAAAAACAATACACCTCTCTGAAGAGTGTCTGGGAGGCTGTAGTCACTGCTCCACAAAAAGCTGATCGACAACAGATCAAGAAACTGACAGACTCCATGAATGGAAAGGCTTATGACTGTTATTGGAAAGAAGGGTGGCTATATTGGTCATTGATTGATTGATTTATTTTTTTTGAAATATCAGAGATGTTTATTTGTAAATTTTGAGGTGTTTGTTTATTATTCTCACCATAACAGATGAAAATAAACAAGTGAGATGGGAAAATTTTCATTTTTCCTTTAGTTGCATAATAAATCTGCACACTAATAGTTGCCTAATAATTGTGCGCACATATGTGTTCCCCTGATGATGTTCACACTCACATTTCCGTTGTGAAACATTCAGGTTTCAGGTTTATTAACATTTTGGATTGACTGATAGCACTGTGTTTGTTCCATATTAAAATTAATCCTCAAAAATACAACTTGCCTAATAATTGTGCACACAGTGTATACACCTCCCTTAATCTGTACTACCAAAATTAAATTTGTGTTGAAAATTGCTCTGATTATAACATGTCTGAACATTGTCTTTATTTTAAACACAAGGCAGTCCACTTCAGTATCACTGTATAGCAAGTGTTTGCATTTTAACAGAGGTTGTGTATTTTTCTTCTCCATTGAAACTATATTCTTTTATGATCCCTGTTATATTGTTAGGGAGTTTTCTTGGCAGTGTTTCTTGTCACAATTAGATCCAGTGTTATTTATACTTTTCACGTTGATGGATAACTGAGCATCAGTTTAAAATATGTATTCTATTGTGCCACCATACTGTCTAAAGTAATTAAATATGTATCTTTTGATGATTTGCAGTTACACAAGCCTTTTGAGCATGAGTGAAAATTTTTTTTTACCAAATATTAAAAAAATTATGTACCTTATAAACTCAGAAATAAATACATTACTCTCATTTCTAGGAAAAGGAGGACCTGCCAAAGGAGATGTTCTTTATTGTTCAAGCTTCCAGAAGCCTGGCTACATTTAAAAAGTTTTTGGGGGGGTTGGATTCAATGCGGGGGTTGCCAGCAGGAGGGGGAAGGTGGCAATAGTCTACTCCTTACAAAATAATAAAAAAAAACAACTTGCAAGGAACACACTTGTCTATCAGAGGGGTGGAAGGGGGCGAGAGCTGACAGCAGTGCAGTTTTAACTTTCACTGGGACAGCTACAGTTCTAGTGAAAAGCTTTTATTCCGCTACACCGCTGACACATGCCACCAGCTGAGTGCTGCATTGTTTGTGGCTTCAGACACAAAGGATGGAAATTTAGCTGTTCGCATGAAGTAAGCACCAGTAGGATTGTGAGCAGGTGACACGCTTACCAAAGGAGAATTGTTTTCTCATCTTACATTTCTTATTTATTCGTTCTGGAAATGTGAGGTGACCTGACCTAAAGTAGCAGCAAGCAGATCGCTTACTGATCCTCTCCTACATTCCTTTGGTCCTTCCTGAACTGCCACACACTGGCTTAGGTGGAATGCCATGAATTTTTACTTTAAGAAGGTAGGCACACCATCTCTTACTCATCATTCTGTTTATTCTAACAACTGCCTGTGAGGTCTGTGGTCATCTTCACCACCTTATTGATTATGATATACTCTAAGCAGTTATGCAGTTCCTACAAAAATGTATTCACCCCTTGGATATTAAGTGGATTTAATTTAGTGTTTTTTACAAAAATATTTCTGTAAAGTGATATAAATTATTTATATACTGTACATAAAACAAAAAAAAAAAATAACTGATCGCATAAGTATTCACAACCTTCAAGTCAGTATTAAGTAGATGCACCTCTGACAGCCATAACAGCCTTGAGTCTGTGTACAAACATCTCTATCAGCTTTGCACATCTGGACACTTCCATTTCTACTGATTCTTCTTTGTACAACTCCTTAACCTCAGTCGGATTTCATGGTTATCTTAAATGAGCAGCCTTTTTCAAGTCCAGCAACAAATTCTAACTTGGACTGAGGTTTGGACTCTGAATTGGCCACTCCAGGGACTTTATGTATAAACAACACAAACAACATTTATTTATTCAGCATATTTTCATACAAATGATGTAGCTCAAAGTGCTTTACATGATGAAGAAAGAGAAAAAAAAAACACAAAATACAGTAAATATGAATTAAGGAATGAATAAGGGAACACTAATTAACATAGAATAAATGTAATGTCTGATGGGCAGGGAGGACAGAAAAAACAAAATCTGCAGGTGTCCTGAGGCTAGGAGACTGCCCAGCCCCCTCTAGGCATTCTACTTAACATAATTGACCTCAATCAGTCCTCATTGTATTCAGGGTTCTCATGGAAGAACTTGAAGATGATGGTCATGTGGACTTCTGGCCTTTAATCCGTCAATGTAGGGACATCACGGTGTTTTGATTAGGTGGTGGTGGCACATATCGCCACCACAGAAAAACAGAAAAGGAACAGAAGAGAAAGTAGGGGTTAGTACACATTTTGAAGCCACCATGAATAATAATGATAATTATTAGCATATTCAGAACATCAGGATTAAAATGAAATGAAGTTATGTGAAAGCTGTGTTAAAGTAATGTGTTTTCAGCAGTTTTTTAAAGTGCTCCACAGTATTAGCCTGGCGAATTCCTATTGGCAGGTTATTCCAGATTTTAGGTGCATAACAGCAGAAGGCCGCCTCACTACTTCTTTTAAGTTTAGCTCTTGGAATTCTAAGCAGGCACCCATTTGAAGTTCTAAGGTTACGACTTGGAGTGTAAGGTGTAAGACATTCCGAAATATAAGATGGAGCGAGATTATTTAAGGCTTTGTAAACCATAAGCAGGATTTTAAAGTCAATTCTAAATGACACAGGTAACCAATTTAGCAACATCAAAACTGGAGAAATGTGCTCAAATTTTCTTTTCCTTGTTAGGATTCTAGCAGCTGCATTCTGCACTAGTTGCAATCGATTGATGTCTTTTTTGGGTAGTCCTGAGAGGAGTGCGTTACAGTAATGTAGTCGACTGAAATCAAAAGTGTAAACTAATTTCTTAGCATCTTGCAGTCCACAACGAAACTAAATGATGCATATGCACAAAAATGTAACAGTAAAAGTAATGTATGGTTTACCAAATGTAATGATAGTGATCGACTGCACACATATTACCGTGAAGATGCCTTCAGTGATTGAATTTTCTTATAGAAATAGGAAGCATTTCCAGTCTATTAATGTCCAAATTATCTGTGATGCAAAAACGTGTCTCATTAATTTGTGGCGCAATGGCCTGTTTCACTATCTGTGAAGTGAAAATGCATCTCGTTAATATTGTGGCACAATGGCCTGGCTCTGAGAAATAGTAGTGTTGGGAAAAAACTTGAAAATTGTGTTGTGTGTGAAGACTGGCTTGTCCGTAAGATAAGACATTTAATTTTACCCTTTTGGTTGAAATTGTAAGGTATGTGTATGATGTAACCATATAACATGATTACTTAGGTGTAAGTAAGGAAAACGGCATTTTGTGACTCCGGGACAGTGTCCGTCTGCACACGGGAAGACGGTTACCCGGCGATTTTCAAGGCAGGGGGGTGTGTGGAGCCAGCACCCAAAGATGTACTCGACACAAGAGCACCATCATCACCTCGAGTCACGTCCGTGGCATGTCCCTTTTTGGACCTTACTTTTATTCTATGTTAATTAGTGTTCTCTTATTTTAATTCTTACTTTGACTTTTTTTTTCTCTTTCTTCATCATGTAAAGCACTTTGAGCTACATTATTTGTATGAAAATATCCTATATAAATAAATGTTGTTGTTGTTTTGTAATATTGTCAAAAACGGAATAAATGGTAATAACACCTCTGATGCCTGGTTGTTTGTCATATTAAACTGGTTAAACAATGGTTATAAGTATCTTACCAATAATTTCAGCAGCTTGCTGCTCAAACGGTGTGAGCCCCAGAATTCCACACCCTCCTCCAGTGGTGTTGGCACTCAGACAGTGGGCTGTGACAAGTTTTTTCACATCAAATTTGACATCTGACCATTTGTTTTTTTTACTTTGGTTACTGTGTGACTTTCTGAATTAGAACTTTTGAGTGCGTTAATCAATTTCCCTTTGTTGCTTTTACCACTGCTTAAGCCACCAAATAGCAAGTTTTTCACTGCCTCCACTTCACTGAGCAGGACCTTCATTTTGCATTCGCAGAAATTCTTCATTTTTTCACTTGCTTTTGCCATTGTCTTTTAACAAAACACTGAACAGAGGAGGCTATTTATATATTTTTTTTACATATCCTACTAGGTTAATTCTGGGAGGAGTTGGGGTGGGGCTGTAGGCTCATGCATGTGTGTTAAAATTCACTTTGAATTAAATTTATAATTCTAAAGTGCATAAATCTTTGCTTACGCACAGTTTTATGCATCTGAATTTTTTGTGCATACACATGTTTCTAGTTTTGTCCGTATGTCACTGCATTATACATGAGGCCCCAGCACATTAACATTGCTGTTTTTAAACCATTCCTGGGTAGCTTTGGCTTTATGATTGAGGTTCTTGTCTAGCTGGAAAACAAATCTTTTCCCAAGTAGCAGGATTCTTGCAGACTGCATTAGGTTTTCTTTTAAGTCTTCCCTGTATTTTGCTGTATTCACCCTCATTTTTACCCTCATAAGCCCTCCAGAACCTGCTGTAAAGAAGAAACTCCATAGTATAACACTGCCCCCACCATGCTTGATGGTAAGTATGCTGTGTTTTTGATAATGTACAGCGTTCATACATGACATTTAGTCTTATGGCCAAAGAGTTTAATTTTGGTCTCCTCAGACCATGGAACTTTCTTTCAGCTGACTTCAGATTCTCCCATGTGTCTTTTTAATTATTTATTTATTTTTAACTGTGACCTGCTCTTTGTCATAAAGCTGTGACTGGTGAAGCACTCGGGCACAGTTTTTGTCTATCTCTAGTCACAGCTACTGTCGCTTGTAACTTTGTCAGAGTTCTCATAGTTCACTTGGTAGCCCCTCTCAATAATCTTCTTCTTTCATGATCACTCAGTTTTTGAGGATGACCTGCTCCTGCTCACTTACAGGTGTGTTGTACTCTTTCCATTTCTTAATGATTTATTTAACTGGACTCCATGGGATTTTCAGTGACTTGTATATTTACATTTCCTGGCTCGTTCTTTTCAATCACTTTTTCACAGAGTTGCTTAGAGTATTCTTTTGTCTTCATTTTGTCAGTTAGTCCACCATACTAACTCATCACACTCACCAGATAAGTTTCACCTTGACTAAAATCAATGGAAACCACAGACAGATGGTTTCCTTTGAATTAATTCCATGAATTCTAAAACCAATTGGCTGAGTGTTGATTTAGGTGTTTCATATTATGAATACTAATGTAATTAATTTAGACCCCTTTGTGCACATTTGGTTTCACTTTGACATTAATGTCTCATTTTCTGTTGATCAATATATAAAAAGATATTAAATCCACTGTGATCCAATGTTATATAACAATGTGCAAACTTCCAAGAGGTTGAATACTTTTTATAGGCACCACAGAAATATTACTGATGAAGTACATTTTGAAAGATGTTGTGACTTCCAGGGGCTACACAGCTCCCCAAACACAAAAGAAACCAGAACACAAGTTCAGCAACACACACATTTTATTATATGTGGGAAAGCTCTTCTCCCTCAATCCCTACAACAGCATAGTACAAAGCACCCAGCACAGTCTACAGCACACAGTCCTCTCTTCTTTTCATTCCTTCCACCTCCACTCCTCTGTCAAGGTTTGTCCTCTTTCACACAACTCTGGCTCTCAGAGTAGTGGCAGCTGGCTCCTTTTATAGGGCACCAGGAAGTGCTCCAGGTGTCCGTTGATCTTCTTCCAGCAGCACTTCCCGGTGTGGCGGTAGTCATACTAAGGAGGCCTTAGCTGATCCCCTTGCACCCCTTTGCAGTGGCCACGGGGCCTGACAGTATTGTGCTTCCATGCTTCAACCCCGTGGCACCACAGAATGCCAGGGGGCTGCCCTGTGTCATCCTGGGCGAGGTATTGCCCCGTGAAAGCTCCTTCCCCGGTGCTTCCTTTAAGAAGGTGTCCCAGCTGTCCATCACAATGTGAATAGAATAGAATAAAACAATTTTAATTTTGCTTATACCACTTTTCATAACAAACCTACAATAAGTGCAGCCAACCTGCACAAGAGCATATTTACATTATTCCTTAGTAGCATAGTTTAGGGACATAAGATGCTGGGATGTAAACCACACATTTGACAGTTAAATTCTTGCCTCTCATTCAGTGAAGCGCTGCCAGTGCTACAGCTGATGAAATAAGAGAACAGTTGCTATGAAACTGTAAGGATCTTTGGGGAAAAGCTTTGGCTAATTTTTTTTTTTTTTTTGCAAATTATCTTGATGTATGTTGTATTTTTGATAGGATACAAAATTTAATATTAAAATAATAAAACTAAGAGGACTTAGTCTCAAAGAGAGAAGGTTTTGGATTCTTTATACTGAAAACAAGAGTTTGAATCACTGAGAACAGAGGCACTAATCAAAAGAAATGGCACCCTGGCCTCCTCAGTCTACACCTCCGTTCCAGTGACTGTGGGTGAAAAAAAATTGGGCAGGGGTGCAGTTTTTGTGGGGACAAACTGGAGCAGCACTTCATAGCTCAGGAGAAAGGTAAAGAAAAAAAAAACATACACACAGACTGTAATGTTTCTTCCACCCACAGCGCTTTGAGTAGTGAGAAAAGCACTACATCACGTAAAGAATTATTAATATTAGTAGTAGTACTAGTAGTAGCGTAGTAGCCAGAAATATGTTCATTGGTGGGCATATGTGAAACTTGATGGATGAATAAAGTTTCACCCGGATAAGACAGTTTAGAGAACTTGACCATCAGCAACCGAACGAGGAGGATCCTCTAATTAAACCCTGCTCGCAACATTGGAAGATACACACAAATTTAAAACCGTTAAAAATAAAAATCTATCCTTCTTGGCTGTTATAAGGAGAAAACTAAAAATGTGGCCTTACAATGATGAAAAAAACAAAACAAAAAAAAACATTTAACTAACACGATAGCACCCAATCTATAGACACCTGTAATAGCATACAGTGAACAACTCCTTCAAGTGAATGTTCTTCTCTCCCTCGAGCTCTCGGTGAGTTCAACCTTCTTAACCTGCATGACTTTAACAGACAGTAGGCCTATTACCAAAGGACACTAGGGGAATAAAAATCACAATGTATAAAAAGAAAATACAAAGGTCTTTCAATAATTGCATATTTAGTAATTATATAGAATGGTGTTTAGTACTACAGAACACAATCAATTATGTAAACATGTACAGTTACTACATCATCGGCTCAGTTATAAATATAATAGTGTCAGTATCATGATATACTGGAAATAATTATCAGAGGATTTCAGAAATTCCATTTATTGTCAGAATTATGACAAACAAACCTAATATTTTGGACATGTCTATAATATTGCTCAAGGCCTTTATTTTTCCTTCTTAACATTCAATCAGTTGCTAGGGCACACAAGTTTGTTCACATTTTCAGATACCAGAGTAGATCTCTTTCTGTGCACAATATGAAAAAGAAAAAAAGTCAGCTGCACAAAGCAGCATGGAACATGAGCATCAAAGACAGATTTTGAAATGCTTACAAAATAACAAACCATCTGAATCATAATATCCCAAGTCTATTGTCTGGTTGCCTGCAAATAATTTTGCTTATTTGTATTTATTAATGGTTAGTGTCTATTAATTAGCACAGCATTGAAATCCTTTTGTGATTACTTGTCATGGATATCTTGAATGCTTATAGTTGCAGGAGCTGTAGCATGCCTAGTAAAAGAAGACACTTTGTTATCGAGGCAACTGTTGTTACATTACATGTTCAGGCACCACAACGTTCACAGTCTTTGGAGAATTGATCACTTCCATACAATTTAGCCCTAAAAGCTGTATTAAAAGCTCAGGGATTTAAAAATCTTAGGACCTGATCTCCTTGCAAATAATACACACACAAAGACTTGCCCTTTCTGTATTCATAGTTAGCATAGAGTTTGTCATAACAAGAACTGGAAGAAGTTCATGTGTGTCGAGTTTGTCCTCGAGCTCTTGCCTTCTTTTGAATTCTTAAGTCAGGTTGGTCTGTTCCAAGGTCCTTTACTTTTTCTTTTTCTTCAAGTGAATGATTTATGAAGGAGTGTTTCATTGAAGAAATTACCAAATTTTCTTTGATTTCTGAAGTTCCGCTTGAAGCTGCCATCTTCTCAAAGTCGCGCTCGCTCATCCGTAATTACGTTATGGTAAAGGCAGGTGTGAACTGTGAACCATTGAGGTCAGCATGACATGGTGCATCAATGATTTTCCAATCACATTAAATTAAGCAAAAACTACTAAAACAATACTAATTCCCTGCCAATAAATGTAGGAGTGTTCATGGCAAAGAGAGCTACATCCCAGGAAAAACCTTAAAGCAACCAATTAAAGGGCAGCCTCAGGTCACCTGCTTGCCAAAAGATCCAGGACTTACATAAACTTTCATTTGGCCAGCATTCTTCACTCCAGAAATATAATGTATTCACACAGATTTTTTTTTATTATTATTCACACAGAAATGAAAACAAATACAAGTCAGAACGCAATTTTTAATAAATGTTGACATGCGGTGACACCAGGCAAGTTGCGCAAATAAACAAATTTATTTCACATTAACTAATCAATTTAGTTTTATTTCACAATAACTAATTAATGAAGTAGTTTTTAAAATATTTGATGGGGGCAGCACATTATAAACCACCACTGCTCCATTCAGCTGCCTGTACAGTAAATCTGTATGTTATAGGTTTATTAATGAGTGTGTATTATTTAGTCTATAACAGAACAACGGAATGTAACCATAACATTATTGTATTATATTTCAGCAACTTTAGATTTCTCTTTCAATTTCAATGTCTAATGAAGAATTCAGAAGTAGGATTTTTTTGTGTAGCACATTATGAGATGAGGTGAAAGGTATTATATACTGTAATTTTCATGTTTATTCCACCCACCTATTCCTATCAACCATAGAAACGCTTAATTCAAATTAAAGTCACACTACAGACATTAGGTGACAGGCAGGAACCAGCCCCAAATGGGACACCATTTCGTTGCAGCTATAACAACATTTATTTCTAAAGCACATTTTCATACAAAGAATGGAGCTCAAAGTGCTTTACAAGATGTCAAAGAGAAAGTTTATAAAAAAAGAAAAAGAAAATAAATAAGAACATTAATGAATAAGTAACAATAACCGTGTAACAATAACCTTACAATGCATAGATATTTAATTAACATACACACTTACAGAGACCAGTGGGGAAGGTTCAGAGCTACTGATAAACCTCAGCTACTTCATTTTCTTTTTGACTAGAATCAGATGGTAAAAACATCCCTTAAGCCCCTCACTCTGAGAATATGTTCACCATAGAGAGGAGTGAAACAGGAAGTTTCGATCCATATCCATTTTGCAAAACTGACAGAAAATTTAATTTTGCAGGCTATTTTGGTGGAAAATAAGGAATATTGCTTTTGCACTTCTGTGTTTCTCGTGACCCTGTGTTAGGATATAGCGGGTTGGACGATGACTGACTGTCTTCTGTGTTTAATTGTGCTCTTTAGTACGTACCTCATATCCTTACAAATCAATTTAAGTTTATGACTCTCATTCACATCACCAAGAAGAAGTGCAGAACATTTTCTATAAATATGACTTGCTGCATATTTTCTAGACCGAAACATACCATGCCACACTTTACTGTGTTATAGCGATAATAAAATTTCAGTACATGAAAAGCAACCACTATCAAGCCCCAAATACTTAATGAGTGGAAGAGCATGCAGAATTAATGCTTAAAAATGCTTCTAGACAGGAACTAATTGCATTTCTTGTTCTTGTGAATGGCATGAAAATTTGCTGGAAATGAAACGCAGCTCATTTAAGAATTTTTTTACAAAGTGAAACATTGAGTTTTACCATGAATGTAACTTCTGTGCATCATTTCACTTATCACTATTGCTCGACCAAGTTGTGTCCTATCACCACTCTATTATGTACAACAATGGTCAGGTTTGATGAGGCCAACACTCTTCTTGGTTTCATCACCAATTATGACAAGTCTACCTGCAGGAATCAGGTAAAAGAACTAGTCAAATGACATTGCATTAATAGTTAGGAATTAAATATGCAATTGGTGTTGGACAGGGCAAAATATCATTCTCCAATTTATGCATCACTTGCCAGGTTTTGGTCATTTCAAGCATCTAGGCACCATTTCTAGCACCAGCATTACAGGTCAATACATTTGCCTTGGTCAAGTAATGCCACAAAAGGCCTTGTTCCTAAGACAATTAAAGTTATTCTGAGTGTCACAGCAAGCAATGACAAATTTCATCATTTCACCTTATCCATTACAGTTTGGTTTAATTTTACTGCTGAAAAAGAGACCTTGATGGAGACAGTGGTGTTGCACCACATAAAAATTGATTAGCTCCTATCCTCACAGTGGATTCATTCTACTTTCCTGAATGAACATATTAATTTATTAAGTTCTTATCTATCCCATCATACCCCACTAACTCTCAACTCAATCAAGACCAGCTCATAAGAAATGAGTCTAACTACAGCCTGAAATACCTTTGACGTAGGTCAGGTAATGCCCACTACATCAGTCACGAGGGCTTTTTGTGATGTTGGGGCGTTATATGACTGACCTCATAGGTACTGTGGTCTGCAATTACACTCTGTTGGCTCATATCACTACTTATCCACAGGTTGTGAAATGGATGAACTTAAAATCTTAACCTTAAAGTGTCATTTACAAGAATCTGATGAGTGATGTCATCTTTAAATGTGTTTTCCTATTGAGAATGAGATTTGTGAAGAAAAGGAGCTATGAGATCAGCCACGAATGATGTTGGAATAAGACCCTAAAACAAAAGATTGCTGAGGAAGGAGGCAGGTGGTCATTATGTTGAACTAGTCCGGTTGGGACATTTTGTTACACCTGGCCTAGCTAACTATCTCCTGGAGTCCGTTCTCCATAATGCTTTTAATGCTGCATGCAAGATGGATAAAGCATCCTTGGAACAGCAGACTGGTGTGGTGGTCCCCATATTTAAGAAAGGTGACCAGGGGGTGTTTTCAAACTACAGAGTGATAGCTCTCCTGTTTTGGACATGAGCAGTGCAGAGGAGAGAAGCTGGGTATATTGGGAAAAGCATGCTAAGGAAAAAGCTGTCAGGAAAGAGAAACAGAGGAAGGCCTAAAAGAAGGTTTATAGATGTGGTGAGAGAGGACATGCAGATGATGAGTGTAACAGAGCAAGATGATGAGGACAGGAAGATATGGAAAAAGATGATCTGCTGTGGAAACACCTAACAGGAGCAGCCGAAAGAAGAAGAAGAAGAAGAGTGATCACACTCCTGAGCCTTCCACATAAGTATATGTAAGCATGCTGGAGAGCAGAATCTGTCTGATGGTTGAGCGAAAGATACTCGAGGAATAATTTTGATATCATCCTGGCCATGGAGCAGTAGACCAGCTGCACTCATAGGAGTATGATCTATCTATCTATCTATCTATCTATCTATCTATCTATCTATCTATCTATCTA
>JANRMT010049829.1:31816281-31844791 GCA_026402145.1 Polypterus bichir lapradei | reverse complement strand
CTATCTATCTATCTATCTATCTATCTATCTATCTATCTATCTATCTACAGTGGTGTGAAAAACTATTTGCCCCCTTCCTGATTTCTGATTCTTTTGCATGTTTGTCACACAAAATGTTTCTGATCATCAAACACATTTAACCATTAGTCAAATATAACACAAGTAAACACAAAATGCAGTTTTTAAAAGATGGTTTTTATTATTTAGGGAGAAAAAAAAATCCAAACCTACATGGCCCTGTGTGAAAAAGTAATTGCCCCCTTGTTAAAAAATAACCTAACTGTGGTGTATCACACCTGAGTTCAATTTCCGTAGCCACCCTCAGGCCTGATTACTGCCACACCTGTTTCAATCAAGAAATCACTTAAATAGGAGCTGCCTGACACAGAGAAGTAGACCAAAAGCACCTCAAAAGCTAGACATCATGCCAAGATCCAAAGAAATTCAGGAACAAATGAGAACAGAAGTAATTGAGATCTATCAGTCTGGTAAAGGTTATAAAGCCATTTCTAAAGCTTTGGGACTCCAGCAAACCACAGTGAGAGCCATTATCCACAAATGGCAAAAACATGGAACAGTGGTGAACCTTCCCAGGAGTGGCCGGCCGACCAAAATTACCCCAAGAGCGCAGAGCGCACTCATCCGAGAGGTCACAAAAGACCCCAGGACAACGTCTAAAGAACTGCAGGCCTCACTTGCCTCACACGACTCCACCATAAGAAAGAGACTGGGCAAAAACAGCCTGCATGGCAGATTTCCAAGACGCAAACCACTGTTAAGCAAAAAGAACATTAGGGCTCGTCTCAATTTTGCTAAGAAACATCTCAATGATTGCCAAGACTTTTGGGAAAATACCTTGTGGACTGATGAGACAAAAGTTGAACTTTTTGTCCCGTTACATCTGGCGTAAAAGGAACACAGCATTTCAGAAAAAGAACATCATACCAACAGTAAAATATGATGGTGGTAGTGTGATGGTCTGGGGTTGTTTTGCTGCTTCAGGACCTGGAAGGCTTGCTGTGATAGATGGAACCATGAATTCTACTGTCTACCAAAAAATCCTGAAGGAGAATGTCCGGCCATCTGTTCGTCAACTCAAGCTAAAGCGATCTTGGGTGCTGCAACAGGACAATGACCCAAAACACACCAGCAAATCCACCTCTGAATGGCTGAAGAAAAACAAAATGAAGACTTTGGAGTGGCCTGGTCAAAGTCCTGACCTGAATCCAATTGAGATGCTATGGCATGACCTTAAAAAGGCGGTTCATGCTAGAAAACCCTCAAATAAAGCTGAATTACAACGATTCTGCAAAGATGAGTGGGCCAAAATTCCTCCAGAGCGCTGTAAAAGACTCATTGCAAGTTATCGCAAACGCTTGATTGCAGTTATTGCTGCTAAGGGTGGCCCAACCAGTTATTAGGTTCAGGGGGCAATTACTTTTTCACACAGGGCCACGTAGGTTTGGATTTTTTTTCTCCCTAAATAATAAAAACCATCATTTAAAAACTGCATTTTGTGTTTACTTGTGTTATATTTGACTAATGGTTAAATGTGTTTGATGATCAGAAACATTTTGTGTGACAAACATGCAAAAGAATAAGAAATCAGGAAGGGGGCAAATAGTTTTTCACACCACTGGATCTATCTATCTATCTATCTATCTATCTATCTATCTATCTATCTATCTATCTATCTAGCACATACAGCCTTTCATTATCTATCTATCTATCTATCTATCTATCTATCTATCTATCTATCTATCTATCTATCTATCTATTTATCTTTAATAACCTCCAGGATCATTTGAAGCTTTTGAAAGTTCCACATTTTGCATCCTTAGGCCTCAGTTAAAGCCTCAAGTAAAGAGCTAGGCACCCTTATGGCCTCTTACCCTGCCTGTACTGCAAAAGGCGTAACAGGGGCCCACCTGTTCCAAGTGGTAACTCAGTGCCATGATAAGGACTTGTTCTTAGAAAAATCTGAAAGCAGCATATGTAGCATATTTTTAAAATGAGTCATGCATCGACGTTACAGAGGGGTCATGTTACAGAACTCACAGTTAGTTGGCAAAGATTGCATTCGTTTCACAGTTTTATGGTCACAACATACTTCCTGCTGTCTGAGATTTAGGCAATGGGCAGAGTGCCCAAACGCCTACAGAAATGTCTGAAAAATGTGATGATAACACATCTGCTACTCATGATCAAAGGCCCGATTTGTGCTCTGTCTCATTTACTCATTGACCAAGCTCGTTGATCAAGAAGCAACATGAGACAAATGTAAGAAACTACTTAACTCCATGTCCCCACCTGATTGTCCGTATTATTACATTTTTTTCAATGACTTATTAAAATACATTAGATTAAAAGAACCCTAGGTGAACAAATAACATTAACCTTTAATGTTTTTTTCATTTGTCTATTAAAGAATGTTGTACAAAGCCCCTGTATCTTTGTTAAAAGGAATTTCACTTCTTTGATATATAACTGGTTATGCCACCTTCAGAGCAATCGGACTTTTTCAAGTACATATTGATGAGTCCCTCACTGCCCCCAGTAATAATTTTGGTCTAATCCTTCTTGCCAGACTGCTTCAAGTCAGTGATATGTGTGGCCTTCAATCATAAACTTTTTCTTTCAGCTTTTGCAACATCTTAATTTGTTGTGATAATTAACATCGCCCTGCAAGGACTTGGTCATCTTGGTCTGTGAGAATCCTAACACAGAGGCTATTACAGCAATTTTATTTAAAAGTAGAAAAAAATAATTCAATTTAGTTTTAGATGGGATGGTTCAAAAGATCCTTAGACTGTGTTAGGCACTGTGTTAGGCACTGATAGATCTCAGTTAATTAAGTAGCTGAACCATTGTTAACCTTCAGCATATTTCAGCATCTTTGAGTGATTGCTTCAGGTTAAGGCTACGTCCACCTATTACGTTTTCATTTAAAGACTTTTTAAACTTAAATGATCTCTGCCCACATTAGCATTTTTGCATCATTTATAAAAGTATCTTTATCCATACTAAAAAGACCAAAAATGCCCATGACATAGACATTGTTTTCTACACTTGGGCATGCACGCATCGCAGAAAAATATTCACAAAGTGATGGTAATGCACGCGGCCACAGGATTTACTGTAATCTAAAAACTGTAGCGATCTGTATATTATTTGTCTTTTACATATATGTGTGGCATTCAAACTGTATAAAATACAATTTGGATGCATAAAAGTAAGAAACACAGCAAGCAACAATGGAAAGCAATTTCTCTGTGCCTAATGTGTTGAAATATCGTTTTTTTTTCTGTGAAGGGTGACCAATCTGTGAATGAAATGTTGTAATGAGTAGGATCTGATCAGGGAAGTGCTATTATAAGAGACCAGACAAACATCGATAAAGAGCTGGGGCACCACCCAGTATATTCGAAAGAAAAATATGCAACAAAAACTAACGCTAAATGTGCAGACTTCTTTTCAGATCCAGTTTCTCAAAGTGAAAATGAACTAAGATGGCAGATCTTCCGGCATGGAGGAATTCTGTCAGGAAGAGGCAGGTTCAGGTGAATGGACAACAAAAGTGACATCAGTGGTGGTAAAGCCATCAATCTTCTCGTCTGTAGAGGGAGGAAAAGAAGAGCCATTATTACGCAGCACCAACCCTTGGAGCGGTGGGCCATAACCATTACTAGAACCCCTATGTGCATGCATGTGACACCATGTAATAAGCACAAACAAGTCAGAGCGCAATCGGCAGCAATACCACATGCACTTCGGAACATCAACATGAAGCTAAGAATGTTTGGGCCCGGCCAGTGCTTGGATGGGAGACCATCTAGGAGAAGCTTGGGGTGCTTCTGGAAGAGGTGTTGGTGAGGCCAGCTAAGGGTGCTTACCCTGGGCTCTGAATGTGGATCCCAATGCCCCAGTGCAGTGACGGGGACACTGAACTGTAAAAATTGGCACCATCCTTTGGTTGGAACATAAAACTGGTGTCCTGACTCTCTGTGCTCATAAAATATCCCTAGTTATCCTTCAAAAAGAAATAGGGTGTATCCTGATATCCAGGCTAAATTGCCCTCCATGGCCTAGTCATTCTGGCCCCCTAATCATTCATCTATCCATTATCCATCCCGCTATATCCTAACTACAGGGTCACGGGGGTCAGCTGGAGCCAATCCCAGCCAACACAGGGTGCAAGGCAGGAAACAAACCCCGGGCGGGGTGCCAGCCCCTAATCATTCCTTGTCTGTAATTGGCTAACTGTCTCTCACCACTTCTAGCCCTTATAGCTCAAGTGTGGTGAGTGTACTGGTGCAAAAATGGCTGCCTTTGCTACACATTAGCGTTGGTTGAAGTTGCTCACCACTCACTATGAAAAATGCATTGGGCAGTGAGAAAAGCACTATATAAATGTGAAGAATTATTATTATTATTAGATTGTGATTAAAGTCTACGTTTTCACCCATCTACGTGACATTGCTGAGAGACGTTTTCAGAAGTATACGGCTCTAGAGAGCATTTTCAAAAGTCTCCATTTTCAGAGATTAATATCGCTGGGGAAGTGTGGATGAAAGGAAAAAATGGAGACTAATGTCAGTGTTTTTAAATGAAAATGTGGACGTAGCTTCAGCCTTTTTTTCTAGATAGTTAGGGGAGGAGGTATGTGACTTAAACTGAATAGGATGTAGTACTTTAAGTCTTAATAAAATGTAACTAACTCAGTGTAATGCAATCCTTAAGAAATAGATAAAAATAATGAAAAAAGAGATGTAATAAAAGAGTGTAAATAGGTTACATGTAAATGCATGACTACTGCAGCAACAAACAAAACAGAAGAACCTTTATTTTTGATGGTCAATATGATCAGGTAGTTATTCCTATTTTTTTTTATTATCTGTCAACTATTCTTTTCATCTTCCTGGTTGAATTAATCACCTAGTTCCAAGAAAATATAAACTCCATCTGAAATATGTTCACCTTTAGGAGCACATTGCCAAAGGAGGTTTCTAATTTTGTGTCTTTAATATTAAAAACTGTGACCGGCATATGTTTCATTCTAAAGAAGTACTGGCGTTTCCAAATTAAGTAGCACTGATATATGTAGGTTACCTATTCCACAGTGGGAACAGCTGAGTAGTTTAAATTAAAACTGCCTTTCAATCTGCACTAAAATACCTTAATTATATAGTTCGTCGTATGGAGGCGTCCCATTTTCTTTTCTAATTTTTTTTTCCCCATTTTGATTTCTAAATTAGCTTGATCGTCAGCTCTTTTTATCAGATTTTCCCACCAATGACTATAAACGTAATGTTTAATTAAAAAAAAAAAAACTCTTGCTAAAGTATTAATTAAATTTTGGAATTTTAGGCAGGGAAAATTGCAAGAGCTGAAATGTTTTACTTGGATATACTTTACTGAGAGAAGAAACATTGTTCTCTAAATCTAGCTTAACTCATCTGTAGCCAAGTGCAAACTCACAAAGTCTAAGTTGATTAACACACAGGGCCTGTTTAAGTCAATAATCCAGTCAGTTCAATAGCCTGATTTTGAGCTAAGCCAATTCTTCTGTTTGCCAATTAAAGGAAATTCTGAATAGATACACATGCAGACATTGGATAACACTCTTCTTTCCAGCCAGCTCCTGTGCAGAAATGTGGCCAATCAGAACTTTTTTTTTTACATGCATTTATGCTGCTTGTTCAAACCGAGTTCTCAGGGTTGTATAAAAACATTAAAGCAAGCACTGAAGTATGGAAGACAGCGCCTGTGTTGGAACTGGGAATGAAGCTGCAAATTTAATGTCCTATGACAAGCAGGCCAGCGGACAGAGGTATTGACAAACTTTGTATAAGCCTGAACTGTCAGAGAAAATCAGCCCTAGAGTTTGCAGCTGATCTATTTTGCACACAAATAAAGAAAGAAATCTACAGTGTTACCGTGCAACAAATATGCAAGATGAAACACAGCAGCAAAAAGAAAAAGAAAATCTACAGAGCCACATTTTTCATTGATTTGACCAAGCTCCAAAGATTAAAATTACAAATCAAACAATTCAGATGTAAGTAGAGTGCACATTACACACTTTCATTTAAGAGTATTTCAGTACATTTTGTCACACCATGTAGAAATGTGTCACGATACACTGTATTAAGTCAGTGCATGCTAGTAGTTCATAGCCGGAGCTGGCTCAAGGTGCCTCGAAACACTAATAAAGCACAAAGTGTTTTGAAATTAAAGTCACTAATAATTATTGCAGGAAAAAATCCTATTTTAATATTTGTTGGTGAGATAAAGGAAAAAAAAAAAACGCAAGAGAAAATAAAGAAAGTGTCATGAAGAGGTAAATAATCCATAAAAATAATATGCAATAATCAAGCAGAACAAAATAGTTGTATCCAACAAACTGGACAAATTTGATAAATTACTGTATATACTTGCAGATAAGTTCTGCCGCGGATAAGTCGGGACTTGATTTTACTGTATAATTTCTGGTATTTTATAATGTCGCTCATATAAGTCGATTGCGGAAAACTCACGCTATTGGTATGTCAGAGGGGGACATTTTTTCTACACTGGGTGGTTTCGTTTCTCTCTTAGGCAAAGGAACATGTAAATATTACATTTAAAACACAGTAGATGAAGAGGCAATAGGCACCCATTGTTGGGACTGGGGTGAGAAGCTAAAAGGCAAATTTCCAGGGTAATCCTGTTACTGATTATTGTGATAGCTGTCTACAGGATATCGGTATTTGCTGTCTTGCAAAAGAATCACTGCTTTGAAGTTTTAACTGCTTAAACATACAAATATTACAACACTCTGATAAAATAACTGTTCCTTACTTGGAAAATGTTTGTATTTACCTGACTTGGAAATTAACATGTCTGAGAATATTGGTTTCTAATCAGCATATGTGTTCTCATTGATAGTTGGTAACAATACATTTTGTTAACTTGTGTTTACACTATTAGTTAAGCCCAGGAAATTTAGATGTGCCATTGTTTAAACCGATTGTTCAGGACTGACAATGGCAGAGACTGAAGGAGATTTAAACTTCTGGGCAGGAGAAGGCAGGGAGAAGGACGGTCCACTGAGAACGCTGCCAAGACACTCACACAAAGCACAGGGGCTTGCAGGCAGACAAGGGTACGTGGCTGATGCGACGTGAGGGACAAGTAAGGCAACACTTACCCCCAAGGAGTAAGAGACAGCTCCACAAGAAGATGGCTGTGGGTCCAGCGAGAGAGGGAAGCTGCATGAATGGACCGAGTAAAGCTGGCAGACAAGAAGTGAGGCGTGCCGAGGTCGCAGCAACATAAGGAGCCCAGAGTGGAAACAAAAGAATGACAAAGAGACGGTGACAGGGATTCCACGATTTTGACAAAACTTCTGTTGGGAAACGAGTGCCCGGTGAATAGAGTGCATCGGTGGACAGTTGGACGATTAATTGTTGGGGTAACACAGTGCACAAACTGGACTCTGCACCGCTAAAGGTTGTATCCTCCAATTCTTGTTTTTAATGGACTTTTAGAGTGTGGACTATGTGATTTCCTTTTAAAAAACGGAATTCCGTTCCTGATATTGTTAGATTGTTTTACGTTTGTTTATCTTTTTAAATTACTTTATTGTCTTGTGTAATAGAAGTTACTGTTGCTTTTCCTGAAATTACTGTTGTGTCTTTCCTTGTGTGTTTACTTACTGCCCAATTTTAAGAAACCTGTGTTCTATTATTGGTAAATTTCAGGAGTTCCCAGTCTCTTAATAAAACTGGGTGGCATAGTCGGATATTTTAATGGTGTCTAAGTTAGATTACCTGTAAGTGTGACCAGACACCTGTTACAGGTACAAGAAATTGTATGATATGCTAATGCCCACCTGAGAGAGTAACCATGCAGCACACTGCCTTTTTTTTTTTGCTATGTGAGTGCGGCAATGCGCTGTATCAGAGTGTGCTCCAAACCTCTCTCTCTCTCTCTCTATTGTGCCTACGTGACTACACGATAATTTTCTGAAGTGACATTTGCACTGTTTTGTGTTTTTTGTATCTCTCACACTCATACACCTTTATTGTAAAAGCATCCCTTATCTACAACGGAGCGTTCGATCAGAAGAAAATATGAAGCTGGCTTTAAATTAAAAGTTGTTGAAGTGGCGAAAGAAATTAGTAACTGCACTGCTGCAACAAAATTTGATGTGTCTGAGAAACGAGATTGTGAGATTGGAGGAGGCAAGAAGATGCTAAAAAAAAATTTAGTGTTGAATGGGCGTACAAGTTGGGGTCTGATTTTATGATCGATTTTTCGGGTTTCAAGACCCGACTTATACGCGAGTATATATGGTATTGAAAACATTCATGCAGAGTAGCCCAGAGGGGACTGGGCGGTCTCTTGGTCTGGAATCCCTACAGATTTTATTTTTTTTTCTCCAGCTTTTGGAGGTTTTTTTTGTGTTTTTTCTGTCCACCCTGGCCATAGGACCTTACTTATTCTATGTTAATTAATGTTGATGTTATGTTTATTTTTTATTGTGTCTTTTATTTTTCTATTCATTTTGTAAAGCACTTTGAGCTACATTTTTTTGTATGAAAATGTGCTATATAAATAAATGTTGATTGATTGATTGAGAGTAGTTACAGGCAAGGACTCATAAAATCTACACAGTCCAAAGCGGACAAAAAAAAATGATAGAAAGAAAAAGGTTGAATAATTGGTCCAAGGGCTCTGTAGCAGCCAAAGTCTCTCACACTCATCCTGAAGCTCTCCCAAAATCTAGGAGACACCCTGACTAAAAAGGATTGAAAAAATAACTTTAAAACAGCCAAGAAAATAGGGGGGAAAAAGAAACTTTCCAATACGCACAATAGAGACACCTATCCTCCTCACTGACTTTCTTGAACTAATAGCATGAAAGCCTTTTAAACATTTCATACCTACTCACCTTAGGGCAATGGGTCATACCATTTTGATAGAGGGGGGTCCACCCTCTTACCCTCACCTTGTTCCTACACATATATTATCTTCCCTACATTTCACGCATCCTCTTACACAACAAAACATAAACCCCACAAACAAGTAAGGTAAAACTACTACCATTCCTGCACTGCGACTGCTTTCCCCCTTTCCTGTTTCATTACTCATGACTGTAGTGAAATCAGCTGCTTCCCGGCTTTTAGCAGCATAAAGGAAGCACGCAGTCACACGCGCACAGAATGAAAACTGCCCATCAACTGACCACTAATGAGGCTAGTCCACTAAAAAAGAGGACTCCACCAAACCGGTGAGTGAAGGCATTGTAAAAAATCTAAAAATCTAATATTTACCGGAATGATGCGGTAACATTAAGTGTCTTTTGGGGATTCATTTAACATTATGAATCTTTTAGCACTGCACCTGTCAATTCTATACTGTGTTATATTTGGCTAAATACTGACAGCTGCTGGTCCTTACAGTTCCCCCCACCGGCAAAAGACCCAGTGATGGTTCAACTACCGTCACAAAATGACAACAATTTTTCTTTATGGCCCCCCAATGGTCCCCCAATTTCAGGACACACTGCAATTGCATATCTCTTGCATGCAATGACTGCTTGAAATCTGCGATTCATAGACATCACCAGGTGCTGAGGATCTTCTCTGGTGATGCTCTGCCAAGCCTTCAGCTCCTG
Organism: Polypterus bichir lapradei; assembly: GCA_026402145.1. Classification (NCBI taxonomy): domain Eukaryota; kingdom Metazoa; phylum Chordata; class Cladistia; order Polypteriformes; family Polypteridae; genus Polypterus; species Polypterus bichir. The sequence continues at coordinate 31,835,130 of JANRMT010049829.1, read as the reverse complement.
CTTGTTTCGAGAGTTGTGCCCTTAAGTTTTCTCTTCAGCATATGGAAGGCCTCCTCCATTGGATTAAAATTGAGTGACTAGCTTGGCCATTCAAAAATTTTTCATTTTTTTGCTTTGAAAAAACTCCTGTGTTGCCCTAGCAGTATGTATGAGATCATCACCTTGTTGTAGGATGAAGCGCAGTCCATTGAGTTTGGAGGCATTTACTGGTACTTGAGCAGATCAGATGTTTCTACGCACTTCAGAATTCATTGCACCACTGCAGTCAACAGTTCCATCATTAATGAAGAGAAGTGTGCCGGTATCTGTGACAGCCATACATGCCCAAGCCATAACATCTCCAGCACTATGTTTTACTGATGAAGTGGTCAGCTTTGGCTCTTGTGCAGTTCATTTTCATCTCCACACTTTGCTCTCGCCATCAGTCTGGCACAGGTTCATCTTTGTTTTGTCTGTCCACAAGACCTTTTCCCAGAATTTTAAGCAATCTTTCTCAAACTATAATCTTCCTGTTTTTTGGCTAATTAGTGGTATGCATCTTGCAGTGTGGCCTCTGTATTTCTGTTGATGATGTCTTCTGCTGATAGTCATCTCTGACACACACACATCTGCCTCCTGAAGACTGTTTCTGATCTGTCAGACAGGCATTTGGGGCTTTTTCTTTACCATAGTGAGGATTCTATTTTCATCAGCAGTGAAGTTCTTCCTTGACCTACCAGTCCCTTTGTGATTTACCACTGTCAAGTCAGTATTTAGTTGATGCACCTTAGGGAGCCATGACAGCCTTGAGTCTCTGTGCACAGGTCTCTGTCAGCTTTGCACATCTGCACACTGACATTTTCCCTATTCTCCTTTGCTCAAGCTCTGTCAGGTTGCATGGGGATCCTAAGTGAACAGCCTTTTTCAAGTCCAGCCATACATTATCACCTGGATTGAGATCTAGACTCTGAGTTGGCCACTTCAGGACATTGTTTTTGTTAAATCATTCCTGAGTAGCTTTGGCTTTATGCTTGTGGTTGTTGTCTTTTTGCAAAACAAATCTTCTCCTAAGGTTCAGGTTTCTTGAAGAGTCCCTCATGTTTTCATCCAAGAACTTCCAGTATTTTTACTGCTTTAATTTTACTTTCAACTCTCGCAATCCTTCAAGAACCTCCTGCAGAGAAACATCTCCACAGCATCATGCATCAATGTCATATAATTAATATTGCTGTGTTGAATCATTATATAAATGTTAATTCATTTAAATGTGTATATTTCCTTTGTGTATACCTCAAACCAAAAATATGGGTTTTAGCATGCCTACCCATTTGTGAAATTAGAAAAAACCTTTATTGTGTGAGGACAATTAAGGATCAAGTGATAATCCCCGGGAATCTGATGAGACCCTGCAGTTGATGAGCAGAAATTGATGAGCCTGCAAAAACTGAGCCATGTCAAAGCAGATTTTGAAAGCATGTTGATACAAAAACTGCTTTGAAGAGTTTATTTAAATATCTTAAATTATTTTCAAATTCACCAAATCAATTTGAATTTTTATTTTTTGGATTGATTTTAAATGGATTTTGTCAGTTACTCGAGAGAAAATTTTAAGAATAAATCTTTAATGTGTGCAGGCTAAGATACATCATGCAGCCCAAGATGATCTAATTTTTTATAAACTCTGTGCTGAAATCCCCCCAAGATTATAAAATCTCCCCCCCATTTTTTGTTAAACTGAGGATCCCTATGTCTATTACTCGCCATAATTTGTCCCTCTTTGTATGTGAATATTTCTATTTATAAGCACTTCAGTTCTAGTAGAGGGACTGCTTGATGGATTTAGCACAATTTTTAAGCTGTTGTTACCAGGAGTATTTATATATTTTATATACTATTACAGAAAAAAGAAAAATATCGTTTCCTTGAGTAATGGAAGTACTACTAGTAAAAAGCGATTGGGATTTCTGTTTTTGCTGTTGTAATGAACAGACATCAAGTATCATGAAATTTTACTGGTATTGGTATTGATTACAAACATTCTGTTTTTGTGACATGCTGTACTAACAACCGAAGGTGCCGTCTTCTCATTTAAACCATCTTGATGTTAATTCCAGGATATAACAGCTGACATCCTGAACTCTCATCTCATATTCATTTCTGAGTCTCAAATACAAAAGTGTTCAGTTTACAGCAAAAACAAATGGTCAGGCTGACCTTGCCATTCCAGTACTTTCAGAGGAGAATGTCCTACATCACATTGATTGGCTTTGGCTAAAAGTTGCTGCTCAACTTGTCTGTGACACAAGTGGTCTGTGAACAAAGCTACTCCACACTGAACCTTATGAAGAACATGCTGACGACTTATGTTACACAGGAGCATCTTAAGGCCTTAATGCTCACGTCAGTAGAGAGGGAGGTTCATGCTGGACTTGACGCTGACAGTAGAATTCAGAAGGATGCAGAGATCAGTGTCCACTTGCTCCAACTGCTGAGTTACAAGACTAGGGTAAATCTAGTTTTTATATAGCATGATGTAGCTGGGTGTGAGATTCCCATCTTCAATTTTAAATCGAGTTCCAGCTCTGTGCATCAGTCTCTTGGTCTTACAAATTCATCTTATACAAAATTCACAAGAACAGACAGTCTCTGACAGAATATGCAACACAGTTCCGGGTCTAGGCTTTGGTCCTGTCACGTCTGGATTACTGCAACTCTCTTCTGGCAGGTGTACCGGCATGTGTTGTTGACTCACTCATGGCAGCTACACCACCAAGACCCGTGTCCTGGTAAGCTGAGCAACATTAGACCCAACAAGCCGTACTTCTTCCAAATAAACTTCCCCAATCGATGGTTAAATAATCATGAAGCAAACAGTTTGTAAAATAATAATGTGTACATACTGTATATTAATAGTGATAAGAAACAAAATGATATATAATTCATTCCCTCCAAAGCTCCCACATCACACCCAACTCCAAAAGTGACCATCAGAATATAATAAAAAGGTGCAGCAAAAAACTAATATAACATAAACCCTTCCTTGACCCCACACTGAACATGAAACAAATAAGACACACAGTAACACGAAACGCACATAAAAATCCAGAAGATTAAACAGAGAAAAAATAGTGATTGTGAACCTTGCTCAGCTGGAAAAGTGTCCTACAGCAATTATACACAAATGAAAATGATGGCTTGCTCCTCTCCCAAATGGTAAAAAACAGTCTCACTGTTCTTATCCTCAGCATGTAATTCAGAACCCCAGGGTTTTTGCATTGTAATGGTGAAGTAGTCAAGTCTGGCGTTGAAAGCGGCAAGCAGGAGAAGGTATATGTGATTCGATTGGTGCTCTCTCTTTACTCTGCGATGAAGTGTCAGGATAGCAAACGGGATTTTTTTCCTTCTTTTCATCCTCCTGTTTAAACAGTAAATGATCCAGATGCAAATGATGAGATTGACAGGACAAAATATCATGAGGGACCACGGTTCCACGGCATTACCCTTCACCCTTTTGTTTCCAGGGGATAATATTTACACAAACACACAAACCATGTAAACAGGACAACACTACGAAAGACACGACTCAGCACAGAATACACTTAAGACGACATTACTCAGGTAGCACCGCTACAGTGTCACCAAGCTGCTGATCATTGAAAAAGCAGCAGCAGGTCTGGTGTTGAATCAGCCAAGGTGGGCAAACATTACTACTCTTTTCAAATCACTACATTGGCTTCCTGTAACAGCACATACTCTGTTCAAATCAATGACGCATGCCTACAAAGTAGTCAAGAGGTCAGTACCTATATATACAGAGACCCCATGCACCTTCTTGACCACTCAGGTCTGGTAATGAACAATATCTGGTGATGCCCCCTCTGTGTGGCATCCATCCTCAATGCTATTTTTTTTCATGTGTAGCTCCTACCTGGTTGGAACGAGCTGCCCATCTCCACTCAAAATTCTGACTCCCTCATTGTGTCTAAGAAGTGTTTGAAGACTTTCTTGTTTTGGTGAATTTCTGTTTAACTGCTGTTAGATTTTGCAACCTTTGAATTGTAACACACTTGTATTTTGTTCTGAACTCCTAACTCGTGGAGATCAACTTTGTATCCTTTGTCCTGAAACACTCGTTCATAGACAATCCCTCTGCCTGAGGTTTATTCAGTTACTGTATGTTGACCTCTTCTGTATGACACTTTAGATAAAAGTATCTGTGAAGCAAATAAATGTAATTGTAAATATCAAACTGAAAATTGCTCCATAGGTGCTGTGCAATAGGTGCTGGTCGACCCTGTGCCCAGACTCCCAAAGGTCATGCAAAAAGACAATTACCCCTCAGGGATTAATAAAGTATATCAGAAAATGGCAAGCAATGAACCTCCAAAAATCCAGAATCCTTTTTTGTGCTTCATTTCAGAACAAGCATCCAAAGGTTTAGCTCATGTACCTATTTGAGAAATTAAAAACAATTAAATTATGTTGATTTTTTTCCTATTTCTGGTTGCTTTAGCAAAAACTATGAAATGTAAACCTCCATAATAAACACGTTATACTTCAGGTTTTAAATGTGTGTTGACCTAGGAGCTGGTAGGAAGAATTGAAAGAGAGTTATAGTTGGTGAGAAACACAAGCATTTCTGTAGGCCATTTTTTGTATTGTGTTTGTTTCGTCCAGCAATGCTGTTGACTAGATGGGTCCCTCTTGAGAAACCTTGTGTCATTAAAAAAAAAATAAACTCTTTTCTTGTGGAATGGAAATTTATTTTAAAGAAGCAGTTTAAGTTTCATTTTCACCTTAAAATGTTGATCCTCCTACAGCACCATGACTATAAAGTACATTTTTTAGGAATTCTTCCATTGAGGTTTTGATTATTTATCAGTACGTTTAGTGACCTATTATTATACCAGTCTGGGAGAAGGAAAATTGCTTCTAGTACTTGATGAATACGAACTTTCCACCTGTCTGACATCTAAGAATGGGAACAAATATTTTTTGTGCTTGCCAATGCTCAATGATTTTCTAGGACACTCAGTCTCTGCAGTTGCATTTTGCTCAAAGGTAAAATGTTGCAATTGTAAGCCTTCTGAAATTCATAAGAAAAGAAAAAAATCTGCACCAGAGCCCAACAGAGAGAATCTGTTAAAAACAGCAGTCAGGCACTTTCTAACACATTTTCAAGAGTTTTAAAAAAGAACGCAGAATTAATTAAGATAAATGGGGTCTGCCTAATCCTCTTCCAATTTCTACATCATCATTAATATTCAAGTATTCTTGGATGACATATTGAGACCAAGAACTCTAAATAAAATGATTTTTTTAATAAAGATTAGAAAATTAATTCTTAAAGAAATGGGAAAATTTTAGTAAACATGTATAGAGGAGCTTGGGACAACAATGATAGTAATGAGGTGTAACACTGGATCTTGATAAATGTTGGTGCACCAACCATCCCTCTATCCATTATCCAACCCACTATATCCTAACACAGGGTCACAGGAGCCAATCCCAGCCAACACAGGGCGCAAGGCAGGAACAAATCCCAGGCAGGGCGACAGCCCACACACACCAGGGACAATTTAGGACTGTCAATGCACCTAACCTTCATGTCTTTGGACTGTAGGAGGAAACCGGATCACCCAGAGGAAACCCACGAAGACACGGGGAGAACATGCAAACCCCACGCATGGAAGACTTGGGAAGCGAACCCAGGTTTCCGTACTGCAAGGCAGCAGCACTACCACTGTGCCACTGTGCCGCCCACACCAACCAGGTCACCCTATTTAATTAAAAAAAGGGTTTAAACAGAAACTATAAAAATAATAACATGCTGCTGTTGCTATTCTGTAGCCTTTCATGTCTGGTTTGGAGTGTCAGTTCTGAATGAGACGCCACCTTCTGTCAGCTCCTTGAATATATAGTCCACCCTATAAAAAGGGGCAGAGTCAGCTTCCCTCATTGGACGTCTACTAACAGAAACAGATGTTGCCATTAGTGACAGCACCCTTTATCTCACCCCATGGTGGGATTGCTTACCAAGGATTGCCAGGAGGGTAATCCTCAGAAACGCATGTGTGAAGAAGGATAGCTAGTAGAGATAATACAACACAATTAAAACACAATAAAATGCTGTCTTCTCTCAATTCTTGTAGGATTATGGAACAATCCATGCAATGCTAAAAAAAAAATCACGCAAAACCCCATCCTTGATTTTATGTCTAGCTAACCTAATCAGATTTCTATGAGATACAGTACTGATATTTCCTTAGATGTTTTTCACATTTTATTATTATGCAACATTAATTCACAGTGGATTTAATTTAGGTTTTTGATGCTGAACAATAGAAAAAGTCTCATAATGTGAAAGTAAAAGCAGATCTCTGTAAAATGGACTAAATTAATTTACGAATATAAAACACCAAATAGCTGATCATGAAATATCACCCTCTGTGATATGACAAATCTAAATCCTCACTAGCGCAGCAAATTGCTTTTAGAAATGAAAGCAGTTCTCTTCAAAAGTGGTCTAAATTAATAAAATATATAAAACAAAATAATTTATCACATTAAGCATTCGTCCCCTTTACTATATGACACACCTAAATTATCATTGGTGCAGCCAATTGGCTTTACAGAATTCATTCAAAGGAGATCACCTGTCTGTAGCCAAGGTGCTTCAATTGATTGTAGTATAGTTGCACCTGTAAGTAGAAGGTCCATCTTGTGGTGAGTCAGTATGGTGGCCTAATATGAGGGGCCAAACAGGCCATAAATCACATATTTCTGTGTGTAATCTATTGGTTTATGTGCGAACACTATTGGTTTATGAATATTTACTATCGGTTTGCGTGCATACTTTATTGGTTTGCGTGAGTACAATACTGGTTTCATTCATATGAACTATACTGGTTCGTGTCCGTATATTATCGGTTTGTGCGTGAACTATATCCGTTTGTACGTGCATACCACTGGTTTGCATATGAACAATATTGATTTGCATGTGTATATCACTGGTTCCAGTACGATTTGTTATTGGTTTGTGAGTGAACTGTATTGGTTTACGCTTGCATGTTATCGGTTTGCGTATGAACTATATTGGCTTGTGTTCTGTGTCGGTCTAACAATGGATTTGCGTATGCACTATATTGGTTTCATGCACGTCTTATACTGGTTTCGTGTGGGTAACCTGTCGATTTTGCGCTTGAACTCTGTTGGTTGTATGTGTGCACTATGTCGGTTTCGGGTATGAAACATATTGGTTATACGTGCGCACCCTATCGCAACTCTGTGTATGAACTATATCGGTTCTGCGTGTGAACTATATTGGTTGTTCACGTGATCTTCAGCGGAAATGGGTGGGGCAAGAAACAGGACCTCAGGGGCCGGTAGAGTCATGGAGTGTAAAGACAAGTGGCTAGGAGACGCATTTGCGTTTAAACAGCACTATATATTTTTTTCCGCACAATACGTTTGCGAAAGGACTTGGTGGTAATTATTACTATTTAACAGAATCTACCCTTGAGTCTGTAATGAACACAAGGCTGAAGTTAAGTACGTATTGGGCCGTCTTCTTATTTGCTTCCAGGATTATGTTTGCTCGCACCCAGCCACAGTACTTTTTCACACAACTTTTGAAACCAGTTATTCATTCTGAAGGCAAAATATTCAACGTTTACTAACACCTTTATCCAACATACAACATTTAGATACTACTGGTTACATTCGCCCAGTGCCCCCCGCGCCGCACAGACAGGTGAAGTGTCTTGTTTATGGTCACATACTGTCATTATCAGGACTTGAACCCACGAACACAGTTTAAAAGTGCAGTCTTAAACACTACGCCACAATCTTGCACATCTACAACGTGTATATTAATTGGCATAATATAAACTTGTCCAGGACGGATTCCATTGTTAAAGTTGAGTTTAATATTTTCAACCCGTTCAAGTTTTGGTTGAAAATCTGGAATATTTATTTTTTCAAATAATGGATCAGTTTGCGGATTAATGTACACACTGTAGAATATTTTGCCTTGCTGTTAATATAGAAGAAGAAGCTGGTTTGTGAATAAGTAGCTGACTGCAAGCTTATACTTGATGTAGCTAGAAGTGAATAAAAAGGCAGCTGAATGTGCACCTAACTTAAAAATAATTACCACCAAACCCTTTCACAAACATACTGTGACGTGCAAAAGTATTCAATCCCTTTGAAAGTTGTCATAATTTTGTGCAAGACAAAATATTTGTACACATATTTATTCATTCAGTATTTTTTCTTATGCTGTAACAAAACATTTCCAAAATCAAAATAAACTATTTTATGTAGACATTTAATTGAAGAAGAAAATCTCCAAAGTTAGTGTTTACATAAGTGTTTAAACCTCTGTGCTTTGGAAGCTCCAGGTTTACACCAATGACAAATTAATTACAAAGGTGGCAGACATTTGACAGTCATATTGAACATAATGAGGTGCTACTTTCTCTCTGGATATAAAAAGCCCCCTTCGTAGGGGCCGTAGTCTTTGGTGGACAGTCTGAAAAAATGAAGAGAGAGGAGCATTCTGCTGATGTGAGAAACAAAGTTATTGAAATGCACAAGGTAGCAGGAAATAATTATAAAAATATCAAGAGTTTGAATGTCCCATTGCGCACTGCTGGATCCATCATCAGAAAGTGGAATGTTCATCACAGCACTCAAACTCTTACTAGAACAGGCTGTCCCTCAAGACTGAACATCAGAGTTAGACATCAACTGGTGAGAGAGGAGACTAGAAATCCAACCGTCACTCGCAGATGTTTGCAATGCTTTTTGGCTGAAACTGGAGTGAAGGTGCAGGGGTCCACAATTTCAAGAGCTCTCCATTAAACAGGCCTCTACAGGAGGGTGGCAAGAAAGAAACCATTCCTTAAGATGGTCCACATAAAAGGACATATGGCATTTTTCCAGTTAAATGTGGGGAGAAGGGTTTATGGTCAAATGAAACCAAAATAGAACTTTTTTCTCAGACTTCAAAGAGGTACAGAATGTGTGGCGTAAAACAAACACTGCCCATGCCACAAGAAACACCAGACCTACAGTGGAATATGGTGGTGGCAAAATCATGCTATGGGTATGTTTTTCATGTGCTGGGACTGAGAATCTTGTCAGAGTTGAAGGGACAATAGATGGGCCCAAATACCACACAATATTGCAGGAGAACTCGTTCCAGTCTGCTATGAATTTAAAGCTCAGGAGAAGATTCATCTTTCAAGATGACAATGACCCTAAGCATTAGACCAAAGTGACACTGGGATGGCTCAAAAACAGACAGGTGAATGTTTCGGAATGGCCAAGTCAAAGCCCTGATCTTAACCCTGTTGAGAATCTGGGGAACTGTTTGAAAACTGCTGTTCAGAGATACCATCCTACCAACATACAGGGGTACCTAGAAATCATGCCAAGAAGAATAGGGAAGAATCACACCTGAGCAATGCACACAACAGAGGCGTATTTACATACCCAAAAAGAATGAAGGCTGCTACTTCAGCAAAAAGGTTCTTGACAAAGTATGAATATGTTGGGCTTGAATGCTTAGGCAAACAATCACTTTGGAGTTTTTCTTTAGTTATTTGGAGTTTGATAACGTTTTGTTACAGCACAAGAGTTCACTTTAAAAATACAAAAATGGATAAATATGTGGACAAATCTTTTGTCATGCGGAAAATTAGGACGACTTTTAACGGGATTGAATACTTTTGCACGTCACTATATGTTTGTGAAAGGGCTTGGTGGTAATTTTTTACCAGTATTTTCCCTTATTTCTGAAATGATCACAGGGCTGAAGTTAGGTACACATTCAGCTGGCATTTTATTCACTCCCAACTACTTCCAGTATAAGCTTGCAGTCAGCTACTTATTCACACAGCTTTTGCAAAGCAGCTTCTTATTCTATTATAACAGCAAGACAAAATAATTCTACAGTGTGTACATTAATCGGTATCATTACAGTCTGATCCATTATTTGAAAAAATAAATATTCCACATTTTAGTCCAGCATGGGTCAAAATGGTTAAACTCTAATTTAACAAATGAATCTGTCCTGGACAGGTTTATATATGCCAATGTCACAAAACTATGAAAATTAACGTGGCCCAACGTCATTTAACACTTTACAGTACCCATTAAATATCACAGTAAATCCCATTTATCTGATATTGAAGTGGGAATACATTGTCAGTTTCACCCTGATACTCGCACTGGGCAGAGCAAAACTCCGCTGCATCTTAAAAAAAGTATCTGTCTTTTCACAAAACTGTGAAAGGTAAGGTGGCCCAATATGATGTAACTGACCCATGCAGGTCCTAAATGTTAAATGTTTAGCTTTTCAAAGAATTGACACATTTAGTCAATTAATATACACGTTACAGATGTGCAAACATTGCGGTTAGGGCTTTGCACTTTCAACCCTTTGTTCGTGGGTTCAAGTCCTGGGACTGACACTGTGTGACCCTGAGCAAGTCACTTCACCTGTCTGTGCGGCGCTGTGCAGGTTCGCCGGGCATAATAAATCTAACTTGTAGTAACTAAATGTTATGTTGCATAAAGACGTCAATCGTAAATGTTGAATATTTTGCCTTTAGATTTAGTAACAGCTTTGCAAATACTGTGTGAACAAGTACAGCTGCGGGTTGCAAGCAAACATGTAGATGGGACCGAATAAGGAGACGGCTGAATACATACCTAATTTCAGTCTTGCGTTCATTACAGACTCAAGGGTAGATTCTGTTAAATAGTAATAATTACCACCAAGTCCTTTCGCAAACGTATGGTGCGGAAAAAATATATAGTGCCGATTAAACGGTGATGCGTTTCCTAGTCACTTGTCTTTACACTCCATGACTCTACTGGCCCTTGAGTTCCTGTTTCTTGCCCCACCCATTTCCGCTGAAGATCACGTGAACAACCAATATAGTTCACACGCAGAACCGATATAGTTCATACACAGAGTGGCGATAGGGTGCACACGCATAACCAGTATGTTTCATACCCGAAACCGACATAGTGCAAACATACAACCAATAGAGTTCAAGCACAAAATCGACAGGTTACCCACATGAAACCAGTATAAGACGTGCATGAAACCAATATAGTGCATACGCAAATCCATTGTTAGACCGTCACAGAACGCAAGCCAATATAGTTCATACGCAAACCGATAACATTCAACTGAAAATCAATACAGTTCACTCACAAACCAATAACAAATGTACTGGAACCAGTAATATACACACGCAAATCAATATAGTTCATATGCAAACCAGTGGTATACATGTACAAACGGATATAGTTCACGCACAAACCGATAATATACGGACACGAACCAATATAGTTTATATGAATGAAACCAGTATTGTACGCAGGCAAACCAATTAAGTATGCACGCAAACCGATAGTAAATATTCATAAACCAATAGTGTTCACACGTAAACCAATAGAATACACACAGAAACATATGATTTATGGCCTGTTTGGCCCCTCATAGCCTAACCTACACAATGAAGACAAAAGAACACTCAGTGAAAAGGTGATTGAGGAACAAACATGAGAGGGTGAAGACAAGAAAAGTATCCAAGTCACTGAATATTACTGGGAGTCGAGTTAAATCAAACATTAAGAAATGGAAAGAGTAAGCAGAGAGCAGTCTAGGATAGGCTGTCTACAAAACATGAGTGATTGTGCAAGAAGAAGACTAGTGAGGGAGGCCACCAAGAGACATATGATAACTCTGGAGGACTGACAACCTACAGTGGGCTGAATTTGAATGATTGTGCAGATCTGGGTGCTTCACCTGTCACAGCTTTATAGGAGAGTAGCAAAGAGAGTGCCACTGTAAAAACATGAAAATGCTCACGACATGACATTTCAGCTAAACGCTCCAAGAAGGCATGTGGAAGACTCTGAAGACAGCTGAAAGAAAGTTATGTATATATAGATGAAGAACATGCCAGACTTCCAAACGAGGCTCTGCATTCAGAACTAAACTTCTTGACAACTAAAGAAACTGAACAACTAATTTATAAATCCAGACATCATTACTATGAACATGGAGAGAAAGCTAATAAGCTTTTAGCTCAACAAATTCACAAGCAAGAAGTCCACAACACAATCCCAGTAATCACCAACACGAACGGAGACAAAATCATCGACCACAAAAATATAATGCACACATTTAGAGACTACTATAAATCCTTATATACTATTGAATTTAAAGAAGACAATACACAATCTAATGCATTTCTGGATACATTACAGATACCACAAATAGACACTTTTAGTGCAGAGGAACTCGATAAACCTCTGGCGTTATCAGAATTACTAGATGCTATAAAGTCACTTCAAGGCGGGGAAGCAGCAGGCCCTGATGGCTACCCTGCAGAATTTTATAAGAAATTCACCACTCAGCTAGCTCCCCTCCTATTAGCAACATTTACAGAAGCCAGAGACAATCAAACTCTTCCTCAAACTTTACACCAAGCATTAATCACCGTTTTTCCAAAACAAAATAAGGACTTATTACAATGTGCATCATACCAACCAATTTCACTTTTGAATAATGACGTTAAAATACTCTCAAAAATCATAGCTAGAAGGATGGAGAAAGTGCTCCCTTCGGTAATATCACAAGATCAAACTGGATTTATCAAGGGCCGACACTTATCTTCAAATCTTTGACGCCTGTTTAATGTAATATCCATCCATCCATCCATTATCCAACCCGCTGAATCCAAACAGGGTCACAGGGGTCTGCTGGAGCCAATCCCAGCCAACACAGGGCACAAGGCAGGAACCAATCCTGGACAGGGTGCCAACCCACCGCAGGACACACACAAACACACCCAGCACACACAAGGGCCAATTTAGAATCGCCAATCCACCTAACCTGCATGTCTTTGGACTGTGGGAGGAAACCGGAGCGCCTGGAGGAAACCCACGCAGACACGGGGAGAACATGCAAACTCCACGCAGGGAGGACCTGGGAAGCGAACCCAGGTCTCCTAACTGCAAGGCAGCAGCGCTACCACTGCGCCACCGTGCCGCCCTAATGTAATATCCTCACCAACTAAATCAAACACCCCAGAAATATTATTATCATTGGATGCAGAAAAAGCATTTGACATGATTGAATGGAAATACCTTTTTACTACATTGGAGAAATTTGGGTTTGGCCCGAAAATTTGTGCATGGATCAAATTACTGTATACCAATCCAGAAGCTTCAGTTTGTATCAACAACATTTGTTCAGACTACTTTAAACTAGAACGTGGTACTAGACAAGGATGCCCCTTGTCACCACTACTGTTTGCAATCACCATTGAACCACTGTCAATACACTGTCGAAATACTGATCAGATAAAGGGAATTATCACAGAAGGACTGGAACAGAAAATTTCATTATATGCAAATGATATAATACTGTATATATCAGACCCACAAAATTCTGTGCCTGCAGTCTTAACAGCACTCACAGAATTTCAAAGGATCCCTGGTCTCAGAATTAATCTGAATAAAAGTGTACTCTTTCCAGTGAATTCTCAAACATATATTAGATTAGACACCCTACCTTTTATCATTGCAGAAAAGTTTAAATACCTAGGGGTAAACATCACAAGTAAACATAAAGCTCTTTATCAACAACATTTTGCCGTCTGCATGGAAAAAATTAAGCAAGACTTGCATAGATGGTCAACCCTATATCTCACTCTAGCTGGAAGAATTAACACTGTTAAGATGAATATTCTTCCTAAGCTCCTTTTTTTATTTCAAAACATCCCAATATACATCAGTAAATCATTTTTTAAGCAATTAGATTCAACAATAACCTCATTTATTTGGAATTCAAAACATCCACATATCCAAAGAGCGACCCTTCAAAGACAAAAGGCAGAAGGCGGCATGGCTCTACCTAACTTCCAGTTTTATTACAGGGCAGCAAATATACAAGCTATAAAAACCTGGACACAAACAGAAGAACATACATAGGCCTGGTCCGCAATAGTAGTAAAATCCTGCAGTACTTCTTTATATTCCCTGCTCTGTGCCCCAATAATATAAGTTAATAATAAGTTATCGGCAATATTCTAATAACCCAATTGTGCTTCACTCACTTAGAATATTGAACCAATGTAGAAAGCATTTTAAGAAGGAGAAGCTTTTATCTGTGGCACCTCTGCAAGAGCACCACCTCTTTCAACCTTCGCAAACATATGCAGTTTTTAATATCTGGAAAAAATTTGGTATTAACTTGCATAGAGATCTTTATATAGACAATGTCTTTGCATCCTATGAACAATCACATTCCAAATTTAACATTCCAGCTACACATTTCTTTCACTATCTTCAAATTAGGAACTTTGTTAAAAAGAACCTGCCTGATTTTCCTCATCTTGCACCCTCATCCATGCTGGAAAAAATATTGCTCAATCTCAAGGACTCAGACACCATCTCTGCAATATATAAAATCATTTTACAGTCCCTCCCTTTTAAAGATCCAAGAGGACACTGGGAAAAAGATCTCTCAATTAATATATCAGAAAAGGAGTGGAAAGTAGCAATGCAGAGAATTCACTCGAGCGCCATATGCGCAAAGCATACAATTATTCAACTCAAAATTATATATCAAGCACATCTGTCTCATCTAAAACTCTCCAAAATGTTTCCAGGGCAAGATCCAAGCTGCGAACGCTGCAATCAAGTCCCAGCCTCACTGGGTCACATGTTCTGGGCCTGCACCAAATTAACATCATTCTGGACCAAAATTTTGAATTACCTTTCAGACAGCCTTGGTCTCACAATCCATCATAACCCATTAACAGCTGTGTTTGGGGTTCTTCCAGCTGGGTTTAAAGTGGAGAAGGACAAACAAACTGTGATTGCGTTCACTACACTTTTGACACGCAGACTTATTCTGCTAAACTGGAAGAATCCAAGCTCTCCTCTTTCAAGTCAGTGGGAAACCAATGTTTTATACTATTTGAAATTGGAAAAAATCAAATACTCAGTTAGAGGATCTGTACAGATTTTTTTCAAAACATGGCAGGATCTAATCAGTAATATTTTAAAATAAGCTCTTAAAGCACAGAGGAAGCAATTATTTCTGTATTTCTTTGTCTTCTACTTTTAACTCTATTGGCTTATCAAACTTATTAATTTAGGTATGTTTACAAGCCTTAAATTTTACGCCGTTTGCCTTGCTCTCTCTCTCAGGGGTGGGGGTCGACTTGTTCCTAATTTTACTTTTTGTAAAAATTGATGGATTTGTATGGAATGATTGCAATAAAATGAATAAAATTTCAAAAAAAAGAAAGAAAGTTATGTGGTCTGTTGAGACAAAAAAATTGAGGTTTTTGGCCATCACAGTGAACACCACCATTCTTAAAAACACACTATTGCCACTGTGAAGTATGGTAGTGGAAGCATCATTGGTAAGTGATGCTTCTCTGCAGGAGGTCCTGAAATTCCTGGGAGGATAAAGGGTAAAAAAATGCAGAAAAATCCAGGGAAAAAAACGAAGGGATTGTGCAAGAAAATGACTAGTAAAGGAGGCCACTGATAGACATGGAAGAACTCTAAAGGAGTTACTAGCTACAGTGGAAGAAATTGGAGAGACTGTGCAGACGACTGTTGTCCAAGTGCTTCACCACCAGCAGCTTTATCAGAGAAAAGCCATTGTTAAAAAAAGCAAATGACAGGCCAGCAGAAAGCACAATGGAGTCTCTGAAGTCAACTGGAGGAAGTTTCTCTGGTCTGGTGATACTAAAATATTGAACTTTTCAGCCATCACACTAAATGCTATGTTTGAAGATTGCTCATTATCAAAAACACACTATCCGTAGCGTGAAGCATGGTGGTCATAGCATGGTGCTGTGGAGATGTTTCGCTGCAGTAGGCCTTGAAGGATTGTGAGAGTTGAAGGTAAAATGAATGCCGTAAAATGCTGGGAGATCCTGGAGGAAAACCTGATGCACTCTGCAAGAAACCTGCACCTCGGGAAAGCAACAATATTAATAACCTGGAGTTGCTGAGTCAGAGTCCAGGTCAGAGATCCAGTAGAAATGGCTGTTCACGTGTGATCCGTCTACAATCTGACAGAGCTTGAGCAGCTTCACCAAGAAGAATGGAGAAAATGACAGAGTCCAGATGTGCAAACACAGTAGGGACCAGTACATATAGACTCATGTCATGGCTTCCAACTATGAATCTACTGCGTATGTGTTAGCTTTGTGCTGAAAAGAGGACCAGGAGCAGACTTTAAAATTAGAATATTTCAACATCAGAATACTGAAACAAATTTGGCGAGAATAAGCCATGCAGCCTAATGTTGCTCATCAATCACTGTTTAAATAGTGCAAATATGCCAAAATGTTATCCAGCTCAGTTTTGGAAGTCTTCATAGTATTATTAGTTGGTAATTAATTCCACTTTACTTATGCTTATTTTAGGTATGTCTGATAAAGAATGAAACACAGCACTTGCTTCTGGTTGCTGGTTGGTAGCTTAAAAAAATGCATAATATTATAACAATAACATACACATTTTATAATAGTCTATGAAAATAAAAAAGAATGACACCCATACAATGACTAAACAGTAGAAACAACTAAATCACAGAACCATAGAAAGAAGTGAAGTAACACAGCACTAGAGGAACATACTGAATAAAAGCCAACACGTGCTGAAATTTCTTCAAGTCGTTTATATTCCAATACACCAAAGGGACCGCTAATGAGTTTACTTTAGGCTAATGGCAGCAGACAGCTGTCGACAAGCCAGTCAGTAATTAGGACCATACTTTAAAGATTTGTGGATATGTCAGACTTTGACAGAGCAAGAAAATTTATGCATGGCTTAACATCAGGTGCCTTCAGGGACTTCTTTAACCCTTTTGAAGTTATATGTGAGTGTAATGGATGACAATCCCGGAATCCCGGCCTGGATTGAACAAAGACCCTTACCCAGCTGGGGGACCAGTGCAATTGAAGGACTGGAGGAGAGAATCACTGATAAATATTTTCTTATCAATATGCTAGATGGCCGCTTCCCTAAGTTAGGATTCCCACACAGATACCCACAGGGCATGCTGGGACCTGTAATCTCTTTAAGCAGCCCTGTTGGGTTCCGTTGGGGTCACCAGCGGGAGCTGATGGTGTCCTGATATGGCAGGAAAAACAGTTAATTAGGTTCTTGAGTAAATTGGGAGATGTGAGCAAAAGGTAAAAACAAATAAAAATTTAAAAAAAAAAAACAAAGCAACTGAAACCCAGACAAAAGGCAAAATTCACAGTCAAATAACAGGCAATAAGTCAAAAATCAGGCAAGACACGATAATTAATTGTGCGAGAAGCCAAAAATGTAAATAAGGTTTTATCCGCAGATCAGATAAAAGTCCGAGCAAAAGGCTGACCTTTCATCCCATCTGAACACAACCCTAGAAATGCAGGATGTAACCCTAACAACGGTACGCAAAATGGCTTCCCTAACAGGAAAAGGCTACAAAACATCAATCTTCAGCCTAAATGATAACAGATGGGATTCACAATCCCTACTTTGCGGGACTTCTGATCGACCCCGAAGTGCTTATATTAGGCTACCTCCGGGTCCAAGATAAAAGAGACCACTCAAACTCATCCAGGCAAGTTGGAGCTGGGTAGAAGAAGGATAAAATTCACCTGGAAGAGTGGAAGGAGAGAAAGGAAAAAGAGAAGGAGAAGAATTTTGCTTGGTTCACGTCACTTTCACACCCCTTGTTCAGGGTACATTGTGCACATAAACCTTTTATTTATACTGGGACTTGTGTCTGTTAGGTTATTTCTAGGGTTTGGGGTGCTGCAATGCCCCCTAGTGGTCACAATGAGCTATCCACTTTTTGTTAATTACGTATTCTTGTAAGAATGTGTCATATTCAAAAATAATAGGTGTGATAAGAGAAGAACACAAGGACACAGATTAAGAATTGGGGAGCTTCTGCGTATATTGGTATAAAGTTCCAGTTGTCCAAATAAAGGCCAAAACGCAGTAAAACAAACACCTGACAACAACAGAATGGTTTCTCTGATCTTTTATGGAGGCATAGGAGGAGATACAATTAACATGGAGGAAATTAAATCAAAAAGCGGAGGTGAGGTTGATTGAACAAGCCGGAGATGACATCAGAAGCAAAAGGGACGGAACTAAGGTCATCGAGATGAGACTGGAAGTGAGGCAATTCGGCAGAGCCGGAGGAGGAGTCTTCTGAAGGTGGATATGGGAGCGTTACGCCCGGTATTCTGTCAATAAAAGGAAAAATAAGCATTAGTGCTCTGTTCCAGTCCCTTATTTTTCATTCTTTCATGCCCTATCGAGCCCTTTTGCTGTTAACTCTTTGAGGGCTGAATATTTTTTCCAAAAAACAGTTTTCTGAAAGGCAATGGCTTCACACAGAAATCAACATAAAACATCTGTTGCTGCATGCTGTGGCTGCCAGTTTGCCAAGAATGTGCGGCAGGCTTGCTGCCAGGCTGTCTTTGTGTGGCTTGGGCAGCCGCAGCGGTCACTGTCGCAGTTCATTGCAATCTGGATTCTATCTCTTATCAATGTTAAGTGGCAGTCCTCCCAGGTGAACAGTGCCATAGGATAGATATGAATGGTACTATGTAATAGATAGATAGATATGAAAGACACTATATAAAAGAGATATAGATAGATAGATATGAAAGGCACTATATAAAAGAGATATAGATAGATAGATATGAAAGGCACTATATAAAAGAGAGATAGATAGATAGATGTGAAAGGCACTATATAACTAATAGATAGATAGATAGATAGATAGATAGATAGATAGATAGATAGATA
>JANRMT010049829.1:31786880-31816271 GCA_026402145.1 Polypterus bichir lapradei | reverse complement strand
ATAGATAGATAGATAGATAGATAGATAGATAGATAGATAGATAGATAGATAGATAGATAGATAGATAGATATGAAAGGCACTATATAAAAGAGAGAGATAGATATGAAAGGCATTATATAAAAGAGAGATAGATAGATGGCAGCTACTTGAACCTGTTCAGTACCACGAATAGCTGGGGACCAATCCGCTGAAGCTGGAACCTCACATTCGTCTTCGATTGCTTGTATCGAAATCGGAGTCCAATAAGTCATAGTCCAGTTCAGAGAGAATGGGCAAAACGTCATCCCTGGAGTATTCTGCTTTACGCATCCGCTTGGATCTCTCGCCAGGTGTCACGGCCATTTTTGCTGTTGTTTGTGCCTTGCTACTCATGGGAGTGCAGAAAATCTCGGTTAAAACCAAAGAAACTAGCAGCAAGACTCCAACTAAAACATAATGGTTGGTTTTGTCGCAGTTTACAGTTGATTACCATCGTCAACTCCTCCTTTTGACAAAAGTTGACATCAGCCTTGAAAGAGTTAAATAGGGTAGAATGTAATTACACAGTATATATTAGAAAAGTTCATAAAACCCATGTTTTGTAATCACATATTTTAATGGCTTTTGTTGAATGAAATAGTTTTCACACACCTCAAATTCCAACTGAATGATATAAAAAACTGCATTGATTGGTGTATTAGTGTTAGTGTTATTTGGTTCATTTCAGTTTGTCTACCAATCTAATAAAAGTACAGAGGACACCATGCTTCATCTATTATGTGACCACTTAGAGGGCATCAAGACTCACTCGAGACTCCTGTTTGTAGACTTCTTATCAGCTTTTAACACCCCACCTTCTCACTGAGAGACTTTAAATTTAAGTGATTTAAATTTGGTAGGGTGGATGATTAACTGTTTAATAGACAGGACTCGTATAGTGAAAGTCAATGGTTGTCTATCTGACATGCTGTCCTCATCACAAGGTCCCCTCAAGGTTCTGTTCTTTCACGTCTTTTGTATGTCCTCTACACTAATGGTTCTCACAGTACATTTGAAGGCAGATTCATCTTAAAATCTGTTGATCACGGGCTTAAAGTAGAGAAAGACAAACAAACTGTGATTGCATTCACTACACTTTTGACACGCAGACTTATTCTGATAAACTGGAAGAACCCAAACTCTCCTCTTTTAAGTCAGTGGGAAACCGATGTGTTATATTATCTGAAATTGGAAAAAATCAAATACTCAGTTCGAGGATCCGTACAGACTTTTTTCAAAACATGGCAGGATCTAATCAGTAATATTTTAAAATAAGCTCATAAAGCACAGAGAATTTTTTAATTTAGGTATGTTTAAAAGCTGTAAAAGTTTTACGCCGTTTGGCTTGCTCTCTCTCTCAAGGGTGGGGATTGATCTGTTCTTAACTCAATTTTTCTTTTTGTAAAAACTAGATTGCTTTGTATGGATTGCAATAAAATTAATAAAAAAAAAAAAAAATCTGTTGATCACTCAGTGATGGTAAGCCTACTGAATGGGGATGAAAGTAGTTTTTTTTACCTGGTGTGATGAGTCTTTTGCACACCTAAATATTTCATATAGTAAAGAATCGCTTATTGCAGTCTATATTTCTTAAACTCTTTTTTATTTAAATAAGTACCTGGTGAAAGGTTAAAATCTTCATTGCACTTTGTAAACATGGCAGTTTACAGATCTGCATTTAGGGAGCTTGTTTCCTGTTCATTTCTAAATAAGCTAAGGTTAGTTTTTCCTTTCCCGCTTGCATATGTTACTATTACAAAGACTGTTTAGCTGAAATGGTGTGATTTCAAGGCGTTACAGAGGCTCATACAAGTAACTAATGTGACGATGTGATCCCACCCACGCGAGCGACTCTGCTGACATTCCTGTAACTTGTATTGGGGTCTGTAGTGCTGTCCAGAGCAGCTATGAATGTGTAAAATATACCAATTATAAAGGTTGATATTACACCTGTCAAGGTAAACATGAAGGAGTGAATTAATCAATAATTAAGGTTACACAGAATTTTTCCCTGTTAAAATTCAGACAATTCTAAAAATTCACCAATTCTGTTTAGACTGGAGTTTTTCAAATTTGGTGGTTGTTGCTTGTGGAAGGAGAATTTTAGGGTAACATAGCTTATATCTTAAAGAAATAGCATAAAGGGTTAATGAATGTCAAACACCTTTCAGGGTATGTCAGGAAGCCAGATAGGGGTCAAGTAAACAACAAAATGTACTGAAAGATGACTAAGAGATGACTAGAAGTCACCAGATGTCCTGTAAACAACCAGAATGGACAGTTGTTATAATCACAGAAATGTCAATGATTGTGGCGCAACTCAAAGGTATAAGAAGAACCAAAATATAATACAACAGACTTTTATTTTATAGAAATCATTTTGGTGTAAACCAATGAACCAACCAGAGTAAAAAGTATGCATTGATTGACCCTGCATGTAAATTCAACAGTTTATAAAATGAACCTCTATTTGTTTTCTCTGACCATGCTGTAACAGACTGCTTTTAATGAATGCTCCCTCTAAGGCATTTTGCCGAGGAATAATTAAAAGATACAATGAACAGTTTTTCTCCTGCCTGATAACTGATTTGTCCTGTTAGGGGATGTTTCTTTCTTTAATGAGATGTTAAATTTCAACCACATGCTTCACCCCATATTCAACACATCTCACTCTACTGAGACTTCTTTTTCTTCATGAAATTAAATTTGAGAAGAAATTCATTAAAAAAACGAAGCAGACTCTAGACTTGGTAACAAAAATGATAATAAGAAATGTTTCAAAGAATGGAAGAATCGCAGGGACAACTGTATCTCAAGGAGAGTATTTTGAAGGTGACTTAAAGGGGATTCCTGAACGATTTATAATAATTTTTTTAAAGTCTAGGAATTTTTCAGTTCCCTCTCATATGTGTGTATTATATATGTTCTGTTTATATTTCAATGTCATATGTTCAACAAGCTTATATACGGTATTACAGTTTCATGGTTTTAAGACTACCAGGAAAAGATATGAATTGTTCAAAATATCACAAGTATATAACTTCATTGAATAATGGAAAAGATGAACACATTTCACCATAATTTACTTTATCGTATTTAAGAACTGTGGACTGACAAGAAGGGACTGGGTGGTCTTTTGACTTTAGAATACTTTAGCTTTATTTTCCCCAGCATGAATACCAGTAGGAGCTTTGCTTTCCTTTACTCTTTGGCCATCTGAACATATCATCCACTGTATAATAAAACGCCAAGTTCTATGCATATGTAAAGTCCCTCAGAGCAATCTGATTGGTCAGTTTCTCTTTATTGTTATTGGCTAGTTTGGCTTTGGTGACGCGATTGAAAGTGGGACTGTGAGTATGAGACACACAGGGAGGAGAAAAGGCATAGGAGGCACACTGAGAGAGTCAGGACGGGAAGTATAAAACCAGACAGGAGGTGAGGAAGGCACCTCGAAAATAATGACAGAGTCTAAGGAGCAGGGAATGCTGGTTAAGAGAGGTTCAGTCACACATGGATACCGAGGAAAAGCCCTGAAGGTACACGAGGTGTATGAGAGAGCAAACATTTTTAAATTATTCTATTACCTGTCTTTGACAGAAAGCATGGCTAGTATATTATACAATCACACTGACTTTTACAATTTTAACCACTAGAGAATGACAAGTTAAGGATTCTTCTCCCTTATCTGTTTTGTAAATGTAATTTTCCTTTTATTGTTCGTAAACTACTTTCAGCTATACTTGCGCATGAAAATGTCCAATATAAATTATTGCTCTGTTGTTTTGTTTATTGCATATTGTATGTGATTTTATTAAATTTGTCTTTTTGCTTATTTTATTTATATTATATCTGTAAATGGGCAGTATGGTGATGACATGGTCAGCACTACAGCCTCATGCATCCAACATCCTGGAATGAAATCTTCACCTGGCCACAGTCTATGTGGAGTTGGCACATTTTCCACCTGGCTGTGTAGGTTTTCCTCCAATTTCTATGTTAAGATACTTGGTTAGTTTAAAATGGCCATGCATGATTGAGTGTGTGTGAGTGAGTGTGTATGAGTGTACCTGTGTTTTAACAGACAGCCTGATGTTGTCTATGCTCCCTATGACTCTACGATTGTCTTCAGTAAAAATATTGATGGATGGATGACATGAGAGATTATGCTATGCTGTATATGAGATGACAATAATAGAGGTGAAAACAAAACCTCCTGTTTGGAAAATTAAACCTCCCAGGGCTCAGCTACTGGTTGGGCTAAATGTTATTAGTATAATGTAGCTTTCATATTTCATATCAGCCTCACTAACCAATTCATATATAATTCAGCTTGAGTCATCCTTCAGACTTTTTTGACTTTTAATCCCTTTGCAGACAAATAACTTTGCTTTTCAAGAAGTTCATTTGGTGTCACGGCTAAAGGGTACATTTAGAATGGTATGGAATGGTCCATGTAAATTTCACCACAGGAGATCACTCAATGGAAGATTTCACAATACAATTACAATACAATAATAAACAACCAAGTGCTTTTAACTTGTATATTCTTTGTGATCAGTTATTTTATTTGAATTCAGAAAAACAAGAGGACAATAACAAATTGTTGAAATGGAATTTTCAAAGAGAAACTTGTAAGAGAACACCCCCCACAAACCATCCCCACCCACCATTGGCACCAATCCCAAACCCACCCCACCCCGGAGCTGTATAAAGAGGGATAAGTAACATTAGAGTTTAAAACATACGCAGGTCACTGACAAGTCCCAGAAGCCAAAATGCTCTGCAGAACAATGAAGACTACCAAAATTATACCAAATTATTTCAAGAGTTTGCTGCCAACCACGACTTGATCAAGGAGCTAGTGCTTTCCCATTTAATAACAGTATGTGCAGATACTCTATTGATCCATCTGGCAGACAGTTCTAATAGAGCAAGACTGCAAAAAGTAGACTTCCAGACAGAGAAAGTGACGGGTTCAGGATTCTACCAATTATTAACACAAATAAAGGTAGAGTAAAATGAACAGGAAATTAAATCAAGTGAACAACCTAAGTAATATTTAATTTAAAACTAAACACTTTGGATCAAATGAAGTAAGCAAGCTACATAGATAGACAGATTGGTACGGGGGTGGCTTAATGTCTGTGCACGTCAACTGCTACATATCTATTGTGGTGTGTGTGTGTGTGTGTCTTGATTTCTTTCTCTTCATCATCCAGCATGTGCTCTGGTAAAGCAAACAAGCTGTCAGCTATCTTTACTTGTAAATTCCTTTGAGTGTGTGTGCGAGCACACACAGGCATGTGTCTCCATATATGGTGCAGAAATAAAAATTCTAATTAAATTAAAGTTTGTACAGCAGTAACAGTTGAATAAACAGTAGGTCAAACTGTTTTTGAAGGATATGCAGATAAGCAAATCAATAGGCCTACAGCCTATAACAAGACAAACACAATGCAACTTGTTTAAAAAAGAAATTATCTTTTTTTTCAGAATCTATTGCTTTACATATTGTCATGTTCATGCAAATAATGGGCAGCTTAAGAGCTCTTATGACTTCAGTTCCCTACAGCTCCAGAAGTTGGCGCTGTGTCCTAATGCTTTTTCTTTTCCTCTTTTCTCTTCCTCTTCCTCCCTCTGCAGAGTGGAACATTGACGGCTATAACACCATTAATGTCACAGTAAGAGAACAGACAGACTGTGATAAAGAGTCGGGGCGCCACCCTGGTGACCCCTATAACTGAAGTGAAATAATCACAAAGATACATGCAATAACTGTGGAAACGTCTTACCAGATGTAAGTTCCCAATTGAACTGTCTGAAAACGGCGGATCTTTCCTTCTGGCAGAAAGAGGCAGGACCAGGTGGACATACACCAGAAATGACGTCAA
The DNA here is from genome assembly GCA_026402145.1 of Polypterus bichir lapradei. Lineage (NCBI taxonomy): Eukaryota > Metazoa > Chordata > Cladistia > Polypteriformes > Polypteridae > Polypterus > Polypterus bichir. Next base: position 31,810,358 of record JANRMT010049829.1, on the reverse strand, counting down.
GGTGTTATAGAAGTCAATTGTCTAGTCTGCCGAGGAGGGATGAGTAAAGGCATTAGGACACAGTGCCAACCCCTGGAGCGGCAGGGAATTACAATATCCAGAGCTCTTAAGCTGTCCCTTCTGCTCACGCTTGTGACAATAGGTTTCCACAGACACGCACATACAGACACCATACTAAAATAAACTATTCTGAATGTACTGAACATCATAAAATCAGAATGTGAACTTAACTTGTGTCACACACGGGCGATTAGGAGGCAGTCAAAGAGCCTAAAGGTGAGTAAAACATCGCGAGATAAGGGTTGTCACGTGGTACTTACCGGAACTCTTTTCTCTCATCAACAGAAAACAAGAAGAAAAATAATACCGCAACTTCCGGGTTCCAAAATGGCCGTGATGACATCACTTCCGGCCACCACTGATGACGTCACTTCCGGCCCCCACAAAACACCTCACTTCCGGCTCAGCAGAAAAACATTTTTTCCAGATCCTGTTGCCACATCACCACATTGCCAACCGTTTCCTGTCACATGCGTTTTGCTTCCTATATAACCGCCATTTTGAAAACAGTAAATTGTTCATTGTACTTTTTCAAGGCTTTGAATCATTTCATTTTCTTATTGTCTGACGACAATATACGGGGACGGTCTCCAAATCTTTATTTTTGTGCTTTGTGACGTTTATTCGACCACACTTGGTAGTAAATTTTTGACCCGATCAACAAATTTGCACTTACATGGAAGTGAATTCTACATAGTACAGTGCTAAACATGAAACTTTTATCATTTTTATTTTCATTTTCATTTTATGTTTTCTTTCTCATTCAGGTTACTTAGTTTCACATAAAATGTATGTGGATTCAATTCTGAGTTCTAAACACTATTTTCCATACAGATTTCCAGTCAGCTCCTCTCCAAATACACAGACAGGGATTTTCATGTAAGACAACCATTGGATCTTCATTATTATTTCTCTTCTTACTCTCTTTCTAAACAATTATTTCTCAATGCAATATTTGAGTGTCTGACAGGTTAGAAGAACTTTAACAAAAGGATCCTCTAGTGCAAATATAGGATTTTGTCTCACTACTAATAGACAGCAGACTCTCGGAAGAGTGTGTGAATAATGTTACACAGGTCCTCTCATATACGATTTGCTGCTACTATTCCTAGGAGATAATGTCAAAACTTTATAGATGGATTTATGCTGACACTTCAAATCAAACCATTATTGTTCCTTTGAAAAGAAGGGTGAAAGCCTTCTCTAGTTGCATTTTTAGCAAGTACAAGATGTCTGATTAGCTCGAGGAGTAGACTGGGGTTCACTGTTGGGAAATGCACGTCCACTTGCAAAACTGCTTCAGAGCCATAACATTGACAATACTGCGGTGCTGTAAGAGCGGTTACCTGAAGTCTGTTATTTTCACCTTACTAGAATCTGGCATCGGTTCTTCTTGGCTCTTGAGTGACCTCGGTAGCACAGCAGAGGAGTCCTCAAAATGTAGAAATCACTGGGTCACCCTAGTTTGTGGACTATTTGCTAGTTCTTTTAATGATACAATGGAGAACATACAATGATGAGCTACACCAACCACTTCTCTTTACTTCAACTACTCCCCTCACTAATTGCTCCTCCTTCCTTTTTTTAAATAAATCAATAAACTTTATTAATACTTCCTCTAACATGGACTACTGCTTACAATATGGCAACAACAGTAACAACAACAAAAAAAGATCACAACACAGATAATAATGTTGTTTTCAGTTTGTATTAAAGAATCGTTCAGTGCGCAATCCACATCAGGCTGTTTCAGGAAAGCTGCATTGGGCGTCTGCAGAATGGATGCACCTGCAGAGGTGTGGATGGCTTCTTTCCTTCATCTTTCTCTTTCTTCTTCTTTTTCTCTTTCTCCCCAATTCTTTGGTAGCTGGAGTGCTCTCTGTTTTCTGGTAATTTCTTTCTCCAGGTGCGATCAGAGTGTGCATACGTTTGTAAGGTGAAAGGTTGTGGAGGACAACAATTCCAAAATCCTAGGGTTAAAGAAGTTAGCAGATATGTTTTTTCAAGGAGACAAAAGTATACAACAACAACAACATTTATTTATATAGCACATTTTCATCCAAATATTGTAGCTCAAAGTGCTTTACATGATGAAGAAAGAGAAAAAAGGACAAAGTAAGAATTACAATAAGAGAACACTAATTAACATAGAATAAAAGTAAGGTCTGAAGGCCAGGGAGGACAGAAAAAACAAAAAAAAAAAAAAACTTCAACTGGTTGGAGAAAAAATAAAATCTGCAAGGGTTCCAGGCCACGAGACCGCCCAGCCCCCTCTAGGCATTCAACCTAACATAAATGACCTCAATCAGTTCTCATTGTATTCAGAGTTCTCAAGGAAGGACTTGATGATGACGGTCATGTGGACTTCTGGCTTTTAATCCATCAATACTCATACTCAGGAATGAAGAGATAAGAACTGAGTTAATCCCCCCTTTGTTAATGTTCATTTGCTGTTGTTTCACATTATTGCTGTGAAATTGTAATATCTAGCCTTCTTGTTAAATACATGCAAAAATGTCTTTAAAGGGTCATTTTGAATCGGTTACTAAAGGAAATAAAGAGCCATCTAACAGAAGGTCCTTCATTTTTTTTTATTGTTATACACATGTATTGTGACACTGCCACATAAATACTATCTGATTTGCTTTTGTCTCTTAGCTGTCCTCAATGTGAACCCTGTAGATGCCTATGCACCCTGAATATGATGGGAGGCAGAAAAAAAATCAGGCCCATTGGGCAGACGGTGGTAAAGAAGACCTTGGGTTGGTTGGTTGCTGTGGTTTCCAAGGGGTGTCATGGAGAAAGGACGCCAGGACACAGTTAAAGAAGGCTGCGAAAGGCAAGAAGGGGAGTAAAAAAGAAAAGAGAAAAGGTTTTCAACACTTATAAATGGGACAAAAAACAGCAAACGTTGACAATCCATGGCAAGAGAAAGGAATACCTCACCTGCTTATGGAGGTGGCCACCTGGAAGAATTTGCCAGCTGAACCACTCTGAAGTAGATATGGATGGGACAGTCAGGAGAAATTAAAGTGGGTGAGCGAAGAGCGATCGCTTATGAGGAATAGTGAGTTTGGAGACTCCGGGGAAAAGAAAACAATGAAAATGGACTAATGTTATCATAAGTGTCTGGAAACTGCCTGGACTTTGGGGTTTGTCTGCGACGAAGGTGAATTTTTTCTTTTAAGTTATTTACATATTGTATTTGTGGGGATGTGGGGGAGGAAGATGCGCTCAAGAATTCGGTTGCTGCCATTTATGTTTGTATAGTTTTTTTATAATGTAAGATTAATTTAATACAGTTATTTTCACCTTGTCTGCTTCTCACGGTTATTGTGCTGAGATTGCGTAAGTTATATTATTTATCATATTAGTATCGCAGGAAGGGGTCTGAGGGTGTTTTAAGGTTGACCTGCTATTCGTCTCACATACACCACCCGGGAAAGGTCTAAGTGTTACAGTATAGTCTTAGATTAGAATGATTGGGTAGTTTCCAACCTAACGGTAAATGGAACTAGAAAAACTTGCTCTACTCCCCATATACCAAATCAGATAGATCATTCTACTACTCAGAAGATCAGAACCAGTATAAACTGACCTCTACAAGCAAGTTGCAAACATGGCTGAGCCCTTTGCAGTAGAAGGTTGGGTAGGTAGAAATTCTCATGGACGAGCAGGAAAAAAGTCAGGTTTGACCAACACTAAGTCAGGCCTAAACAGGATTAGCCAAAGTACATGACGCATAAACCAGGGGAGTCGAACCTTAACATATAACGCCCTATTTAGTGTCGTGCATGAACTAGTTCAAAAAAGCATGTTCATTAAACAAGTTCATTTTTCTAAGAACGGTAAACTTAACATAACGTATTTGCAAGTGCAGAAGCTGAACGTGAGCTAGTTCAGTTTTATGTGACATTCTGGATCTGGTTTAGGTCCAGATTAAAAGTTTTGCCTTACCCTGTAATGTAGGTGTAGAGTCGAATCCAAATACGGTATTCGGAAAAGCACATAAAGTGGATTTTTACGAATATTTATTTCGTACAAATTTTTTGCCATTTATTTGTATTAAAAAAAAATAACGTAAAAATCAAATAGGCACTGTCTGTGTCTGCCTGCTTGTGCTTAAGCTGCACCTCCACTGACACAAGCACGCGGTGAAGCTCCACTTTCACTTTTAGGAAGATGTTGTACTTCACGAGGCTACTTTATATTTTTCCCCATTGGACATGCAATATGTGACGCGAATTTTGACCGGCAGCATAATAGGTTAGCTCACCTACACACAGGTTCTACAGTCACCATTTGTGTCACATGGTTGGAAACAGAGCGATAATTTATATGTATACTTGCATCAATTTAATTTAATAAACAGACCTACCTAAGACAAAGAACCACCTGGCAGTCTAAGTATGCTATATCATTTTGTCACACTCATATTACTCTGCTTCTGTTTTAGGCACAGTAGGAAACTTAAGTAATATTTTACGCATGAATAACATCATTTGGTTTCTAACATTTTGGTTAGAAACATTCTGTTAAGTGTAAATATGAGAGCTATAGCGGTGGACACTCTGTTTAGGTATATGCAAGAAAGAGTCTGTAGCAGTACATGATTACATCTTGCCTGAAGAAGGGGCCTTAGCTGCCTTGAAAGCTTGCATATTGCAATCTGCTCAGTTATCCAATAAAAGCTGTCATTTTGCTTAACTTCTCATTGCAAAAAAGAGTCTGAAAATTAGAATAGGGTCACTTTAGGACATAGAGCTAGTCCTTCCATTAGGTAACATAAGCTACCAACAAGGGCTACGTCATCTGAGGCCATTTATGAAACTTAGGGTGTGTGGGCTCCGGACACTAAGGGGGACCAATGTCATCGAACTCTGATGATACTGAGTGGGCACTGTTACCCACTGGGCCACCTTTTATTAAAGTAAAAGTGTGCTTACTCCATATACAAATGGGGACCTGCAAGTTTAATAATACAGACTATTAACTATGGACAATGAGGGGCGACGTCCATCCACCCTGCCTAGAGCTCTAAATTGGCTTCGACCGCCACTGCCAGGATCCTTCCAAGGTAAAACAGCGATTGTCCATCATGTTGGGCATCCAATGGTTATGAGGTTTTCAAGTGCAAGGTTATGGTAACTTTTTTGTATCTTTTTTAAGGATCCAATCACTTTTTAACTAGGAATTTTGCCTTCTTTAGCAAGAAAGTTAATTAAAACAAAGAAATTTCTCAGAGTTTCTTCTAGCAGGAGAAAAAAGTACTACTTTTTTCAAAGCCTTGTGCTGAATAGAGGTAAAAGTCAAAAGCAAGATCATGTTACATATTACACACTGTGATAAATAATTGAGCCTTGAAACAAAAAAGAGGTTTGGGGCAGCCTCCCATATACTTGGAAAATGGCTGCTAATGTGAAAAGGTTGCAAAAAAATGGTCTTTACAGACAAGAATCCAAAACAGAACTGAGGTTTGGTACAGACATGGAGGGTTTTAAAGAGGGAAGGAGGAAGTGATGTCTTCAGGAGTGGAACCGGAAGTGATGTTAAAGGGCCCAGGTGGGCTTTCCCAATTACATTTACTATTTGTTACATTTTTGGCCATTTTTTTTATCACACTGCTTATTCAAGCCATAGGTAAATATGCACTTTAAGAACATGGAGGAAGTAAAAAGTGATGAAATTGTTCCTTCTTTGGAGAGGAAATCCTGCTGAAAGTACCTCTATAAGCTTTGCTCCATACATCTGCCATTACTAATTGTCACATTCAGGTCCCTTCCCTCTCTGTTTCACGTCCTCACATGGAGAGGCTGACCAGGAACCAGCAGCTTTTAATTTAACTGAGCAAGTGAGCTTCTCAATTCTAAACTAAACCTGGGAGGTGTCCATATTACACAACAGCAGGTTCTCTATATCTCTGTCTCACTCATTCTCAGCCTGACTCCACTCTCACCTCCCATTACACTAATTATCTAAAAATCTCCTGGGTTTTCACTCTTAAAATATGATACCAAGGTAGGAGATAAACCACAATGTTACTGTCATCTTCCTACCTGAAGAGACATTATGACAAAACCATGGCCAAAACCAGAAAAGATCAATAATGCTTTTGTCCTAGCCAAGGCCATAAAGAGAGAATTGTTATCAGAAAAATAGAGTTAAAAGATTGAAAACCAAAAAAACTTTAACAAGAATTTATTTAGCATAAAGTTTTTGATATCCACAATCTCAGTTGAGGAAAGATCTCACAGACACCTTTAAACCCATCACATTAATGACATTATCTCAAAGCACAAGGTGAACTTCCACAGTCATGCAGATTACACACAGCTTTATTTATCTATAGTGCCTGATGCCCCTGATACTCTTGGCTCTTCGATCCAATGTCTTAATAGCATTTCCCAATTGATGAGTAGCATTTTTTCACAAAGTAGATAAGGAAAAAACTGAAATATTAGTGGTTGACCAAAGTGAAAATAGCGAGGGTATTAAAAATAAACTTGTTCCCTTAACATTAAAAGTTATGGCAGAGGTAATGAACTGAAGTACAATCATGGACTGTGACCTAAAGTTTAAATAACACATTAACCAGATTACTAGGACTACATTTTTTCACTTTAGAAACATTGCAAATGTAGACCTCTTATAACATTTGAAGATACAGAGAAATTAATTCATGCTTTTTAGTTGACTAGATTACTGTAACACATTCCTAACAGGACTATTTAAGAAAAATGCAGTTAGTGCAGAATGTAGCAGCAAGAATTTTAACTAGAAAAAGAAAAACTGAGTACATCTTATTAGTTTTAGTGTTGTTACGTTAGTTACCCGTGTCATTTAGAATTGACTAGAATTGATTGTCCCCCTAAACTCCAAGTCGTAACCTTAGATCTTCTAATGGTGGTCTGCTTATACTTCCAAGAGCCAAATTTAAACAAGGAGTTGAGGTGGCCTTTTGCTGATATGCATGAAAAATCTGGAAAACTTTACCAATAGGGATACGCCAGGCTAATACTGTGGAACATTTTAAAGAAACCACTAAAAACCCACTTTTTTAATTTGGCTTTTCTGTAGCTACATTTTAGTTGTACTCTCTATAGACTATATAGGCAGAGAATTATACTTTGCAGGAATTTGCAGTCTTTACTAATCTGTTCTTTTCCAGTTCACCTGACTGAGGCGCTGTGCAGACACCTATGAGGCTGGAGTGATTGTGTGTGCCCACAAGACCCACTGCCTCGAATTCTGTGGAATGAAGCCTGGAAACAATGAGGAATGATGTAAGCACATTAATGTTAGGTAGAATGCCCAGTATGACCCGGGTGGTCGTTTGGCCTTGAGACCTCTGCAGATTTTATTTTTTCCCCAGCTTAACTGGTGTTTTTTGTTTTGTTTTGTTTTTTCTGTCCTTCTGGCCACTGTACTCATCTTTGGAGATTTACAATACGATATTGTAAATAAGGATGGTACTCTACTATTAATTATATATCTATACTTTATAAACTCGTATGGATTTTTTTTATTGTAATTTTTTTTTTTTTTCTTTCTTAATCTTATTTTCTTTTTCTTTTCCTGTAACTTTCTCTTAGACATCTTGTAAAGCACTTTGAGCTACATTCTTTGTGTGAAATTGTGCTATAGAAATACATGTTGTTGCTGTTGTTGTATTTGACACTGGCACCTCTGAAGCCACGTCCCTGAAAACTGGGCAGTGCATCTTTACAACAGGATTCACAAAATGTCTGCACCCAATGCCAAAATAAAATGGCAAAAGAAACCATTTTCTCATCAGTGTAAATGCTTAGATTTCAAAATTGATGCTATATTTGAATTCCTTGTACATGGAAACCCTATATAGGAAAAAAATACCCATGAAAAACATAAAAGAAAACCTTATAAACATTAATAATGAGCAATTTCATTTATTCCAGTCACTCTTAAACCTGTGCGATAATTAAATTTAATTCCTGATTGTTGCCAGATATTCTGATTTTTAGAGACCTCTATTTCACCTTTGTCTTTGCAAACTTTGATCAGTTACACCTCAATTATGATCTTCCAGTAACTCATTTATTCAGCTTTGTGTAATGTACGACCATATAGATTACTGAGCTGAGCTGGGAATTTGGGATGAGATTAATTTCAAACATAACTTGGTGGGATGTTAGACTGATTCTATCCTTGACTGATTTCTCTCTTTTTCATTGTATTTGTAATTTGTGAAAATAAAAATGAAAAAGCTTTAATAAAGGTATTATCGAGGTTTAAACAAAAATTAATATACATCTGATTCTTAATGGCATGCGTTGACACTGAGAGTTCTTCTCTTGCCTCATTTAAAATGATTATTGTAGCTTTGGCTATGTCCACGTGACTATGTTTTCACTTAAAAATGCAGACATTAGGCTGGCTAGGCAGGAAGGAAATACCTAATTTTCTGAGTCAAACTAGAAGATGCATGCAAAAGACAAAACAAAACAAATCAGTTATAACGAAGTGACCAAAACCCAGATGAAAGGCAAAAATCACAGTCAAAATTCAGGTAAAAAGTCGAAACCAAACAAAACATGAAAGTCAACGACAAGAGAATTTCTGTAAACGTTTTAAAAATGTATCTGCAGATAGGATTAAGCTTGGTTCAACCGTTGATCTTTAATCCTGTCTTGCGGATGAACTTGAGATCAAGACCCCAGAGACCACGCCCCCTAGAAACAGGGGTGTGATGAGGCGGGTTCAGCTCCATGCTCCCATCTGTTGTTCGGGAGCCCTTGAACCCTACACCGTCGATAGATATAACCGAGATGAGCTAGACAGTGAGGCAACAATAGCAAGGGGATGATGTAAAAAGTGCAAAGTGCTTTTATTTAAAATATTCAAACAAAAACAAAGTGTTCAAATACATAGTGCAGTGATTCAAAAGATCTTCCTTAAATAAACAATCTATAAAACAGTGAAATTGTGGAGGTTTAAAAACAAAATAGAAAAAAAACACAATCCTTTAAAAGCCGAGGTTAAACCGTTGATGGAAGCAGTCTTCTAAAAACCAACTACAAGCCTGATGCCTCTTTTACACTAGTGTCTCACCTGCTTCTCCCGGTTGGGCTTTACAGAAGACGAGACGCTCCCTCAGGAGCTGTCCATTCTCACATCTCACACACACACAGGTCTGGAGTCCTCCCGATCCTGGCTTCGGTCTGGCACTCATACCAGGCCCGAGACTTGGAATCCTTGATTTCCAGGACGCCCACACCAAGGACTTCACCACCAAGCCTCCCGACTCCCGCTGCCGTCCCGGCCTTACGCGGACAGTTCTTCATTGGTCACTCCCGCTACATGCTCACTCAGCGTGAGAGACCACTACTTCGACTCCCGAGTGTCGGCCTAACACCCAGGCTTCCACACAGCTGCCTGCGAGTGCTCGCTGGCTCGCTTGCCCACTCGCACCGGCTCTCTCTCTTCTCTCCTGCTCCTCGCTCTCCAGCAACCTCCGTCCTTCTATCTATTCTTTTTTCTCCTGTTCTTTTTTTACCCTTCCCTAGTAAACTCATGCTTCTATATATTGAGGGGGGGGCCATAGCAGCTGCAGCTCATTAGTAACCCCAGGAACAATCACCGATGTGGACAGTCCCTCACCTGTGCACTAGGTGAGAAACGCCCACACCGCAGATCGCCCTGAGATCCGCTACAGCCACCACACCCCCTCACTAAGCCGCAAGCGCGGTGATTATTTATTTAAAAAAACTGGCCCTTGCTAAGAGAGCTGTGGACCCGCTATACCACATTACACCCTCATAAGACTCCAGTTGCACGGGAAGGCTCCATGCCACTGCAAACCAAGTGCAACTGGAGCTCAGGTCCACAGCTCGGCCACTCTACACTGCACTAAAACCAATAAAAGCACTAAAACAAATAACCCCACAATAAAACCAACCCAAGCCCCCTTCATAAAAACAGTACATTAAAATAATAAGAACTTTAAAAGACAAATAAAAACCAGCAATAAATAAATGTCCATAAAAAGCTCTGTCCATAAAATGTCTTCCTCCGGCTTGGGTACGTGGGTTCCTCAAAAAGTCTGGCACCAATCCCGCTTGCTGCTCTGTCTCCTCAAATGGCATCTAATATACAAAAAGGCTATACGACCTGAAATTCAGCCCTAGTCATGACAACTGGATTTTGTACAGTCTGAATGCTGAAAATATGAGCAAAAGGCAACTAATTTAATTTTGCAGGTTTTTAATAAATCATCATTACAGTTTTGCAGCATTATCATCAATTCTAGGATTTTTCCTCTGATGCATTCATGCAAAATGTAGGCAGGCATCTACATCATGTACTGTATGTGTTTTGGTTATTTTAGTGAGGATGTAGCGGATTTCAAAGGACATGTTGGTGAAGGGAACAGAGGAGACAAGGAGGTGATGGGTAGGTATGCTGTCAAGGAGAGGAATGAAGAAGGTCAGATGATAGTGGATTTTGCGAAAAGGATGGGCATGGCTGTGGTGAATACGTATTTTAAGAAGAGGGAGGAATACAAGATGATGTACAAGAGTGGAGGAAGATGCACACAGGTAGATTATATCCTATGCAGAAGAGTTAATCTGAAGGAGATTGAAGACTGCAAAGTAGTGGAATGGGAAGTTTAGTTACACAGAACAGGTGGTCTGTAGGATGACGTTAGAGATCAAGAAGTGGGAGAGAGTGAGGGCAGAGCCGAGGATCAAATGGTGGAAGTTGTAAAAGGAAGACTGCAAGGCTGAGTTTAGAGAGGACGTAAGACAGGTACTGGGTGGCAGTGAAGAGTTACCAGACAGCTGGGAAACTAGAGCAGATATAATAAGGGTGACAGCAAGAAGGGTGCTTGGCGTGACATCTGGACAGAGGAAGGTGGCAAAGGAAACTTGGTGGTGGAACGGGGAAGTACAGGAGAGTATACAGAGGAAGAGGATGGCGAAGAAGTGGGATAGTCAGAGAGATGCTGAAAGTAGACAAGAGTACAAGGAGATAAGGCGCAAGGTTAAGAGAGAGGTGGCGAAGGCTAAAGAAAAGGCGTATGATGAGTTGTGTGAGAGGTTGGACACTAAGGAGGGAGAAAAGGACCTGTACTGATTGGCTAGACAGAGGGACCGAGCTGGGAAAGATGTGCAGCAGGTTAGGGTAATAAAGGATAAAGATGGAAACGTACTGACAAGTGAGGAGGGTGTGTTGAGAAGATGGAAGAAGTACTTTGAGAGGCTGATGAATGAAGAAAGAGAGAAGGTTGGATGATGTGGAGATAGTGAATCAGAAATTGCAAAGGATTAGCAAGGAGGAAGTAAGGTAAGGACAGCTATGAAGAGAATGAAGAATGGAAGGGCCGTTGGTCCAGATGACATACCTGTGGAAGCATGGAGGTGTTTAGGAGAGATGGCAGTGGAGTTTTTAACCAGATTGTTTAATGGAATCTTGGAAAGTGAGAGTATGCCTGAGGAGTGGAAAAGAAGTGTACTGGTGCCGATATTTAAGAATAAGGGGGACGTGCAGGACTGCAGTAACTACAGGGGAATAAAATTGATGAGCCATCGCATGAAGTTATGGGAAAGAGTAATGGAAGCTAGGTTAAGAAGTGAGGTGATGATTAGGGAGCAGCAGTGTGGTTTCATGCCAAGAAAGAGCACCACAGATGCAATTTTTGCTCTGAGGGTATTGATGGAGAAGTATAGAGAAGGCCAGAAGAACTTGTATTGAGTCTTTATGGACCTGGAAAAAGCATATGACAGGGTGCCTCGAGAGGAGTTGTGGTATTGTATGAGAAAGTCGAGAGTGGCAGAGAAGTACATAAGAGTTGTATAGGATATGTACAAGGAAAGTGTGACAGTGGTGAGGTCTGCGGTTGGAGTGATGGATGCATTCAATGTGGAGGTGGGATTACATCAGGGATCGGCTCTGAGTCCTTTCTTATTTGCAATTGTGATGGACAGGTTGACAGACGAGATTAGACAGGAGTCCCCGTGGACTATGTTGTTTGCCGATGACATTGTGATCTGTAACGAGAGTAGGGAGCAGGTTGAGGAGACCCTGGAGAGGTGGAGATATACTCTAGAGAGGAGAGGAATGAAGGTCAGTAGGAACAAGACAGAATACATGTGTGTGAATGAGAGGAAGGTTAGTGGAATGGTGAGGATGCAGGGAGTAGGGTTGGCGAAGGTGGATGAGTTTAAACACTTGGGATCAACAGTACAGATTAATGGAGAATATGGAAGAGAGGTGAAAAAGAGAGTGCAGGCAGGGTGGAATGGGTGGAGAAGAGTGTCAGGAGTAATTTGTGACAGACAGCTATCAGCAAGAGTGAAAGGGAAGGTCTAAAAGATGGTAGTGAGGCCTGCTTTGTTATATGGGTTAGAGGTGGTGGCACTGACCAGAAAGCAGGAGACAGAGCTGGAGGTGGCAGAGTTAAAGATGCTAAGATTTGCATTGGGTGTGACGAGGATGGATAGGATTAGAAATGAGGACATTAGAGGGTCGTCTCAGGTTGGGTGGTTGGGAGACAAAGTCAGAGAGGCGAGATTGCATTGGTTTGGACATGTGCAGAGGAGAGATGCTGGGTATTTTCGGAAAATGATGTTAAAGATGGAGCTGCCAAGAAAGAGGAAGTCCTAAGAGAATGTTTATGGATGTGGTGAGAGAGGACATGCAGGTTCTGGCTGTGACAGAGCAAGATGGAGAGGACAAGAAAATATGGAACAAGATAATAAGCTGTGGCGACCCTTAACAGGAGCAGCCATTGTAAGCAATGTGAAAACTCTAGTGTGGATGGAGATAGTTTTTGTTTAAATGAAAATTTAGCATTGTGAACATAACCTTACTAGTAGTTACTGGTGGTGTTGTTGTTCTTATTCTGCCTCTTCATCTTTTCCTACTTCTATGTGGAGTCGATGTGCTTGATCACCCTTCTCCATACCTCCTCAGTCAAGCCCTTGTCCTTCATCTTGTTTTACTAATTCCATCCACCTCCACTCTGGCCTACCTCTCTTTCCCTTCCATTCCCATCACTCTTTTGCCCACATATTCATTGTCTCTTCTCATCAAATGTCCATATCACTTCAGTCTGCTTTTCTGTACTTTCTTAGACCTTTCTGCCATTTTTGTTGTACCTCTGATTGTCAGTCAGTCACTGTCTAACCCGCTTTGTTCTAAACACAGTCATGAGGGAGGCTGGAGCCTAACCCAACCAGCATAGGGCACAAAGCAGGAACAAACCCTGGACATGGCACCAGTTCATCACCGGGTGAACACACACACACATCCCGACCATACACTAGGGCCAATCCACCTAACCTGCATGTCTTTGGACACCAGAACACCCGGAGGGAATCCACACAGATATGGTGGAGAATGTGCAAACTCCATGCAGGCAGAACCCGGGATGTGAACCCTGGTCTCCTTACTGCGAGGCAGCAGCGGTGCTACCACAGTGCCACCATGCCGCAACCTCTGATTGTCTCATTTCTTACCCTGTAATTTTATGTCACTCCAGCACATCCATCTTAACATTCTCATTTCTGTCACATCTACCTTCTTCTCCTGTGCTTCCTTTGCTGCCCACATCTCAGTTCCACATATCATTGCTGGTTTTACCAGTGTCTTAAAAACCTTACCTTTTAACGTTTGGCTTAATTCCTCAATCACAACTGGTTGTGCTCTTCTCAGTGATCTTATTTGTAACAGATCGACTAAGTTATTATTTGAAAACTAATTCCAGTCGTATGTACCAACATCCCAAGAACAATAACTTTTTCACAGGGACCAATTTTTATATTTTATTGTGATGTTTTTCATTCTGTGCTTTATAGAGCATTTTGTGATGGGAGACCCTATTAAGAGCAATATGTAAAATAAGGGATATCTGAAGGATTGATCGTTCATTTTACATAACTATATAACTATAATGTTGGTCTTTCCACATGTAAGTGATTTCAACAATTGATATATTTGTGCAATAAAAAAATCAATGGCAATAGAGATTCATATTTTTTTTTAAACTCTGACTGAAGCACACTGGACAGATAATTGCTGTGAATTGATTTTATGTTTTATTTAAGGCTTTTAGAATATCACTTCTAAAGTAGCCTTTTTGACTTTACACTGTGCATTAACTCCACATATTAAAAAAACAGCAAGGTATTTGTAGTGTTCGTTTGCCACTGAAATGACGAGATTCACCTACTGTTCACCCATGCAGGAATGGCTGACAATAGCTGTTCCTCGCCACAGGCTTCCTGTTGGACTGCATGTAGCAGATAGTGCCGGAGTAGGGTAGGTAGGTGTTTCAAATAGGTTTAGTATTTTTGCTCAGTAAAACCAGGAGGAAAAAAAAAAAGATTTGCTTAATCCTGCTAAAGACCAAGTGTAGGGCAGCTCTGTAGGTCTCTCTAAATCCAACTCATAGACAATAGTTAATTACACCTTTATGAATTTGCTCCCACTGTGTCAGTTGCTTATTTTAGGCAGCCCAATTTGAAAGCAGCAGGAGTAGATTATTGCAGTTTTCTTAGAACAGAAAAACAGCTCAATTGAGACCTGACACTGCTAACGTCCTCCGCAGGGAAAACCAACAGAAAAATAAAACACAATTAAATTAAAACTGTATGGTTCTACCACCAACACACACACACCATCCTTTTCCACATTTTTACTACTTTCAAAATCCACTGTGCGTTATTCCGCATTTAATTCAATGATTGCTAAAGAAATTACAAAACATTTTAGCAACTAATAAAATGCACTCTGTCTATCAATTAATCAATTTTGATTTTGTGTGGTGTCATTTAATAGTTAGCACTTTCACAAAGCACAGCCAAGAGCAATATGCTGCTACAAATAATGGGAGGAAAATGCTGCATTGAGTGAAGTCAGTCATTAAAAGGTATTTTCTATTTTTCTGGATAGAAAATTGAATGTCAGATGCAACAACACTATTAAAGCACATTAGCTGACATTTTGCAAAAGTCACGCATTAAAAAAAGGAGTCCTGGGTGAAACTACCGTTGAATAAAACAAAATGTAGCGTAAATACATAACATTGTTTTCCATATTTAACCATTCTCTCTGTTCACTTCATAAAAAACAATTAATATTATCAAGCCAGTTTAATCCAATTCATGGTCTTGGGGTGGCAGCACCAGAGGGGCATCTCTGGATAGGGTGCCAGTTCATCACAGTGCCCATGCATACTTCAGTACCTTGAAAGTATACTGTAGCAATTTGTGACGCAATTACTGTTTAAAACCTTATAACTGTATTATGTGAACATATTTTTTGTCCATGTAAGACAACTATGCCCTGATAATTTGCATAAAGTAATGTACTAAAAATGGGCCACATGTTTGCTCAGTTTTTTGGTCTGCTGCTTCAGATATATAGATACTGTATTAATCCCAAGGGTAAATTCACCTACTCCAGCAGTAGCATACTGATAAAAAACAATATTAAATTTAAGAGTGATAAAAATGCTGGTAAAACAGACAATAACTTTGCATAATGTTAACGTTTCACCTCCCGGGTGGAATTGAAGAGTCGCATAGTGTGGGGGAGGAACGATCTCCTCAGTCTGTCAGTGGAACAGGACAGTGACAGCAGTCAGTCGCTGAAGCTGCTCATCTGTTTGGAGATGATACTGTTCAGTGGATGCAGTGGATTCTCCATGATTGACTGGAGCCTGCTCAGTGCCCGTCGCTCTGCCACAGACATCAAACTGTCCAGCTCCATGCCTACAATAGAGCCTGCCTTTCTCACCAATTTGTCCAGGTGTGAGGCGTCCTTCTTCTTTATGCTGCCTCTCTAGCACACCACCACGTAGAAGAGGGCACTCGCCACAACCGTCTGATAGAACATCTACAGCATCTTATTGCAGATGTTGAAGGATGCCAGCCTTCTAAGGAAGTATAGTCGGCTCTGTCCTCTCTTGCACAGAGCATCAGTATTGGCAGACCAGTCCAGTTTATCATCCAGCTGCACTCCCAGGTATTTATAGGTCTGTACCCTCTGCACACAGTCACCTCTGATGATCACGGGGTCCAGGAGAGGCCTGGGCCTCCTAAAATCCACCACCAGCTCCTTGGTTTTGCTGGTGTTCAGGTGTACATGGTTTGAGTTGCACCATTTAACAAAGTCTTTGATTAGGTTCATATACTCCTGCCCACTCCTGATGCAGCCCATGATAGCAGTGTCGTCAGCGAACTTCTGCACGTGGCAGGACTCCAAGTTGTATTGGAAGTCTGATGTATATAGGCTGAACAGCACAGGAGAAAGTACAGTCCCCTGCGGCGCTCCTGTATTGCTGACCACAATGTCAGACTTGCAGTTCCCGAGATGCACATACTGAGGTCTGTCTGTGAGATAGTCCACAATCCATGCCACCAGGTATGAATCTACTCCCATCTCTGTCAGCTTGTCCCTAAGGAGCAGAGGTTGGATGGTGTTGAAGGCGCTAGAGAAGTCCAGAAACATAATTCTCACAGCACCACTGCCTCTGTCCAAGTGGGAGAGGGATCAGTGTAGCATATAGATGATGGCATCCTCTGCTCCCACCTTCTCCTGGTATGTGAACTGCAGAGGGTCAAGGGAGTGGTGGACCTGTGGCCTTAGGTGGTGAAGCAGCAGCCACTCCATGGTCTTCATCACATGTGACGTCAGGGTGACAGGCCGGAAGTCATTCAGCTCACTAGGACGTGATACCTTTGGGACTGGGGTGGTGCAAGATGTTTTCCAAAGCCTCAGGACTCTCCCCTGTTCCAGGCTCAGGTTGAAGATGCGCTGTAGAGGACTCCCCAGCTCCAACGCACAGGCCTTCAGCAGTCATGGGCATCTACACCCACTGCTTTGCTGGCACGAAGTCTCCTCAGCTCTCTGCTTACCTGGGCTGCTGTAATTGTGCGTGGGAGGAAACTCTCTCCTAGGCTGGTATCAGTGATACCAGTGATCTGCAATGCACTTGTTGCCTGTGTGTAACTTGCATGTTCTCCACTAGTTGTTCATCTCCAATTGTCCTTCCACATCATAAAGATGTGCATTGTAGGCTGACTACCTGCTACAACTTGATTTGGTATCAGCAGTTATTGGTGTATGAATGAAAGTGTCCTGCAATGAACTGGTGTCCTTTTCAGGACTGGTCCCTTGACTGTGCCCAACTCTACAACTCTCCCAGAATCTGTCACCCCGTACTGAATTCAGAAAATGAATGATTAGATACAAGAGTTGTTAACTTAATGAACCTGGCTGTGCTAGTAGGATGTTAAAGATAGAGCTGCCAGGTAAGAGGAAACGAGTAAGGCCTAAATGGATGTGGGGAGAGAAGACATGCAGATAATGGGTGTGACAGAGCAAGATGAGGAGGAAAGAAAGATATGGAAGAAGATGATCTTCTGTGGTAATCCCTAATGGGAGAGCCAAAAGAAGAAGAAGATACAATACACTGTAGTTTTGCCACTTGATCAATTACAATGACAAAACTCCTGCTATGATGATTAAAATATGATCAAAAAGACATATGCAAAAGAGAAATCAATCGAGTTAAGGAATACACAAATGCAATAGTTTTCAGAAACAACTCCATCTTTAACATCTTTATCCAAATATACCCAGCATCTCTCCTTTGCACATGTCCAAATCAATGCAACCTCGCCTCTCTGACTTTGTCTCCCAACCATCCAACCTGAGCTGACCTTCTAATGTACTCATTTCTAATCCTGTCCATCCTCGTTACACCCAATGCAAATCTTTAACTCTGCCATCTCCAGCTCTGTCTCCTGCTTAGTGGTCAGTGCCACCGTCTCTAACCCATATAACAAAATTGGTCTCACTACCGTCCTATAGACCTTCCCTTTCACTCTTGCTGATACCCATCTGTCACAAATTATTCCTGACACTCTTCTCCACCCATTCCACCCTGCCTGCGCTCTCTTTTTCACCACTCTTCCACGATCCCCATTACTCTGTACTGTTGATCCGAAGTATTTAAACACCTCCAACTTTACCAACTCTACTCCCTGCATCCTCATCATTCCTCTGATCCCCCTCTCATTTATTCTGTCTTGTTCCTACTGACCTTCATTCCTCTCCTCTCTAGAGAATATCTCCACCTCTTTAATGTTTCCTCAACCTGCTCCCTACTCTCGCTACAGATCACAATGTCATCAGCAAACATCATAGTCCATGTGAACTTCTGTCTAATCTCCTCTGTCAACCTATCCATCACCATTGCAAATAAGAAAGGGCTCAGAGCTGATCCCTGATGTAATCCCACCTATATTCTGAATGCACCATCCATTTCCCTCATATCCTGTACCATTCTTAGCTACTTCTCTGACATTCCCGACTTCCTCATATAATACCACAGCTCCTCTTGACGCACCCTGTCATTTGCTTTCTCCAGGTCCACAAAGACGCAATGCATCTCCTTCTGACCTTCTCTAAACTTCCCAATCAACATCCTCAGAGCAAACATTGCATCTGTGGTGCTCTTTCCTAGCATGAAACCATACTGCTGCTCACTAATCATCACCTCCCTTCTTAACCTAGCTTCCACTACTCTTTCCCATAACTTCATGCCTTGCTTCATCAGTGATAAACTTCCAAGGCTTAAATAATGGAACATAGAGAACTTAAGAGAAAAATATGCATGAACAAAACATAGCAGCATGGAAGATAATGTGTGTTTAAATTAAGGCGAATCCCTGGCAGAGAAGACATTCTGGCAAGTGCAACCAATAGTTTGTTTGCCTGGAAATCTGTAAAACTACCCTGCAAAGAAAATCCCACTTACTACAGAGAAACCTGGCAGGTGAAAGCTCCTGGAGACTGGCAACCAACTTCTGTGAATAACACTAGCAGCGCACTGTAATTAAAATATAAAGCATTGGCACTGGGGGATGTGAGAAAAAAGTAGAGGACTACCATTTCCATTTGGCAGACAGTGTGGTCTGGTGCTTCAGTAAAGCAAGGCAAAAATATCTTTACTGTTATGCTAATTCACACTTCATCACTTCATTGATGTGCAAGTACTCTGCTTTTCTTTTTATACCCTAAAAAAGTACACTTTCTATATGCAAACCTCGTCAACCAGCCATTAATCCATTTGATAAGCTTGATTTGCCAAAGACAGCCACAGAATGTAAGAGCAGACCCCAGTGGCATCAGGAACATGGCAGGAAACAGTCTGGGGGGACATCATTTACCTATCCATCCAGCTCTTTTCTGAATCAGTTTGTTTCATTCTAATTTTGAGAGAGCAGAAGCCTAATGAACCATTCTGGGACAATTTAGAGTCACCAATCAGCCTTATAGTTATACATTTATAAAAATGTGAGAATTGGGAGTACGCAGAGAAAATCTGTGCTGTCATAGGAAAAACATTCAGCCTTTTTCAATGGGGGCGGCATGGTGGCACAGTGGTGGCGCTGCTGCCTCACAGTAAGGAGACCAAGATTCATGTGCTTTCCCAATATTTTCAGGAATATACTCAACTCTCCGAAGACAATTAACAATGCTAAATTGGCATGAATGTGTGTGTGTTTGCCCTGCGATGGACTGATACCCTGTCCTGGTTTTTTTTTTTTTTTCCTGCGTTGTGCCCAGCATCCATTCATGACCCTGGTCTGGATTAAACTGTTTGAATTGAATCCAGATCCGAGGAGCTGTAATATCAGTACTAACCACTGAGTTCCCCAACAATAACAGTAATAAAGACTCAATAGAAAAAAAGGAGGTCTCTTCCAAGGAGACTCACTTAGCCCTTTCTGGTTCTGTCTCACTCTCAACCCATTATCAAACAAATTAAACAACAAACAGTATGGATGCAAAGTCAAAAACCAACACCAACAACACACCCTCCCTCTAATTGAATGACATAAATATATATGCAGGAACAAACAACATAAAACAATGACTAGAAATATTCAAAACATCTTCACCTGACATACACATGGAGTTTGGAATGATCCAATATAAAACAATTCATGTAGAGAAGGGAATCCTTTCAGAAAATGGCCACCGAATGAAAGTCATGACAGACGGTGAACTATACAAGTACCTTGGGACCCAACAGGACAATCTTATGCAACGCAAACAAATGAAATATACCCTACAAAAAGTATAAATCACATCTTTCACAAATACTCAAAACACACCTATGCACATACCACACAATTAAAGCCATATTAACACTCAAATACTCCTTTACAGTTACACAGACAGACCTGCAACAGCTCCAAAGGAAAACCCAAACACGATTCACGTAGCACAAACAACTCCTCCCCAAAGTAGCCATAGAACCACTAGCTCTTCCATGTGTGGAAGTAGAAAAGGGTCTCACAGGTACAAATAAACTACACAACACACAGTTTCATAATTTAAGAAAAGTCTTACACACAAAACAGCATACGTCAACACTACACAGAACAATAGCTCATCCAGACACAAACTACACACCAACACTTAATCTACATACTACAGACAACATCACAGAGGACAACAAGAACAACCACACAACTTAAATCACAAGCATGTATCCAGAAAACATCACATCGCAGACATCCTTATGAACTTTAGCAGATTTCTATGGATAAGAATGTGTCAAATAGCTGGCCATACCATTGTGGGTTTGGTGAAACAGAAGGGTTTATGCTGGCCATACAAGATGATACTATAAACATGAGAAACTACAAAAAAATAATCTTAAGTATATTAACATTACAGTCAATATTTTCAGATATTGCCACAAAGAACAAGAAGCAATCCATCACATCACATCAGGCTGTAAACTGCTGACACAGACAGATGACAAGCACAGACACAATGAGGAACTGGCACTACAACACAAACAGACCATATTATAAGTACACCTCAGCACAGTACTAGAAAATGTCACACATAAGCTAAACTGGGATGCACCTGCAGTGACAGACTGAACTATCCACCATAACACACTACATATACAGTAACACTGGTAGACAAACAACATAAAACAATGCTTATTATTGACATTTCCCAGAAATGACAGAAGAAATAAAGAGTGGACAAGTTCAACATTGTTGTATCCATCACTGGTGCCATCACACATACACTGCACAAAAGCCTACTGACATTACATATGAGCCAATACACATTCATGTAACTGCAGAAAGCAGCCATTTTAAGTATATATCACACAATGAGGAAATTCCTTAACATAAAAACCATCCTATAAAACATATACACATATACACACCACTTAAGAATGTCCCATGTCTTGGCCTAGGACTAATACAGGCGGTAGGAACAGGACTTACCAAGAAAAAATTGGAATAGTAATAATAATATTAACAATAATAATAATAATAATAATAATAATAATTCATTTTATTTATATAGCGCCTTTCCCATGCTCAAGGCACTTACAGAATGTAAGAAAGAATGGCAGGGTATACAGTATATAGCATTGTACAAACCAAATAAATAAATAAAGAAGATTATGACAGTGAATTCAGAGAAAGCCTAACAGACAACAGAATTGATGGTCTAGTACACACATACAGGTTACATGAGCATCTTGACAGAGAGGTAAACTGAGAGAAGGGGAATGAAGTCAAGTAGAGCTAAAAGCCTTCCTGAACAGATGAGTTTTGAGTTGATTTTTAAAAGAATTCATGGAGTCAGCTGATCTGATTAATTTCGGTAGGTCATTCCAGAGTCTGGGTGCTATACAACTGAAGGCCCTGCTTTCACCCATGGAGTGTAGATTAGTGTGGGGTACAATAAGATGCCAGAATCAGAGGACTTTAGTGGGCAGACAGGCACATAGTGATGGAGAAGGTCACTGATGTAGTTTGGCGCAAGGTTATTTAAGGCTTTGTAGGTTATTAGTAGGATTTTATATTCGATTCTGTAAGACACAGAGAGCCAGTGAAGATGGAGCAGGATGAGTGTGATGTGCTCGCTGCCCCTGGTTCGAGTAAGGACTCTTGCAGCTGAGTTTTGAATAAGCTGGAGCGGTGATATAAGATTAGAAGGGACACCTGCCAGCAGCGAGTTACAATAATCTATGCGGGATGTGATAAAAGCATGGACAAGTTTCTCAGCGTTAGAAAAGGAGAGGAAAGCGCGAACATGGTATATGTTATGGAGGTGAAAGTAAGAAAGTTTCTTATTGTGATTTATGTGGGTGGAATAAGAGAGGGAGGAATCAAAAATTACACCAAGATTCTTTGCAGTAGAGGCAGGTCCGATGAGATCGCCGCCAAGATGGACTGGGAAAGAGCTCATTTTATTAAGTTGCATTTTAGTCCCAATTTGCAGGAGTTCAGTTTTGTTGCAATTTAATTTTAAAGAGTTCTGCTCCATCCAGGTTTTAATGTCACTAAGGCAGGTTGTGAGCTGATGAAGTTCCACTTTTAACATTGAAGTAGAGTTGAGTATCATCTGCATAAAAATAATAGCCCAGTCCATAGCTACGAATAATATGGCCAAGGGGAAGCATATAAATACAGAAGAGAAGAGGGCCGAGGACAGAGCCCTGAGGAACTCCCTGTGTGACTGGCACACCACATGACATGGGGTAACATGCAAGCTGTACCTAGACAATCAATGTGGTGCAGAACTCAGGAGGCTTGTATTTCCAGCAGAAAGACCTACCACTGTGCTGCCATGCTGCCAGCAATAGTAATAATAACAACTATTATTATTATTATTATTATTATTATTATTATTATTATTATTATAACAATCACCATCATCCTGACTTACTGTATCTAAACAATGTACATTGTAAAGCAGGCACAAGACTTGGCAGAGGATATATAGACTTACAGAGAACTGCAGTAAAATGTGTGAGAGGTAAGAATCAAGTATTTAGATATTTCATAAATAGCATCAATCACCTTAGGCACACACTTCATTAGAAACATGTGCCCAACAGCAAAAATCACAAGCTGTTTTTTGTGTTATTACTGATTTACTTATGCTACGTGTACTTAGTAATTCTACACCTAAATTGGCTTAGCACTATAGATAATGGATTTATTAAGCAATATATATATATATATATATATATATATGCTGCTCTTCAGTATACTTAAATTCTGAATCTCATTAAACATTAGTACAAAACCAACAGATACAGTATAACTGTACTTTACCGGCTACTAACTGCTGTAGTACCAGATAAAGACAGTAGAGGGAGACAAAGAATACCAAAGTGCACATCTGACACCGAATGCTTTTGGAAAACAGCTGATACTTGAACTGAATTAAGAGGATTTGAGAATGTCATGTTATGTTATATTATGTTATGCCCAAATTAAAGATTTTCTTTTCCAGAAAATGATGGTTAGGTTTTCAATAATAATAATAATAATAATAATAATAATAATAATAATAATAATAATAATAATAATAATAATA